>JAJPUD010003687.1:178292-191519 GCA_023553655.1 Myrmecobius fasciatus | reverse complement strand
CTCCTTCTCCTTCTCCTTCTCCTTCTCCTTCTCCTTCTCCTTCTCCTTCTCTTCCTCCTCCATTCCTGATGAGCTTAAGCAATGTTTATAATACAGAATGTACTAGTAAATGTTTCTAAAGGTGGAGGGGAGGATGTAAATATATACACTTTAAATTATAAATAATTTATAAAGCCTAGGCAATTAACAAACAAGAAATCAAGCTCTGATCTGTAGCAATTATAGATTTCTGTCAAGTAAATGCTTATGATGGAAATTTAACAATTTGAATCTGGAGTCATTTGGAGGCTCCAGAACAACTTTAGGTAGGATTCAGGAGAAAAAAAGATGGCAAGAGAGAGATTTTGCAAGAAGACCAAGAAAATAATTTGTCTGAACTTGCCGAGATATGTTTTCCACCTTGATTCACATGTTCTCATTTTATACTTGTTTTTAAGATAAATTTAATGTTCTGGTGTGTTGAGCTTGGGTTGAACTGACGCTGGACCCTTTGACAAGCATGTTAGCATACAAGACCCACTTGCCAATTTGTTTACTAGTACATATCACTGAAAAACAAAAGATATATAAATCAACTTCCCCTGCTTTCCCCAGTTAGCATTAGGGGCTCTACTGCTTATTTTTCTCATCAAACTACTCCAGTCCTCTTCCATTAGTCCACTTTACTGCAGCCATATTTAAATCAAAGGCAACTAGTAAGGTAGGGATGGCTTAATGGAGGAGGCAGGGAAATGGTGTGCCAGAGGTCTGGATGAGCTCTCTGTTACAATTCAGAGATGAGAAATGTCATAGTTTGTATCCACATGTGGGAGCATCTGTTTTAGAGCTGAAAGAGATCCTGAAAATCATTTATCTCAACTTCACTTTACAGATGAAAAAACTGAGGTGGTGTATGTAGGAGGATAATCCCTGAATTTGGAATCAGGAGATTTAGGTCAGTACTTACAAGGTAGGAGATGTGATCCAGTCACTTCATCTCTATGAACATCAGTTTCTTCATCTGTAAAATGGAGGAATTTGAATGACTCTAACATCCCTTCTCTAAGGGACTGATAAGATCTCATAGAGGGGGTAAAGGCATGATTGGGTGATCCCAAGAAAGAAGGCTATCTCCAGTATATCAGGTCACTGGGCAGAGTGTCCCAGGGCTCAGGCCACTGCCAATGGCTCCTCACCCTCTTTCCCACCCAGACAAATGACAAAAAGTACAAGTTACCCCACAGGCCTCTGGCCATATGCCCAGATGGCCTCTAGAGGCACTGGACTGTGGGTGGAAGAGGAAGGGCCTAGAGGAATCCCAGGGCAGGGCTGGTGCTCATGCCATCCTGATTAGAGCACTGTGTTAAAGAGGCCAAGGTCATGGATTCAATCCTTGCATGGGTGAGTTAGCTTTGCTTTGTTCCCTGAGCACAGACAGCTGGGGGATGTGGCCAGTCATCTCACAAATGTATTAATGACTAGTGGGGAATGGGCCAGAGAGGGAGGACAGATCACTGCAACCCATTGTCACCTCCAAAAAGAGAGCTTACTGCCTCTAGGCTCTCTAAGACCAACATCTTTACACCTGTGAGGTCAGTAGCAAGTCATCTTTACCTAGAACATCATCTACTTTCAAAAGATAGCATCAGCAAAGTGCTGGGTATTGGCAATCAGCCTTCAGGAACAGGGGTCTCCCTATCTCAGTTCTCATCAGAGGGACCATTCTCTGATGTTCATTGATACTTTGAGAAGGACCAAATTAAAGCACTATTTCGCTGGGGCTGTAGATGAGGTATCAGAATCCATTGATTTCTTTTCTCCTTAAGCCAACCAGTGAAGAAGAGTTATTCATTCATACTTCTACATTATCAATAGCTGCTCAGCATTTTTTATTTTAATTTTTTAAATTTTATTATTATTATTATTATTTGCTGAGGCAATTGGGGTTAAGTGACTTGCCCAGGGTCACACATCTAGGAAGTGTTGAGTGTCTGAAACCAGATTTGAACTCAGGTCCTCCTGACTTCAGGGCTGGTGTTCTATCCACTGCACCACATATCTGCCCCCTCAGCTTTTTTTTTTTTTTAATGTGTATACATATTTATACAGTTATCTTGCTGTACAAGAAAAATTGGATCTATAAGAAAAAAATCTGAGAAGGAAAACATAATGCAAACAAACATCAATAGAAAGCATGAAAATGCTATGTTGTGGTCCACCCTCAGATCTCACAGGCCTCTCCCTGGGTGTATATGGCTTTCTTCATCACTGAACAACTGGAACTGGTTTGAAACATTTCATTGTTGAAGAGAACCATGTCCATCAGAAATGATCATCATATAGTCTTATTGTTACTGTGTACAATGATCTCCTGGTTCTGCTCATTTCATTCAGCATCAGTTCATGCAAGTCTCTCCAGGCCTCTCTGAAATCATCCTGCTGGTCATTTCTTACAGAACAATAATATTCCATAACATTCATATAACATAATTTGTTCAGCCATTCTCCAATTGATGGGCATCCCTTCAGTTTCCAGTTTCTAGCCACTACAAAAAGGGCTGCCACAAACATTCTTGCACATGTGGGGCCCTTTCCCTCCTCTAAGATCTCTTTGGGATATAGGCCCAGTAGAAACACTGCTGGGTCAAAGGGTATGCACAGTTTGACAACTTTTTGAGCATAGCTCCAAATTGCTCTCCAGAATGGTTGGATCTGTTCACAGTTCCACCAACAATGTATCAGTGTCCCAGTTTTCCCACATCCCCTCCAACATTCATCATTATCTTTTCTTGTCATTTTAGCCAATCTGACAGGTGTGTAGTGGTACCTCAGAGTTGTCTTAATTTGCATTTCTCTTATCAATAGTGATTTGGAGCACCTTTTCATATGACTGGAAATAGTTTTAATTTCATCATCTGAAAATTGTCTGTTCATATCCTTTGACCATTTATTGAAAGTGGCTTGAATTCTTATAAATATGAGACAATTCTCTGTTTATTTTAGAAATGAGGCCTTTGTCAAAACCCTTAAATGTAAAGATGATTTCCCAATTTATTGCTTCCCTCTTAATCTTGTCTGCATTAGTTTTGCTTGTATAAAAACTTTTTAACTTAATATAATCAAAATTATCTATCTGGTGTTCAATTAAGAGTTCCAGTTCTTCTTTGAACACAAATTCCTTCCTTCTCCACAGGTCTGAGAAGTAAACTATCCTATGTTCTTCTAATTTGCTTATAATATCACTCTTTATGTCTAAATCATGAACCCATTTAGATCTTATCTTGATATGTGGTGTTAGGTGTGTTTTTGTTTGTTTGTTTGTTTGTTTTTTAATAGACAGTTGACTGCCTACATTTTCTGTAAAGATGTTTTGGATTGTGGATCCAGCCCAGGTCAAGGCTTAACTCTAGAAGGTTGGCTGACACTAGTCTAGTTTCAGAGGCCGAGGGGTATGTCAGGGGTGAGATGGGGTGGGGCCATGGCCTGTTCTCTAAAGACTTGAGACTAGAAAGAATGGTATCCTTAGGAGTCCCTGATAGGACTAAAGTTCAGGCAAAGGGAAATGGAAGAAAGGAGAAGACAAGAAAAAGGATACTAGTTAAAAAAGAAGAAGAAGAAGAAGATCCCAGGTGAAAGAGAAAAAAGAGAAAGGGGGAAGAAGAGAGAGAGGAAGAGGGATATTGGGGAGGGAAAAAATTGAAAGCACTCCAGAGAGTGCTAGAGAAGCATAGCTGCAGAGAGAGGTAAGGAGTGGAGAAATACAGGGAAAGAATGAAGAAAAGAGGGATCTCAGAGTTAGAGAAATAAAGCATTCCAGGGGAGATAGAACCAGAAAGGGAGAGAGAGAGAGACAGAGAGGGGGGAGAGGGAAGAGACAGACAGAGACAGACTGAGACAGAGACATAGAGAGAGAGACAGAGATAGAGTGGGTGAAGACTGTGGTGAGAGATAGGGGAGAAAGGTATCAATTATCTAGTGTCTCTCTCTGTGAAGAGGTTTTCAAAATCTGTTTCAGAAGAACTAAAACAAATTCTAAGTAACAAAATGATCTGACTGACCCTACACCTAAAAGACTGAGTCTGAGTACTGCTACAGATTTCACACTCATTTTTTGGAAGTTTTTTTGTCCTAGCTTCTTCATGAACCCTCCAAGCATTTCTACCCCGAGGGGCAGTCAGCATTCAAGCCTGATTTTCTTCACTTGGAAGAATGAGGGGAAATGGGGGAGATTGCTTGAACTCCCCATGACACTTAGTGGGATAATTGCTGAAGATCTGGAGGCGCTCCACCAGAGAAAAGGTGACATAGCTACAAGGTGGCATTATTATATACACACACGCACCAGTACTAGGTTATTATATAGGTTGATATGTCAGTGGATTACAGAGTATAATAACACTAGATGTGCTTTGCAATTCTATTTAATTTGCACTTTTAGAAAACACTTGCGTTTTGAGTGTTGAATCATCGGCAACTTATTTAACTGTTTTTCTCATCTCATCACTTCTTGATTCCATTGTTAAGAAGAAGCAATTGTTCCCTTTGCTCAGTGCTTGGTTGATAATACCACTATGCTGTGTCTGGATATTAGGAATCTGGAAAACTCTCTCTTGTCCCAACTGGGGTGGGATGACAGGGTGATGAGACTAAAACCCAGACCTGAAAGAGAAAACCAGTCACGAGAAGGTTAAAAACTTCTTTAAAGCCTCAGAACTAGTCTTTCCATGGCAAGACATGTGTCTCTCTCTTGAGATGGGACAAAGAAAAGTAATTATATTCTGGTTTTATATTAGTAACTTGAATATTCCAGAGGTAGGTAGAAAATCCAGAAATTTTAGAAATGTCGTTCTCACTATAGGTAATGGATTAGGTGATGAACATTAATAGTTGTTGACATCGGAGCAGTTGCTGAGGGAAGGAGGGCTTTGTTCTTACAGCTTTAGGTTTCCTGGATATCCAATAGCAAACAATTCTCTTTGGCATCCTTTTCAGCACTTATTAACAGGTGTTTTAGGAGCTCCTGGCATGTATATGTAGCGACTTGTTATTGGTTTCTTTGGGAAGAATAACACCATGGGAATGGATAACTAAAATAGTTTCTAGTTTACCACATGGTTTTTCATGGGGTGAAATGAGAAAATCTATATGAGGTGACACTCTCAACTTTAAAGTGTTTAAAGTGTTTAATGTTTATTAAAATTACAATTCAAGCAAAAAAAAATTATTGTTTTCTTGAGGTGGTACAGTTGATATCCTATGGGAATTGGAGAATACAAAGCATCTGGATTCAGATGCCAGATCTACTTGCTACCCGTAGGACAATCCCCATCTCTGGTCCTCCTTTTTCTCATTTGCAAAATGAAGGGGCTGCATTTGATGACGTCTAAGGTCCTTTCCATCTCAAGCTCTGATCCCTTCTTTCCCATGGTCTTTCATTCATTCACTGCTTCTCATTTTTTCACTTCTTATTGATAGGATTAGGGACAGGATTATGGATTGAGACTGGGAGCAAGGTGTGGAGGGAAAGGGACCTTTCAGTCTCTTTCCTAGCTACTGGTCCTGCTTCTAGCTAACACCAGATCTCTCCACATGTTCCTTACGTTTCTTAGACATTGGTGATGAGAATGGAAGAGGGGATGTTCCATATTCCTTACTTACAGAAGAAAAACTAAAGCACAGTTCTGAAAGGGTCTCATAGTCCTGCCTTGTCCATTATAGAGCAAAACATACAAACAAGCCAAATTTATATACACAACCAGTTGTTTTGTTGTTGTTTTTTAGAGGAAAAAAAAAACCCAATGCAAAAAATGTCTGCAATTTAACCAATCAGTTCCCAATCCTCCCAGCCCCTTCCCCAACCTACACACACCCACATGCCTATTTGGAAATGCAAGGGTATATAGAGACACATAGTAATAATGTGAACTGCAGATTTCTCTGTTGTAGCCATTTGTTCTTGAAATAAAACAAAATAAACCACCTATTTAGAAAACATTTACTTTTAAATGGAGGGGAAACAGATAAGAGAGTCTTATCTCCCCCCCTTTTTTTTTTTGACCCAAAGATCTCTGAATGCTATGCTTCAGGCAGATATTGATATACAGAAAAATATACAGAGAACTATAAATATGCTGTGTCTGAAGATACAAATAGATATAAAAGTAGAAGCAGAGACATAGAAAAGTATAAAAGCACAGATTTAGAGGTGGAAGGAACTTTGGGAGTAATCTAATACAACTTCCTTTTCTAGAGAAGGAAAGAGTGACCAGACTACTTAAATGATCTAGCATTAAAATGACAAAGTCAGGATGTAAAACAAATTCAGAATTCTTTCCACTGTACCACATAGAGAGATACACAAACACAGATACAGATATAAACAAAGAGTCATGACATACTTTCTTTCCAGATCATTGATTCTCAGTCAGGCTGAAAGGAGTAAATTCTGTTGTATCAGTTTTTGACTCTTTCTCCTCTTCTACTTTTACTGGAAACAAGTCCTTGAGGTGAGAGAATACTTGTTTTGGGTAGTACTATTTAGAGCTAAGGGCTTAGATAAATTCAGAAAAATTGATAATCCCTCATTGAAATCATTCTAAGACAGTAGGAGGGTGATCTCAGCATTGAGGGGCACATAAAATGCCCACTCTGCCTCCCTTGCATGCATATTTCAATAATTACTGGCGCATTCCCCTCTGCCCAATAATACCCCCCTTTGACATTTTCTCATTTTTGAAATATTTTAAAAATTCATTTTCTCCAGTGTGGATTTTCTCAGAGTGCTTATTCGCTAAGATCCAGTCATTCTCTCTGATGTTCTAGTTATTCCTATCGACTGACATTTTTCTTCATTTGACAAGGAAATCAAGTGTTTGTTAACTAAGATGATTTATGATGATCTCTGTCTCTGCTTGTATATGTATGTCTGCTTGTATCTTCCAGTATAGCATATCTGTGTTTCTCTGTATATCTTACCATATATTATATTAGTATGTGCCTGAAATAGAGGGTCCAAATAATTTTGATTTAATTTTTGATGTTAGAGAATATCCAGAAGAGAAAAACGAAGGTAGTAAAAGGCCTTGAGATCTTAGCACATAAGGACACAGAGAAACTGAGGACATTTAAGCTGAAGAAGAGAAGACTTAGGAATAAAAGAAAGAAGAAAACAAGCATTTATTAAGCTCTTACTATGTGCTGGGCACTGTGCTTTACAAATATTTCATTTGATCCTCACTATAGCTCCAGGAGATAAGTGCAATTATCCCCATTTTACAATGAGGAAACTGAAGCAGACAAGTTAAATAATACAGGTGATAAATGTCTGAGGTTGAATCTGAACTCAGGTCTTTCTGATTCCAGGTCCAGCATTCTTCTGTGTCTCCCAGAAGAGAGAAGATGTTTCTGTCCAAGGTACTGCCATAATTCCAATCACCCTGGTTCATAATCTTAAAGTTGCTTTTAACTTTTCCTTCTCCCTCAATTTTCATAACTATTCAAGGTACTAAGTCCTATAGATTTTGTTCTACCTCTTGAATTCCATCCCTTCTAATCTACTCACACAATCATAAACTGAGTATTCATTTCTGGCCTGAGAATGACTTATGTGACTATAGGAAAAATAAATGGAATATCAAGTTTAGGTAACTACTTAGAACATACTATACATGAGAGGGAATGGTATGAAATAAGAATTGAAAGGTAGATGGTAGCCAGGTGGTGGAGGTCTTTCAAAGTCAGTCTGAAGCACCTATTTGTATTCCAGACTCCAGATCCAATATTCCATCCATTGTCTAGCACAGTCCTTTATAGAAAAGGTACTTAATAGATATTGAATTGAATTCGAGTACCTGAAGGGCCATCTCATGGAAGAAAGATCAAACTCTCATGTTGTTCTCACCTCCAGATCTGTGATTCTAAATATTCAAATCTTCTTTTCTTCTTCCTTTACTTGGAATCAGGGAAGGGTTATCTTATACAGGGAAGTAAGGGAAACTACACCGTTGGGGGCAGCTAGAATGCATTTCCCTGGTATGACCACTTAGTGTCACCCTTGAGCTACATTCATTTTCACAGGTCGTGTCTGAGACCTCAGGCTTTGTCAGATGGGAAGGAAAGCCAGTGATAAAAGGCTGAGTGATACCAGCTGTGCTGCTGAAAGGACATTTGAGAGCTATTCTCTCCTCCTCTCCTCCAACCCTTGCCCCTGAGGTCTGCTTAGAACTTCTCCAACCTTTCTCTAACAAAAATGGGGATGATAATATTTGCATTATCCACCACCAGGTCATTGCCAGGAAAATACTTTATAAACTTTAAATAGTTACAAAATGAGTTGTGGTTTTATTATCATTACCGTTATAATCTCTTGCTTTATATTTCCTTCAGCACCTAGGTCAGCTCACCTCCTCCATGTTGCCTTTCCAGAATGAGCACATTTATGAGTGATTTGTCCTATTCCAAATTGCTCCATCATCTGTGAACAGTCTTTATAATCACCCATTTACTTCGTTATTGCTTCAAATATCTAGTCTCCCTAGCTAGATTGTAAAGTGTTCAAGCAGAGGCAGGATAATTCTTTTATCATTCAGGAGTGTTTTGGAAGCTATTCCTTCCTTGGGAGGGATTCATAGACTTATAAGGTTCTGTGAATCTAAGCGGTTCATCTGTTTGGGTTAATTTAGGTAACTCTTAAAGGGCAGGGAGCAATGACTTCTCTACTTTTTTCTTTAAAACATTTTTTAAAGTCAAATGTACAGTGTAAGTGGATAAAGCAATGGGCCTGGACTCAGGAAAATCTAAGTTCAAATCTTCCCTCAGAAGCTTACTTATTGTGTAGCCCTAGTTAAGTCACTTAATCTCATCTTGACTCAGTTTAGATTTCTTTATCTGTGAAGTGAGGTTAATAAAAATACATCATACTGGGGCATTGGGAAGATAAAATGAAATAATATTTGTAAAGTGTTTCATAGACTTTAAAGGAACTATGAATCTAAGAGGTTCATCTGTTTGGGTTAATTTAGGTAACTTAAAGGGCAGGGAGCAATAACTTCTCTACTTTTCTCCTTAAAAACATTTTTTAAAGTCAAATGTTCGGTGTAACTGAATAGAGCAATGGGCCTGGACTCAGGAAAACCTAAGTTCAAGTCTTCCCAGAGAATTGTGTAACCTTCGTTAAGTCACCTAACCTCATTTTGCCTCAGTTTCCTTATCTGTGAAATGAGATTAATAATAATACCTCTCATACTGGGGCATTGAGAAGATAAAATGAGATATTTGTAAAATGTTTCATAAATTTTAAAGTGCTATATAAACACTTGCTATTATTATAGTTATTATTCTAACTAATATTTAGCATGATGGTAGGTACACCATAAGGTTTGGTAAGTGGTCTTTGAATTGGATTCTATTTATTCCAACTAATAGTAGAAAGAGCACTGGCTTTGGAGTCAGAAAACTTGAGACAAATTCCAGCTCAGTTATTTAAACACCAGGTGATCTTGGGCAAGACACTTGTTTGGATGTCAGTTTTCTTCTTTCTTAATGATGAGGTGATCCCCAAGATTTTGATCCTGTGATGAGATAATCTCTAAGTCCCTTCCAGTTCTAACATTCTGTAATCTGACTCACAAGACTGTAGGGAAGAAAATGCTTTGTTTTCCTTAAAATGCTACATATAATGAATGTAATGAGTTATTATTGTTCTATAAGAAATGTTGAGCAGGCTGATTTCAAAAAAGCCTGGAGAGACTTACATGAACTGATGCTGAGTGAAGTGAGCAGAACCAGGAGATCATTGTACACAGCAACAAGATTATGTGATGATCAGCTGTAATGGACTTGGCTCTTCTCAGCAATGTAGTAATTCAAGACAATTTAGACATGGGATAGAAAATGCCACTCTGCATCAAGAGAAAAAACTATAGAGACCAAATGTGGATCAAAGCACAGCATTTTTATCTTTATTTTTTCTTTCTCGTGCTTTTATCCCCTTTGGGTCTGATTTTTCTTGTATAATATGACAAATATAGAAATAGTTTAAGAGGATTGCACATGTTTAACCTAAAAAAAATCTTACATTCAAAGTTGACATCATCCCATGAGACCAGTAGTCTTCTTTTTAAATGAAGGAGATGGGTAGCTAGATGGCACAGTGGATAGAGTATTGTTCCTGGAATTGGGAGGACCTGAATTCAAATCCAGTCTCAGACACAACATTTATTAGCTTTTGACCCTGGGCAAACCACTTAACCCCAGTTTCCTCCAAAAGAAAGAAAGGACATGAAGGATGAACATAATAACATGTAATCTATTACTATGGTTCTGTTGAAACCCAGAAGTTGGAATGGGTTGATATTGAGCATGAGGATGGGGAATTGTCACAGTCTCCAAATATTGTATTTGAAGGGTTATCATCTGGAAGAGGGATTGGATTTGGTCTGCTTGGCCCCAAAAGGCAGAACTAAGATTAGAAGTTGCAGAAAAGAGGTATTCAGCAGAAAAACCTTTCCAACAATGGGAGTTGTACAAAAGTGAAACTGGCTGCCCCAAGAAACAGTGTTTTTCTTCCTCAGAGGCTCAGTGGTGATATAGAGGGAATTCTTGCTGTGTATTGGATGACTATTAAGATCCCTGCCAACTCTGAAACTCATATGGGAAGGAACTGGATAAAGGCAGAAAGATAAGCCCCAGGAAAGAGGAAAGATACTTCTTCCTCAGGGATAGGAGGAAACAAGGGGAGAATTAATGATGTTGGGTCTATCTATGGGAGATTCCACAGGAAGACCTCATTCTTAAGCCATCTGTTACAAGTATGAGAGCTGGGATTGACATGGGGGCTGGGAAAAAAGGATAAGATTTGAAATTGTCAGTGTGGGGATAGTGAGTCAATGATAATTGAGCAGAAGGATTATTGAGCTTCAGAGCCTAGGTGAAGCAAAAGAATATTCTGGCAAAATAAACCATTTTCTCTTTATTAGGTGTCTGCAGCTTTCCAGATGTTATAGCAGCAGGCTGCCACTATTGTTGTTGTTATGGCTTAAATATACCCAGATCTGAAGAATGTATTAATAAATCCTGGAACAAAAAAGCTATTTTGGTTAAATCTATTCGAAACAGCTAGGGGCACAGTCCTTGCTTTACCTCAAAGTAGGATGTGACAAAACAGCTTCTCTTTGGGGGCGGAGGTGGAAGTGGGAGGGGGATCTTGTACAGTGATTTGTTTACATTAATGGAAAGTAGTCCTAAAAGTAGCAGAGTACTAAATCTAGAGTTAGTCCACCTGGCTTAGCTTACTTATTTTTCTACTTACTAGCTGTAAGACTTAGTCACATAGTCACTTCATTTCCTTGGGCCTTGTTTTCTCAAACAAATCAATTAATCAATCAGTAAACATTTATTATGTGTGTTTGGCATTAAGAATGCAAATATAAGTCATAGATAGAGTCCTTGTCCTTGAGAAGCATGCATTCTGGGATCGGTGGACATAGCTCATCTATAAAGATAAGCAAATATAAACTTTCTGTCTATAGTCTTCCTGCCTTTCTTTCTCTACCTTCCTTCCTTCCTTTCTCCCCCCTTTTATCCCAACCTCCCTCCCTTCTTTCCAATTTTCCTTCCTCCCTTCCTTCCTTCCTTCCTTCCTTCCTTCCCTTCTGTTTGGAAGTATGGTGAAGTAGTTAGAGAGTCAATGGAGCTGAGAAGACCTGGGTTCTTGTTTCTGACACACACACATTTATTTAGGGCTCAATGTCTTTAAATGAAGAACAGATCTATGATTTTATTGATTAAGAGAACACATGGATAGGAAACTCCCTCTACCAATGCAGTTTTAGCATTGCAACTTACAGTCTTAAAAAGTTGACACAGAGAACTTAGGTGACTTGCTCAGGGTCACATAGTCAGGACATATAAGAGGCAGAACTTGAATCCAGGTCTTTTTTATTCTGAATCTCATTCTATGCTATGTCAAGACATTCTCTATGTACAGGATATATACAACTCCCCTCCCCCAAGAAACACATCTGAAGGGCAAGGTGAGAATATTAGCAACTTGGTAGTGCTGCTGCTGCTGCTGCTGATAATGATGTGTATATATGTGTGTATGTGTGTGTATGTATTGTATCAGGAAATTTATTGTGCTAGAAATTGCACTTGAACAGAGATGGAAGCAGGGGGGAGTTGGGAGAGAATTATGGGAATGTGGAACAGACTGTACAAAGGCATGAAAGAGGAAGATGGAATATTCTGTAAGAGGAATAGCAAGGAGGTCACTTTTGGCTGGAATACTGACTATCTGAAGGAAAGAAATACATAATCAGCCCAGAAAGATAGGCTGGTGCCAGATTTGAAAGCCTCTAAATGTCAAACAGAGCTTAAATTTTATTCTAGAAGCAATAGGGAGCCATTGGAATTTCTTGAGCAAGGGAGTTACATGATTAGACCTGTGCTTTAGAAAATCAACTTGGTAGCTCTGTGAAGGATAGATTAGAGAAGGAAAAGACTAGATTTAATGACTGGAGAGTTGTGAATTGTGTCACAAACCTATTTCAATGAGAGAGGAAGGAGGTGGTTCAATATGACAAAAGAAAATGGCACAAATCTGAAGAATGTTGAGATGGAATCAATGTGCCCTAGCAACTGATTGGCTATGGGAGGATAAGAGTGAAGAGTAAAGGATGACTAATAGGTTTGAGGCTTGGTGACTAGTCAGATGTTAAGAGGAGGTATGGGTTTAAGGAAAAGACAATAAGCTCCATTTTGAACATATTGAATTTGAGATGCTATTGGGATATCTCCTTGGAAATGTCTAACAGGCAATTGGCTATAAGGAAATAGAGGTTTGAGAGAAATGAAAGCTGTAGGATAATGTAGGATAATGAGACAATGGAATTAAGGGCAGAAAACTGGTTCAACTTAGGTTCTAATAGAGTTAAGGTTTTGAAGGAAGGAAAATGAAGACAGAGCAGGAGTAATGGATGGACAGAGGAAGTAGGGAGGAGTAGAGTAACTGAAACATGATGAGAATAAAGATAGGTTTAGGAAGGGTGAGATGTAAGAATAGGAACCTCAAGAGAAATTTCAGAGTCATGGATTAGACTTGGAACACTGTAAGTGATAATGAGATCAAAAATGCCCTAGTATAGAGTTGAGATGGAGTGAAAGTTCAAATGATTATGCAGTGAGAATTGTAGACTGAGAAGCAAAAGTATTTGAGGGGAAATACACTAGTATAAGGGCAAAGGTAATAGT
>JAJPUD010003687.1:137213-178192 GCA_023553655.1 Myrmecobius fasciatus | reverse complement strand
TCCTCTCCTCTCCTTTTCTCTCCTATTTAACATCCAATTCTCTGGAGAAAAAAATGTGTCCACGGAACACTTTAATTTTCATCATTAATACTCTCTCCATTACTTTCTTAAGTCTTCCTCCATTATTGGTCAATACTTCCTTATTCCAAAATGAAAGTTCCCAACCTCTCTTTTGTTTTTCTGACCAAGCAGGGAAGTTGCAATCCAAGTTGACCTGGGCATTTGTAGCAGGAACTGTATAGGAACAATTCAGAAAATATACACCTCCCCACCTTTTACTCTTCTTCATCATTTCTACCAAAGGGAAAAATTGTGATAGGAGATCAGAAATACTGAGAAACCACTAATCCAAGTCATTAAAGTGCAGTGCGTTTATTGGTACTCTTCAAGTACAATGGCCTTCTCATGAGAAATCCATTGAGTTTATACCTGCTATATCATGATGCATTCTTTAGCTGGTATATCTTTCTGATTGAGTGTACTATTGTGATATATTTAGGGCCAAGAGGACTTGTGCTCAATTGAACCAATAATGATTTTTGTGGAATATCCTTTCCATGATATTGTTCAATAAACTTCTTTCGGCAAAATGTTATATAATCTATGAGTGTCTGATTTTGTTTAACTCATCTGAAACACTGGATATTCCAAATGAAGACTGGACCAGAACACCCCTCTATGGTCCTTTACCTATACAGATCCTTACCCAGAATTGTGGAAGCATCCTAAGTCACTGATTATGTGCAGCATTTGCTTTTCCAAGGCCGTGATTGCACAGGGTCCAATTACCTTGTCTATCCTTAGTGAAATTAAGAACTATTTTCAGTCTACTATATGCATTTTTGTTAGTCCAGATTATTTTTGCATTCAACATGAGGCAACTTAGGACATGGATGGGCACCGGCCTTTAGTTACTATGCCAAGAGCACTGTCACCATCTCCATTATATATTCACCTTTTTATTGGAGAGGCAGCATGGCATAATGGTTAGAGTAGCAGTCTTTGGATAAGGAAGATTTATGTTCAAATCACAACCACTGGCAAATCACCTAACTCCTCTGAGATTCAGTTTCTTTATTGGGATATTGGGATGATCATATTAGCATCTAACTCACAAACTTGTTGTGAGGATCAAATTAGTTAATATATATATAAAGTGCTTTACAAACCAAAAAGTACTACATAGATGTTAGCATTATTATTGTTTTCTCTTTCTGTCCTCCTCTTCCTTTCTCCTACCCAATTAAATCTTTTCTTACACATGTTGTTTCTCATATCTGTGCTCTATACCTGTTAGTAAGATTCACAAACTTTATGTGGCCCTGCCTAAGAGGTTGTTGCTATCTGCAAGAGAATCAACTTTCTAATTAAGGGAGTTGTGTATTTATAGGAGATGTCTTCCAGTTGTGAAATCTGGGTCTGAGATCAAAACATTTTTTCTTCAACCACCTACATGAAGCCAATAGTCATTTATTAAATATACTATGTGTCAGGCACCATTCTAAAGGTAGAGAATACAAAGAAAGACAAAAAGATTGTCCTTACCCTCAAGGAGCTTACATTCTAATGAAGGATGTGTAATCCATATCTTAATTATGTGACTCTTTCTTCATTGGTAGAGATCAATGCCCTGCATCTGTGTCGAGGAGTGAGGCAGAATTGGCAAGAGTAGGAGAGAGAAAAGCTTCAGTCTCTTCAGTCTCTTCAAGCTTGGCAGCTGCTTCTGGTGCTTCTGACTTCCAGCTTAGAGAGAGAAGATGGGTATACCAATCCCACTTCAGGTTGCTAAAGGGAGAATAAGATTCTGGGAAAAAGTTGACATGAGAGGAGATGGCAGTTTCCATCATATCCCTATCTTCAGCTTGCTACACTAAAGACTTTGGGAAAATTCCCTTTAGGTAAGATCTATGTCTTTCTCTTGGTTGATTTGAGAATGCCCAATAGGACAGCTTCTTTACTCTAATTTTCTGGTATATATTCTCATATGTACACCCCTTTGATTTCTGTTTTGTTATTAAGCTGGATAGTTATTTTTGTTTTGGGGTAGGTTTTTTCTTTTTTCTCTTTCTCTTTCTCTTTTTTCTATTTGTTGTGTGTGGGTACATAATTAGTAGTTGGTGGGAAATTAATTGTTTTAAATATAAAATTAATTGTTTTAAATATAAAGTTTGGGGTCCTCTTTTACCCCCTTAATGAATAGTGTGGTCAGAAGTTTAGCTTGTACACAAATACTTCATCCTCATAGGCTAATAATATTTAAGGGAGCAGATAGATAGAATTCTAACTTACTGCCCCACTCCTCTCTGAAAAAAGCAGAGTGATTAGCCTCTGTCCCTTATCTCTTGCTTCCCCTCCTTAGAGGAATTAAAGTATCCTTTGGAGAAGGGTATAGAGAAAAGAGAATAGAAATGTTTATCAGCTTTCCTTCCTTTGAACTACACCTAACATCCCCATGCTTTAAGTGAGAGCCAGCCTTGCTGCATATATAAACAATTAGATTGTAGTTGTAGATACAAAGCACATACAGAATAGGTGGAAAGAACTCTTAGAAGAGGTACCATTAGCAGTTGGGGAAGGGAGAGGAACTAGGAGGCCCTTCTGGAGTAAGTAGAATTTGAAGAGTCCGAGAAACCAAGAGATGAAGGTGAAGAAGTAGAGCATTTTACAGTCATGAGGGACAATAGCTAATGTTAAAGTGAGGAACTACGAGTGGGCAAATGACATCATACTAGGAACTTTAGGGTTATCCTGGATAGACTGGACCTGTGAGTTCCATACCTAAGGCTGTAGGTCAATAATGGATTGATTAGTTTTCTTGGGGACTCCTCACCATTCGTTTTCCAACTTCAACATTGACTAGTTTTGTGATTCTCATAAAGAGAAGAAGGGAATAAGTATTTATATAGCTCCTACTATGTGTCAGACCCTATGCTGTCTTGTTGCTGTTATTATTTTTTCAAAATATTATCTGATTTGAAGGTACTATACTTTCTTGGAGCAGAGGGAATAAATAAAGAGAGTAATTTTCTCTCACAATTCCCCTTTAATAAAGGCACAAGGGAAAATGCAAAGAATTTTTTTCTCCAAAGTTGGTTTTTTTCTCCACAGTTGGTTCTCTCTGCTGCCATAGGTTGCATTCATCAGGACTCTTTTGCCTGAAAGACTGCTTTAGAAAGTGTATCTTGGGGCAGCTAGGTGGCGCAGTGGATAGAGCACCAGTCCTGAAAATAGGAGGACCTGAGTTCAAATTTGATTTCAAACACTTAACACTTCCTAGCTGTGTGACCCTGGACCAGTCACTTAACCCCAATTGCCTCAGGGGGGAAAAAGTGTATCTTGACATTGTTTAAGAAGGGTCACAAGAGACATGGCTGATTCTTTAAAATCAATGGCTCTACCTCTAATTCCAAAAAGTTTGACTTAAAAACTTCTTTACACTTTGTTTAAGATCTTCCATCTTTATGTTAACTACATTTTATCTTCTATGATTTCACCAACTGGGCTGGGGGGAAATTGACTGATCAGGGATATACTGATCAATTCTCCCCCATTACATATAAAATGAGGGGATTATACTAGATAGTTTCTAAGGATCTTTCTAACTTTAATAATCTTTGACCCAAACACAACAGTTCTCAAGATTTGCACCTTTATTAATCCTCAATCATACAGAATGCATAATAAATGCTTGATGAAAAAATAATTAAATGAAAATGTTCATATGACAGTCATTTTTATACCACAGTGAAGCATCAAAGTTGGCTGTTTTTTTATTATGAATCCATAAAGAAAGAAGTCAAGTTCATTAGACCCTGAATAATCATACTCTTGATTTCACCCACAAATATTTTACTTTCACCATCCATGATAATCTTTTTTTATTTTAATAACTTTATTTTTCCAAGTATGTGCAAATATAGTTTTCAACATTCACCTTTCAAAAACCTTGTGTTCCAAATTTTTCTCTCTCCCTCCCCCATTCTTCCCATATACAGCAAGCAATCCAATATAGATTAAACACATGCAATTCTCTAAACATATTTCCATATTCATCATGCTGTGCAAGAAAAATCAGATCAAAAGGTGAAAGAAAAAAAAGCAAACAAACAACAACAACAAAAGTGAAAATATAATGTTTTGATCCATATTCAGTCTACATAGTTCTTTTTCTGGATGTGAATGGCTCTTTACATCACAAGTCTATTAAAATTGCCTTGAATCACCTCATTGTTGAAAAGATCCAAGTCCACCATTAATCATAACATAATCTTGTTGTTGCTGTGTATAATATTCTCTTGGTTTTACTCACTTCACTTAGCATCAATACATGTAAGTCTTTCCAGCCTGCTCATTATCTCTTATAGAACAGTAATATTCCATTACATTCATACACCACAACCTATTCAACCATCCCCCAGCTGATGGGCATCCACTCAGTTTCCAGTTTCTTGATACTACAAAAAAGGGCTGCTACAAACAATTTTGCACATGTGGGTCCTCTTCCCTTTTTAATGATCTCTTTGAGACAGTAGAGACACTGCTGAATCCAGGATAATCTTTCATCTGTCCATAACCACCTATCAATCCATCTGGCCCTGTGCTTTACCTCTAATAAATCAAGATTCAGTCACTCTGCCCCACCCTCTGATTTCCCAAAAGGCTATCCTTGCTCATTTTCCTTCCTTCAAAATCTTTATGCTATAATCAATAAGTTCAGTTTGACAAATAAAAACAGCAGAGTGTAAGAGATAGAGTGCAGGTCTGATTCCATTTCTTCTTAGGTTTTGTTGTTGCTTACCTGGAATCCTCAGTGGGCCACTTCCTTTGACAGGGCCACCTGTAGATACTTTTTGGGGTAAGGGCTTCCTGACTATTGATTAGAACAGCAAGCCCAGACCGCAAAAAGATCCAAAGGAGGCAGAGGCCAGGTAGGAGAATGGAACCCAACAGGGGTCTGTAGAGAATGAAGATAAATTTGATGAGGCAGGCAGATACAGAATCTGAGAAGAAAGAAAAGAGGTAAAACAATGAGAGATATTGAAGAACTCTAAATAAAAAGTAAAAAATGAGATTGTCAACACCTTGTATCCCCTGGGTAAATAAGGAAAATAAGATAATAATGGCATCTTACACTTCATGGGCCCATAGGAGTTGGAGGGAGCTTTGAGATCCAAGGGTTCTTAACCTTTATTGTGCCTTGGATCCATGTGACAGTCTGAGGAAGCCTATGGCCCACTTCTCAGGATAACACTTTTAAATACATAAAATAAAAGGGAATCACAAAGGAAATAAATTATATTGAAATAAGGATATACATTTTCTCTACCCATCATAGTCCTTTTGAAATCTATTTGTGGACCCGGAGTTAACTCCCTCTTCTAGTCCAACCCCCTAACTTTACATTATAGAAATCTTCATGGTGATAAATTACTTTCATTTATATTATCTTACTCGATTCTTACACCAAGTCCATGAGGAAATCATCATCATAATAACACGAATAATAATGCTAGTTCAGTAGTTTAAGCTTCAAAAAGCTTAAAATGGCAGTGAGATTTTTTTGGACATCCTGTATGATGCTAAAGCATTATATAGGTTTATAAAGCACTAAAAGATTAACAAAACTTTTTCTTCACAACAGTCATATGAGAGAGACAGGACAAATATTAATAGCCCCATTTTACATATGAGGAAAAGAATATTCATGGAAGTTAAGTGGCTTACTCAAATCACATAACTAGTAAAGTAACTTAAAACTTGACCTGAGATCTTAAAAGTTCAAGTTCTGTGTTCTTTTGCTTTATCCTCGGTATTCACTCCACTCCTTTGAAGAGACAGAAATAAGAACATATTGCTCTTAACTGTTTCCCCTCTCCTCCCAGAATTTGTCATTAGAAATCTCAAAATGAAGTTTGTGTCCAAATCTCCATTGATGTGGGCAAATACTTGGATCCCAGATCCTATACAAGCACTCAAGATAACACTGCATATATGCCAGGTCCAGGAAACCTTTATTTTATTCCACCAAAAATGAGGATTAACAGGATCCCATAAATGAATTAATAACCCATGTAAAGGATTCACAATAGCCTGTAAACCACACATATTTCCTCTCTTTCGGATACTTTCCACTTTCCACCAAAGTTCTCAAGTCATCTAGGCTCAGTGACTTGTCATCAAGATAACCCTTCGATAATCTGTGAGATCCCCCTTTCTGCTTAGTCCTCTTCATACTTGTTCAGCAAGTCAATCAAAGGAATCCCTTTTGCAACCTTCTACAATGTTAATGGGAGAAGTCTAATCGCTCAGCAGTTCTTTATTTTTCAGGTAACACATGCTTTTTATTTTTATTTATTTTTAAAGCATATATTAATACCTTTTTTATATCACTTTCAATTTTATAATATATCCCTTTCCCTCCCCAGAAAGCCATTCCATGAAAAAAGAGGGGAAAAAACAATTCAACAAAAACAACTCAAACATCAATATAACATTCCACCTCTGTTATTGTTTGTTCTTTGTACTTAAAGAGGACCATGGTATCATGTGACAATACCATGACATGCAAGTGAATTGGATTGAAATGAGGGAGGGCTCTACAAAATCACCAGTCTCATTTTCTCTTCAAAAGCCACCTGGGATCCAGTGGCAATCAGGATGACAGTAAATGACCTTCTATTTTACTTTTATCGCTTCAAAGAAGGGAGGTAAAACCATTTGGTTTTGTCGTTCTTTCCACTGTTTATTGTTTTCCTGGTTCTACATACTTCACTCTGCATTTGCCTTCCTATTGCTTTTCCAAATTCTATCCATCCATCTTTTTTTTTAAATGATGCAGTAATATGCTATTACATCCATACACTACAATTTGTTTAATTATTTTTATTAGATGGCCATATAACTTGTCTCCAGTTCTTTACTACCACAAATAATCTGTGAATATTTTGGTATATATGGGAACGTTCTTTTCATATTTGGCTCCCTTGGAGTATATGCCTAACAGAAGAATCTTTGGGTCAAAGGGTACAGACATAACAGGTGCATTTTTTTTGTTGGTTTTTTTGGGGTTTTTTTTTTGCTTTTTGTTTTTTAATTTTTTATTAAAGCTTTTGATTTTCAAAACATATGCATGGATAATTTTCAACATTCACCCTCCCAAAACTTTGTGTTCCAAATTTTTTCACTTCCTTCTCCCCATCCCTTCCCCTAGATGGCAAGTAATTCAATATATGTTAAACATGTGTAATTCTTCTATACATATTTTCACAATTATCGTGCTGTACAAGAAATGTCAGATCAAAAAGGAAAAAAATAAGAAAACAAAATGCAAGTAAACAACAACAAAAAAGTGAAAATATGATGTTGTGGTCCACATTCAGTCCCCACAATCCTCTCTCTGGGCGCAAATGCTTGAGCAGAGTTTTTTTTTTGTTGTTTTTTTTTTAAATTTTATTTTATTTGCATAACATATGTGTGGGTAATTCTTCAACAATAACCCTTACGTAGCTTTCCGTTACAAATTTTTCCCCCCAACTCCCCACCCCTCCCCTAGATGGCAGGATATCCACTACATGTTAATCATGTTAAAATATTGGTAAATCGAATATATGTATACATATTTCCAAACTTATCATTGTTGTGCAAGAAAAATCTTATCTACACAAACGATATATCAGATAAAGGAAACACAATGTAAGCAAACATCAATCAAGGAGTATGAGAATGTATGTTGTGGTCCACATTTCGCATCCCTCTCTCTGGGTGTATATGGCTTTCTTCAGTGAACAATTGGAGGTGGTTTGAAACATTTCATTGTTGAAGAGAGCCATGTCCATCAGAATTAATCATCATATAGTACTGTTGTTGCCGTGTATAATGATCTCCTGGTTCTGCTCATTTCACTCAGCATCAGTTCATATAACAGGTGCATTTTAACAATGGCTTTATGCACAGCATGTCTCAAGGAGTGGTAGAATGTCAAGCTGTGTATGAGAGAGAGGTGATGGTTTCCTTGCAAGATGGAACACACAGGATGATATTGCTGTACAGGTCAATTATACTATGGAGGCAGCTTCCTTCTCTGCTTAGATCCCTAATCTTCACTGTAGCACTTGGGCAAACCAAGATTCAGGAGGTAAAAATAGAGATACCTGAGGACTCGCCTGATGATGCAGGAACTTCTGCTGTGCCCCCATATGTCTTTGTACAAGTTCCCTCCTGATTTGATAATGAAATTGCCCTTTGTTGCTGGCTTAAATTTATTTGAAATGATGTAAGGAAGAAGGATAGCCAGCCAAAACTGCAAGAGAAAGAATAGTCATAGATCGAGAAACCAGGAGAGTGACATGAGGCAGACTTCAAAAGTCTATCCTGAACCTCCTCTTATCTCTATATACTCTGTCCCTTGCAAACTCTCTTATTAACTCAGATGTCTTTTAATCTTCAATTTCTTCATGGTTGTTTCCTAAATCTGTATCTTCAGCTCTGATATTCTGATCAAATTTCATGTTTTCAGGCCCAACAAGTTGATTTCTACTTGGACGCCTTCCTGTTCCACAAAATGTAATTGATTGCAAACTGATCTCATAGAGTGAAATGAAAAGGGCATCAGGTTTGCATCCAGAGTACCTGAACCTGAATCCTGGCTTTGCTCTTTACCATCTAGATAACAACTTGGGTAGTCACCTCACTTCTATAGACTTGAGAATTCATTGGTAATTGCTAGGGTTATATCATACTTTTTGCAAATGTTTCATTTTATTTACACAACAGGAGATAGGTGCTTTTATTATCCGATTTTACAGATGATTTACGCATGGTCACAAAGGTTAGTAAACATATGATACTGGATTTGAACTTAGATTTTCTTAACTCTAGGTCTAGCACCTTACTCACAGAACTATCTAGTTGCTCCTAAATGTAAGTGCTTGTTGACTTGACTAAATTATGGAGAAAGTGCCTGCATTGTTAGAGTTTTCCTATTTGGATGTACTATACATCAGCAAGATCAGAAATTCAGCCCTTGCTTTTAATCCCATCAAAGATAACATTAAAAGACTTAGAGGAAGGGCCCCAGCATATTGGGGGTTTATAGGGGAACTTGAATAAGAGTCCCACAGAATGAGAAGATGCAGCTGAGGAGTGATTTCAGACATTGGATGAAGTAATAAAATAAATAAAAAATAAAATTCATGGGTTACCTGGAAAAGAAAGAGTGAGATTACAGATAGACATACTGAGAAAATCAGCAAGATAGCCAGTGAGAGGAAACATTAAATTTAAAAGAATAACTTTGTAGTGTACTTATAAGAGAGAGTATGTGGTCCACTGTGCCACAGGCCAGTAACTTTTTTTCTAAGTAATCTCTGAAAATACTGATAACTTCTCTGGTTCATCCTTAGATCTTTCTCCCATGTCCAAGTTGTGAGAGTGAATATCAATGATGTGAACTGACATGGTTTAAAAAGTCATCTACAAAAACCCTAATGTAATGTCTCAGCTTGGGTAAGGAGGTGACTTTGCATTCTTGAGGGTTATGCTGGTGACACAGTGGATAAAACCCCAGCCTGGAAGTCAGGAATGCCAGAGTTAGAATCATGTTTACTAGGTGTATGACCTTGGCCAAATCAATTTTCGAAATATCTTAAAGAGGGAAAGACATTGAAAGAAAGTATCAAAAAGAGATTATTGAGTAGACATCCATATGCTACTTTCTTATCTTTATGACAACAGCTTCATAGAGCCCCAGAGCCAAAAGTACTTGGGATCAAGTCCCAATAGCTGTGAGCAAGTCACTTAATATCTTAGTGATTGAGATAACTCTTTTACCATAAAGTTGCAGAGAAAGAACAAACTTGCATTGTTAAAGAGTTTTCTTCCTATTATCAACACAGATCCAGTCTTTCTTATAACACCTTTAATTCATCTGATAAACTTATTGTATCCCTAATACATGCAGAAGAGATTCAACATGTAGTGACAACATATAGTGGTCCCTACCTTCATGAACTTTCAATGAAGTCATTTTAGTATCCCCATGTGTGTATTCCACGAAAGGTAACAATAAAAACTGTTGTCATTTGCTTGTTTCAATCATGACCAAGTCTTTGTGATCCCATTTGTCATTTTCTTCTATAACTCATTTTACAGATGAGGAAACTAAGTTAAGTGACTTGATCAGAATCAAGTCTGAAGTCAGATTTAAACTCAAGTTTTCCTAACTCTAGTCCCAATGCTCTATGTGCTACACTTCCTAAGAAAACTATGGCCTTTTAAATGAATGATTTTCCAACTAAATATCAGAGGAATTCCAATGACAGTTTTAGTCCATTATTGTGATTAATCACAGCATTTTGATTTATATTCTATCACTTTGTATTTCTGTGTAATGGTAGTTCATAAACCTCATTAATTTTATGTAGCTAGAAAAATTAAGATAGTAATTATCTGTAAGAAGAAATGGTCTTGCCATTTTGTATTAAGATTAAATCCCAACATTTTGTAATAGTTAAAATAATAACGGCAACAGTCTCTTTAGTGTTTTAGTACTGTCTGGAAAGAGAGAATTAAACATGAAGACAGCAAGATACTGCATATTATATTTGTCTCTACAAGAGATTGATTAACTATGTATCACTCTGGTAATTTAACTTTCTAAAAATGAAAAAAATGCAACTGTTTCTTGTCAAATCTCTATTCTTTATGAGAATGGTCTATATATATCAAGGACATTTTTGATGAAAATTTCAAAAAGGAACAGACAGAAATGTTTCTGCCTGATTTTCTTTAGCATATTTTCCGAAGTCACACAACTGATGGAAAGATAGGAAGAGCATAAAAGACTGATGAGTTTACAATTTGTTGCTTCCAAAAAATCAACCTTAAAGACCCTTTTCCAATGAGGAGCATCTCATGTATATGTTAAGATCATGGAAGATTCCACAATAGAGTCACCACAGAGATAACTGTTAAACAAATTTTTAAAAGTAAAATGATCATTTGTTGTTCAGTCATGTGTGTGTGTGTGTGTGTGTGTGTGTGTGTGTGTGTGTGTGTGTGATCCTGTGTAGGGTTTCCTTGGCCCAGGTATCAGAGTGGTATGTCAATTCCTTGTCCAGATCATTTTACAGATGAGGAAACTGAGGCAAACAGGGTTAAGTGACTTGCCCAGAAACACATAACTAGTAGGTATCTGAAGTTAGATTTGAACTCAGGGAGTTGAGTCTTCCTAACCCTAGGCCTGGCATTCTATTTACTTTACCATCTCACTGCCCCATTATCAAGTGAGACACAAGTAGGGATATTTATGTTCATTAAATCCATTTACCACTATAATGGACTCTGGGGAGGGAGGACCTAAAGATGAATGAATGAATGGGGAGAAGGTATATATTTAGAAGTATGTATAAAGTACTGTGCTAAGTGCTGGTGATACAAATACAAAAGTATGGACAATCCATGGTCTGAAGGAGCTCATATTCTAGAATAGGGGGGAAAATCACAGGAGATGATGAGATTCCCTCAGATGTTTCTGTTTAAGAATGCTGTGTTGATTCCATCAAGCCCCAGAATACTTAAGATGTTCATTACATTAAATATGTATTAGACTAGTGGAATCAAACTCAAATAATAAGTATCACAAACTTGTTCATAGGAATCCAATCATGTTGCATGTTACCTTAGTTTTTTTTTTGTTTTTTGTTTTTTTGGCTGAGGCATTTGGGGTTAAGTGACTTGCCCAGGGTCACACAGCTAGGAAGTATTAACTGCCTGAGACCAGATTTGAACTCAGGTCCCCCTGACATCAGGGCTGGTGCTCTATCAACTGTGCCACCTAGCTGCCCCATTACCTTAGTTTTAAAATGTAATATTATCTATGTTTTATTTTTTAAAATATATTTTGTTAAGTATTTCCTAATTACATTTTAATCGGAATTGGGTTGTACTTGGGAGTGTCATGGGCTTCATGGGACCCATGGACTGTGTTTAACATCTTTGTACTAGATTACAAATCCTCTCAATGAGATCCATAAACCCACAAAGGAAATTATTATCCTAGCAACATGGAATGGCTATTATCCAGATCATAGCATACCACTGGATGCAGAACCCATCAAGCTTCTCAATGATGTGTATATCTTAGACAGACAGTATAGATTAGTAGAGTTACAGACAGGACTGGAATTGAATAATGAAACTGAGTAGGAAGTGTTGAATTATATTTGAGAAAGTGTAGCACTTTGAATGACCCTCAGCTTTATCTTGACATAAAAGCACATCCTTTAAACATCAATATTTTCCTGATGATGCTGTGATTCATAGTACTATGATACCAAAGGATGCCAGAAGAATCAAAATTGTAAGTTGATCCAAAGGATAATGAAGAGAAATACGGTGATTCGTAAGTGGATTACATCTCACCAAGAATGATTTGTGGACAAGACAATCAAGAAAATGCATGACTGGGGGAAAAGGTGCTCTAATTAGATGGTAAGAATAATGAAAAACAGGCAAATCATAGGATTCTAGATTTGGATCTAGAAGGGACCTCAGGAGTCCAATCTCCAACTTCTTAGTTGATAGATGGATAATAACTAGTAAAGAATTGTTTTGGATGAAGGACTTTTGACTAAATCCAATTCATTTTCCAATTTGCCATGATGTCTCTATAAGTGTAAACAGAACACTAAAAGAACCACAGAAAGACTTTCAAACCATTGCATAGGTCCTCTTTCAAAGATTTATGAGAAGGCATGGATTAGAATCTCACAGATAGAATCAGTATAATACAATGGAGTTGGAACGACCTACATTTGAATCCCTACTCAGACATTTATTAGCCATATGGCTCTGGGCTAGCCATTTAAACTCTCTAGGTCTCAATTACCTGATCTGTAAAATGAAAAGGTTGAACTTGATCTCTAAGACACTTTGTAGTTTTTAATCTATGATCTTATGACTGGATGGATTATGCCTATACTGATGGAGAGAGAACCTATATCCATGTAGATGATAGATTCATCTAAGCACAGTTATAAAACATTATCTCATTTGACTTTTAATGACTCTGTGAAATAGATAGTGTTAATAATAATAGTTCACAGTAAAACACTTTTATTGATATTTGTTTTTTTATCACCTTGAATTTCATATATATTTATATATGGATATTATTCCACATATACAGAAATCAGACTATACATTCCCCCATATATGTGTGTGTATTATATATGTTTGTGTGTAGACATATATGTATTATATATAACATTAATGGGTAATTATAAATGAAGTATACATGTACATTTATACACATATAAGCATATGTGTATACTTATGTGTGTGTATATATATCTCATAACAAAGAATAAATAAGAAAGAAAGATAAGGGGAAAAAATCGGCAAGATTTCCAACACATTCAGCAAATTCAGAAAGATAATCAATATATCAACCAAGTCTGACAAACTAGCCACTCTTCCACACATAGGGAGGTGCATTTTCTCCTTTAATAGCTCATGGATTAAAAGGCATTTTACAGCGACAAACTCCTATTTATTTCATAATCTTCCCTCCCCAGAATTATTATTCCTAGTTTATAGAAGGGAAAACTGAAAAAAAGAAGTAGCAGAACTCTTTTTACTACATTGCATTTTAAAGAGATACACTCCAGGGACATTTCTGGACTTGCTGAGATGTGAGATAATTCAGGGACCCAGGGCAGGAGATCTAGGGCAGGGGAAGAAAGGCAGATAGAGCCATCACTGAAAAGAACAAAACTGAGATTTGGGGCTCATTGTGGAGAGTAAAAGACCATTGGGAACTGTAGTACAAATCAGAGGTGATAGCCTCTCAAAATCAAATAAGAACAAAGTAAAGTTTTGTTGACATCTGGAAGGTTGTTTCTTTTGAAAACTGTTTGTTCATATACTTTGATCATTAGTTAATTCATTGGGGGATGCCTGTTGGTATCTACTTGTGTTAATTCCTTATGTATCTGAGACATTTGAGTCAAAGATTTTTTTTTTCAGTCAGTGGTTTCCCTCATTATCAGTGTTGTTCGTACAAAATCTTTTTAATTTCATGTAATTTATATTACCCATTTTGTCTTTAGTGATCTTTTCTATTCCTTATTGGTTAAGAATTGTCTCTTTATCTGTAATTCCTTTTACAACAGGCTAATATGAAAACATGTTTTGCATGACTACACATGTATAAGCTATATCAAATTGCTTGCCTTCTCAAGATGGGGAAGAGAAGGAAGGAGCAAAAGAATTTGGAACTCAAAAAATTTTTTAATGGTAAAAGATTTTTTTACATGTAACTGAGGAAAAAATAAGAAAGGAAAAAAAACCCATCTCACATTAGCATAGCTTGAAAGGTACCTTGCAAAGCTAGACAAAATTATAATAAAATTTATTTGAAGGGAACAAACGGTCTATAACTAGGGGAACTAATGGGAGAAAAAAGTAAAATGAAAGGGGACTAGCATTTCCAAATCTCAAATTATATTATAAAGCAGTGATTATCAAAACTATTTGGTACTGT
This sequence comes from Myrmecobius fasciatus, assembly GCA_023553655.1. Taxonomy (NCBI): domain Eukaryota; kingdom Metazoa; phylum Chordata; class Mammalia; order Dasyuromorphia; family Myrmecobiidae; genus Myrmecobius; species Myrmecobius fasciatus. The sequence continues at coordinate 163,650 of JAJPUD010003687.1, read as the reverse complement.
TTGAAAAATAGAAAAAGCAGAACAAATGGTAGAACAGACTAGATAAGGAAAAAAAAACCAGAAAGCAGCTGAATTCTATAACCAACCTTGTGTTTAATAAACCCTAGAACACACAATTCCTTATTTGACAAAAACAGCTGGATAAACTGAAAAGTAATTTGGCAGAAATTACATTTAGAATAGTATCTTATAGTATATATCATGATAAGTTCCTAATGGAGACATTATCCAAATTTTAAAGGTCATGCCATAAAGAAATAAGAGACTGACATTAGCAGTTTGCTGAAATCTCTCTGCCTTCTGAAGTCTTTATTGAATCCCTCAGTCTTAATGGTCTTTGACTTCTTACCTTTCTTACAACACTCGGATCTCTCTTTTTCCTCAATCATAATTTATCTTGTGTTACATTTGTTTGTATACATGTCTTATCCTCTCTATTAGATTATAAAATCTTTGAGGGCAGTAAGTATGCATCATCTTTCACCTTTGCATCTCTAATATTTTGCATTCAGTAGGTGATTTTCTCTTGTGTACTTAGAATTTGACAAGGAACTCCTCTCAATCATAGGATTAGATATTATATGATCATAGATTTGGGACTATTAAGAAGTAATCCAGGCCAACCCACTAATTGTACAAATTAGGAAACTGAAGCCCAGGAAAGATATGTCTAAGACATTTCAGTTAGTAACAACAAGGATTCGAACTCATCTTCTGACTCCTGAAATCCACAATTTCCATTCTATCTTTTAATAAATGTTGATGAACCTGAATTTGCAGGGGGAACCTTAATGAATTAGGTTTGAACATCTCTTTTTAGAGCAGCATGAATGACCTCAGATCTTGTCTGATGACTGAGAAATTTCCAGAAATCTAAGACCCATGGAGTGGGAGTAAAGTATAAAAATGTAAAAAATTTCTTGAAGATTAAAGCTCAAAAGCTACAACTTGCAATGAAGTGTGAAATATTTTAATTCTGCATTCAATCAGAACAACAAATCTGTTATTAGAATCATTGCCTGAATAGAGGCTACTGAGAGAGAGATGCTCTTTTGAAGTGCCTGTCAGCTTTGCCTGGATTAAACTAGATTGGGCATTTCCATTGTAGACCTTTAGAATTTGGTTTTCTTAGTAACTGGCTACAAGAAAAGGAAGAAAAGCACAGATTCTAGAATCTGGCTTAGTAGTTTGACACTGTTTCTTTAAAACATTTTAGATTAAAAAACATTTTAGATTATTAAATGGATGGACTTATAAAGAAAATAGTAATTGCTAGAAAGTAACACAGGTTCACTAAAAAACTGTCATGTGAGACTAATCTGATTCCCTTTTTGGGGGGCAGGATTATTAGTCTGGAAGATCAAGAAATTACTATAGACATAGGATTTCTGGATTTCAGCAAGGCATTTGACATAATGGGCATTTAAATGCTAGCTAAATTGGATTGTGCCATTCTACATTTTTGTCAGTGATTTGGATGAAGACATAGAAAGCATGCACTTGTCAAATCTGCAGATGACACAAAGCTGGGAAGGGCAGCTAATGTACTGTAGAACAATCAGGATCTAAAAACATCTTGGCAGCCTAGAACCGTGGGCCAAATATTAATATGCAATTTAATAGGAAGAAATGTAAAATTCTATCCTTGATTTCCAAAAAATAAACTTCATGAATATGGGATGGGATAAGCATAGCAATTTGTGGGGAAAATATCTGCAAGTTTTCATGTACAGCAAATTTTGTGATCCAACAGGATGATGGCTGACAAGTGCAATGATAAAAAGCTGTTGCTACTAGTCTGTATTAAGAGAGAGATAATGACTTGCAGGAAGGACATGATAATTTCTCTCTTTATCCTGATCAAATCACATCAGAAGTGTTATTTTCAGTCCTTGGCTCCATATTATAAGAAAAACATGACCAGGATAGGGGTGGGAAATGGAGAGCAAGCTATAGCAGGATCATATAGAATTAGGGCTATTTGTTTTAGAGAAGTAAGATTTAGGAGAGATAAGATGATATAAAAAAGGTTGTCACAGATAAGAGGGGTTAGGTTTATTTCCTAGGAATGCAGAAAACAGAAACAGAAGCAATGGGTAGGAGTTAAGATGTAAGAAAAAATTTCCTACCAATTAGTTATCCAATAGTGGAACGTGCTGCTTCTCTGGGAATGAGAAAATAGAAAGAATATTTTGGGAAACAATTGACATATAAATTAAAATTATCAATAAAAATAACCCATAGGCACAAGAGAAGCCTATATTCTCTCTCTCACTCTCTCTTTTATATATATATATATATATATATATATACATATACATATATATATATGTCAGTTGTGTGACTGTACTGATCTGCTCTGCTATAAAAACTCACCTAAACCAGCCTATCCCCTTGTTGGTCTTTTGTCAAGGATCTGCTCTCTGGTAGTCAGATGATATTTACATAGATTTTCCTATAGATTAGAAAGTAAGCATATGGGAAGATACATTGCTTTTGTTTGTATTTTGATAAAAGTCACAAAGTTATTTTCCATTCTTTTGGAATCTTCTCTTTGAGATTTTTCAAAATAAGTTCTTGAGTACCTTTAAAATTAGATCACCTTCAACATGAATTTCTTTTAGGGATATTTTGTTGGATCCAGATGCTCTTTCTAGTGTCATCTTCTTAAATTGCTAATTTCTCAAATGTATTGTACTGAGGTGGTAGAGTTAGTAAATGGTGATTACTATCACTTCCGATAAGAATCACTTTAGACAGAGTTGTGTTGAAAAGCATTTGTATCAGCTCAAGAAAATCAATCATTAAAATTTTAGAGTGAGCATTTGTATTTCAGAAATCAGTAAATACTTCAAGTTAGGGCTTGATTTATTGTTTTGTTGATTGTTTAGATTTAAGAAAATGATGGAGAAAATGTTAACAATACAGATTAAACTGTAAATTAAATCATGTGTACATTTTCTTTTTTCAGAGAACCAATTTTAAACATTAGTATATCACTTACTAAAGAAATCCTGGCAGTTCTGTTCCATTTCATATCTAATTGTTGTCCTTCAAGTTTCATCTACAAATGCTTCAGTGATGATCTGGCTTTGCTGATTCTAATAATAAATACTCACTGGCTCATTTCCTTCCCAGCAGCATTTCACTGTCATGGGGAATGATATTGCTTACAGCATCCCATCATTCTCACATGCAGCATTTTGCAAATGAACTGACACTGAAATTGGTGTTGTCTTTGGCTGCCACATCTCTAGGCTTCAGATCAAGTATTTGCTAGTTGGGGCAGTTCTGCTTCCTAGTTTTGGCAACTGTTTTCAATTTATGATGATAGTAACTGAATTTACTTTTTATTTATTTCCCACTGTTCAGAGATATTGCTTACTTCAACAGATTTTGTTGGGGCTGCTATAATTGACTATAGTATTCTCATCTGTATCTTTTCATAGAGTTTGGCATTGGTTTTGACTTTTTCTCTAAATAATCAATGGACTGACCACAGACAATCACTTGATTTTGTTACTTTACAATCAATTTCTTTTCTTTTTCTTTTTGGATGATTTTCCCCAGTGTCCATTTTTAGTGCCTCTGGATTTCTTTACAAAATTATTCATGCTGCATGTTTGAAGGGTGGGGAGATTCAAACCACATTTTCCAACAAAATTTTCAGGTTCCTCCCCTATGTCCACAGATATTTTGAAGCCATAAAATAATGGTCTATAAATTGACTTAGTTTAAAGAAATTTTTTGAATACTTTATAGAACTTCTCTACTTTATCCACAGCTAGGTGGCACAGTGGATAGAGCACTGGTCTTGGAATCAAGAAGACAAAGTTCTGAAGTGCAAATCTGGCCTTAGATACTCATTAGCTGTGTGACTCTGATCAAGTCACCTCACCCCATTTACTTCAGTTTCCTCATCTGTAAAATGTGATGGAGAAGGAAAAGACAAACCATTCCAGTATTTCTGCAAAGCAAACCTCAAATGAGGTCTATGGGAAGTTAAACACAACCAAAACAACAATAACATTTCATCTATAACAGAGAAGCAGTATATCATAGTGGATAGAACACTGGAATTAGAGTAAAGAAGTCTCGGACCATCATTTGAGGAAGGACTCCACCCATGTTTTATCTCATTCTGCCAGTTCAGTATTCTGAGGAGAATTTGTGAACCATCTTTCCATTTAGCTGAGCTTCCTCTTTTGTAATGAGATTATTAATAAAGGTGTGGATCATTAATGATTGTTGGTCATTGGGCAAAGATCATACATAAAGAGTACATATATACACATATATGTATATATATCCACAAATCAACAATATTTCTTTAAGTACTTACCATGTGTCAAGTTATTACACTTGATTCTGTGAATTTTTGTGTAAAAGATAAAATATTCTCTATCTCCAAGAATTTATGTCATAATGGGGAAGTACATAAAAATATATAGCATAAACTTAAAATTAATAAAGACATACATATATATAATAGCTAAATATGAGGTAGCTTGGCAGGGAGGTCACTAGTTATTGAGGAAAGATAGAAATGATTCATTTGGAAGACAGTTCTTGGACTTTGTCTTAATGGAAGAAAGAGAAGTCTCTTTATGAGACAGAGGTAAGGAGGGAGTGCGTTTCAGGCATGTGGAACGTAAGAAACATATAGAACATAAGAAACAATGAGTATAATGAATGCTAAGAAAAATGGGAAAACTTATATGAACAGATACAAGGTGAAGTAAGCAGAACCAGAAAAATAATACATACAATGACTAAAACAATGTAAACAGAAAGAATAACAGCCTCTCAAAAATCAAAACTAAAATCAAAATTAAAATAACTAACCTTGATTCTGAAGAAGATATATGAGAACTCCTCTTTCTTTATATGGATGGGGGACTATGTGCATAGAACATTGCATATGATATTAAATTTTTCTGATGTGTTAATTTTGCTGAGTTATTTTATATTTAGTTTTTTCTCTTTTGCATTCTTTATTACAAGGTAGAGGTCAGCAAACTATGGCCAGAGGACCATGGCCAGAAAGCTAAGAATAGGTTTTGTATTTTTAAATACAATAAAACTTTATTAAAATTTTAAAATCTTTCTTAGTTCTCTGACCACCGCAGGTGGATTGGTTGATTAGCCATAGTTTGTTGATGGCTTTTATAAGAAATGACTATGAAAGGGGAAGAGAAGGAATATTTTAGGAAACAACATATGAAGAAAAAACTTTATTTGTAAAAAACCAAAAAATGCCAACAGTTGTATTCATATTCAAAAGTCACATATAAGATTAATAGTACCCCTAGCCCTTTTTTTATGCTGCTCTGCCTTTGGCACAGTGGAGGTAGAAGGCAATCTTGTAACTGACAGCTGTTTTATATTTTTATCTATCTCACAGGTTGCCGAAATATTCCCCACTTTGCAGCCAAGATGCTGATAATGAGCATTTCCACACTTAGCCAGGCTGGTTCTTGGACCACAGGCATGGTTTGTTACTAGGATTATTCTCAGAACCTTTCTAGATTGCTATAACCTGCTCTGACTGGTTCTCAGCTGGGGCAACCTTCGGGAGCCCAGTGCTCCTTTCAAGACATGATGTCATATTGAGACAGGACTTTACTGAAGGAACAGTGATTACTGTCTGAAAAAAAAAAGAAACTTAAGGTGATGAGTTTTTTTAATCAGTGAAGGTATTCTAAAAGAGGATAGATAACCACTTGGTGGGAATGTTGTATAAGGATTCATATTTCATTGTGAATAGGATTAGTTAACCCCTAGCAGTGATTCTTAACCTTTTTTGTTTCATATACTGCTTTGGCAGATTAGTGAAGACTACAGATTCCTTCTGAGAATAATGTTTTTTAGTGTATAAAAATAAAATACATGGGATTACAGAGGAAACCAATTTAAATGAAATATAGTTATTAAAATATAAAGAAATTAAATTAAATTAAAGAAGTTCACAGGCTCCAGGCTAAGATCCCCTGCCTAAGGTCTCTTTTGATTCCAGGATTCTCAGATTCTAAGAATTCATTCACTGGAGATAAATGAGGCTCTCTAAAGAATTGAAGCTGTTTAGCTTTTAGAAAAGGAGGCCAAAAGGTTCCTTGATTGCTAGCTTTAGGTCTGTGAAGTAGGTTTCTCAGGGTGATTCTGATAAGCTCTCTACATTTTTGGAGGATTAAACGAGTGGAAATGAGATTATAAGAAAATTGAAAAGCTGTGCAATGTAGTGGAAAGAGCACTCAACTATGAGACTAGGTGGGAGTTAAGGACAACAAAAACAGTATTTTTTGCTGTTCTGAAGAAAAGAAGAGGATTGAAAAAAAGGATAGTATCACTGCTCTGAGTGGATGGGACAATAGTGAGGGAAGACGGAAAGAAGTCAGAATTGCTCAGCTCTTACTTTCCTTTTTTTTCCTCTGCCATAGAGAATAATTTATATACTGGAAAGGTCAGAAAAAAAAGAATGATAAGCTGTTGATGTCCAAGATAAGTCAGGAAATGGAAAATAGACACATTGCTGACCTTGACAAATTCAAGTTACTAAATCGAGATGAATTATGTCTTCCAGTGCTGAAAAAAACTCACAGATATAATTGACAACCCCCTTGTCATTGATATCCAAAAAGTCATGGGAAAAGGGAGAGGAACTAGAATATTAGAGAGGGACATTTGTCCTGATTTTCAAAAAAGCAAAGAGAATAAAATTGGTGAACTATAGGTCAATTAGCTTTACTTTGATTCATAGCAAAAGTCTGCAGGATAATCTTCAGATCTGGAGAATGCTGGAGACATATTTTTTGCCTAGGTGAGTTCCAAGGCTATTTTTGTGGAAAAGATTGAGAGCTGTGAGCTAGAATGCAGTCACTAATAATTTAATGCCAATTTAGATGAAGCCTCCAGTGAATTACTCCAGGGATCTATGATTAGCCCTATGCCGTTTAATGTTTTTGTTAATGGTTTAGATAGAAGCATAGATGGCATGCTTATCAAATTTGAGACAGCTAATGAACACACTGCATGATAAATTCAGAATTTCAAAAATTCTTGAGAGGGTAGAACATTGGGCTGAATCTAATATGGTGAAATATAATGGGATAAATACAAAATCACATACTTGAATTCAGTCATTCAAAAATCTTCACAAGCACAACATGGTGGAAGCATAGATATACAAATCTGCACTTTAAAAAGATGTTGGAGTTTTAGTGGATTGCAAGCTCAATGTAAGAATATGATATGGAATATACATAATGGTTGGGACCAGGGAGATAATGTACTCTCTGTACACTGCCTTGATCAAGCTACATTTAAAGTACTGCATTAAGTTCTGGGTACCACATTTTAGGAAATACTTGAATAATTTGGAATATGTTCAGGGAAAGAGCAATCCTGATGAAAAAGGGCTTAAATATCACGATATATGAAAATCTGTTGAAAGAATTAGAAGTATCTAATTGGAGAAGAGAATATAGCAACTTTCTTCAAATATCTAAAGAATAGCTATGTGAGAAAGGGATTAAACCTGTTTTTCTTTGCTCCAGAGAGTAGAACTAGGAACAAATAATGGATATTACAAAGAGTCAAATATAAACTTAACATAAGTGAAAATTTTATAAAAATCAGAGCTTTCCAAAAATGTAATATGCTACCATGGCAGAGATGGATAGGAACAAGCATTTATTAAGCACTATGTGCCAGTCACATTTGATTCTCCAATAATCCTGTGAAATAAATGCTATTATTATCCCCATTTTGTGATTGAGTAAACTGAAGCATAAAGAAGTTAAGTGGATTATCCAAGGGCACACAGCATGTGTTTGAGGCCATATTTGAACTCAAGTTTTCCTGAGTCTGGGCCTAATTCCCTATTTATTTGAAAAGAAGTAGATTCTCTTTGAATGGAGTTCTTGTCATTTGTGCTATAGAGGGGATTCATGGTCGAATATAAATTGGACACAGTAGCCTGAGAGATGCCTTCTTTGTATGAGATTCTGTGATTCTGTAATGACAAGATCTTTAGGACCCATTCTGGCAGTAAGATTACCAAAATAAACTGACCATAATGGAATACAACAGTAAGAATCCTCCTAATTTCTACAATAAATTACTTTCCAGGGTTGCCAAACACTGATTTGTTGGCAACCGTTACTAGCAGTGAAGTTGAAATTCATCAGTACTTTGTTTTCTACCACAACACCCAGAGTCAAGCCAATGACTGATCTGAATTTACTTATCATCTGCATACCAAACTACCAGGAAGTAAATATGGGGACCATCAATTTCTCAGCCTCCAAATCATGCTGTTAATGGGACTGAGAAGAGGAAGGAAGAGAACAGCAAGTCTAATCAAGAGCAGTGAGTCGAAGTGGATATCAGTGCATGGTTTGTGGGATGGGCTACTCATGGGACTCAGTACAGAAATAGGAATTTATTTCTAAATAATATAGAATGAACTATAATTCCAGAACTATTAAAGGTTAATGGCAGGTACATCAAAAGAGTGGTGGTCTAGTCTCCAATGATTATGGCAAACCTGTATTCTAAGCTTTTATTGTATTAATCAAACATATTCAACTCACTTATTAATTTAATACATTTAAATTTGTTCAATGCACTTATATCAATTAAAATTATATTAAATAGGGGCAGTTAGGTGGTGCAGTGGATAGAGCACCAGCCCTGAAGTCAGGAGAACCTGAGTTCAAATCTGGTCTCAGATACTTAACATTCCCTAGCTGTGTGACCCTGGGCAAGTCACTTAACCTCAACTGCCTCAGCAAAAAGCAAAAAAAATTATATTAAATATATATGTATATGTACATATTATATGTATATATGTACATAAACAAACATCCTTATTTTTACCTGCTAACTGTATTTATCCCCAAAACAAGAGATAGAGGCTAGAACACTCTCCAAGACTATTGACATTAGCTACTACTTTGCTGCCCCACAGCCCAGTTGCCCGGATTTCCTTGCTATTCTAATACATATCTTCAAGATATATATTAATAAATTGTCACTCTGGCTCATAAATCAGCATCATCTATGAGTCTGGTTCATGTTAATCAGATTCATATTAATCAGGTTTCCCAAAGCTTTGTCCCATTAGCAAACCTTTGGGAAAATGAAAAAAAAATTGAGATTTGTAGACTTCAAGGGTCGAAGATTCATTCCTGAAGTACTGGTGCCCATATAAAATGTAGACATCCTGTGAGATTTAGTCTAGGCATTAGCTCATATCTTGTCCTCTTCTCTTATCCTCTTTCTGTCTCTGTCTCTCCCTCTCTCTCATCCTCTCCCTCCTTCCCTGTACCCCTGTGCCCCCCCTCACTTTTTTCATTCCTTCTACAGTGGCATATCCATAGTAAAGGAAAAGGTGTTCTTTCTCCCCACTCCTCTCCCCCCAGCACTATGAGAGAACGGTATTTATGTTAATTTAATATAAAGGGAAGAGGTAGGCTACACAATCAATTTCAGTCAATAGTTATTTATTGAGCACCTATTATGTGATATATAGGGAAGAGAAAACACTAATACCATGCCAGATGTAGCATTACAGAGAGATATCTTTATTGATTGGCGGTAAATGCTGGGGACAGCAGATTAAAAGTCCCAGACCACAAGCTAAATGTGAGTCACCAACATTGAGTTACCAGAAACTCAAAACCATATCCCAGAAGGAATATGATGTACTATAATCATGAGCCAGTCTGTCCCCAGTCAGCAGTGATATCTGCTTTTTGGTTGTCTCTATTCCTCTCAACATGTCTAGTTGTCTTATGATTATAGATTGAGTTGTAAGGTGCTCAAGAACAAGGATTCCATCTTCTCGGTATTGTGTAAAGTACTGTTAAGAGCCTGGTAACAATTCTGGCTCCCAGTGGGCACTAAATCAATCTCAATTGCTACATGGGAAGTGGAGAACAACAAACATGATTAAAGGGTTAGGGAAAAAAACCTGAGAAGAAAAGGGAAAAGAATGGGACTGTTTAGCCTAAGAGCATGAAAGGAGGATCTAATAACTGTCTCTGAGCAGCTGAAAAATCATTTTAGGTGGTACTTGAAGTGGAAGAAGAAACAATGATTTGTGCTTTGGGGAAAAACTGCTCCTTCTTATCCCCATGGCACCCAGTTCACCCTACAAAACTACCTTGACACCTGATACACAACACTCCTTTCCCAGTTACCTGCCCTGACACCCATGATCTCAGGATACCAACCTGATGAGAAGTAGAGAGGAAGGGAAGGAACAATGGAGAGGAAAGGAAGAGAAAGGAGACAAAAAGAAAACAAGAAGGACAGAGAGAGGACAGAAAGGGGAGGGAAGAAAGGAGAGCAAATAAAGGGGAATAAGAAAAGAAAGAAAAGGAAGGGGAGAAAATAGGAAGGAAACAGGAGAAAAGAAATGAGAGTAGAAGGGAGAAAATGAGGGAATAAGAAGGGATGGGGAAAAGGAAAGGACAAATTCCATTCTGAGTTCTGTCAGCATAATTAGAAAGCAAGGGGATTAATTCAAGAACTCAAAAATCAGGAGTATAGAATATGCAAGTACAGGAAAGACCTATGATTACATCTCATATGAGAACTCTCTCAACTAGAACTGATCCAACCATTCATGTCTTACTAGAGTCAGAGGACACTATGAATCTTGATTCTTACCACCTGTATGACCCTGGACAATTCACCTAAGCTCTTTAGGTCTGAGGTGATTTCTGTGGTTCCATCCACCTCCAAATCTATAATTCTATCATCCATGCTTCCTAATTGTTAGAAATATCCCAAGGGCTGATTTATTTTATTTTATTTTATTTTATTTTTATTTATTTATTTTTGCTGAGGCAATTGGGGTTGACTTGCCTAGGGTCACACAGCTAGGAAGTCTTAAGTATCTGAGACCAGATTTGAACTCAGGTCCTCCTGACTTCAGGTGGTGCTCTATCCACTGTGCCATCTAGCTGCCCCGGGCTGATTTATTTATGAGAAGCCAGAGAGATGCCCTCCAGGAATGATACATGTACAAAATATTCCTCTTTTCTCTTTGTTCCTCCTTTTTCTATCCTCTCGCACAAACTTAAAAAGCATCAACAACATTGAGCTGCCATTAGCAAAGGTTTGGGAAAGGGAGAGAGATGAAGTTTATAACTTGCATTTATATTATATGTGGTTTTGAGTGGCTAGGAGGTTCCATAATACACAGAGTACTAGACCTGAAGTCAGGAAGACTCATTTCCCAAGTTCAAATTTAACCTTAGACATTTAGAGTTGTGTGGCTTTGGGCAAGCCACTTAACTCTCCGTCTTAGTTTTTTCATCTGTAAAATGAACTGGACAAGGAAATGGCAAACCACTCCATTATCTCTGCCAAGAAAACTCCAAACAAGGTCACAAAAAATAGGATATGATTTAACAACAAATTTGATGCTTTACATTTGCTAAAGCTTCTTTTCCCAGTGGGTATGAAGTAAGTAACCTGAATCTAATTATCTCCATTTACACATAAGAATCAGAGAAAGGAAGTGATTTTCCAGCAGTTCAAACCCAGGTCTTCTAATTCTACTTAATTCAACATCTATTAAGCACTTAATATATATCAAGTTTTGTGCTAAAAATACAAAGACAAAAACCCAGCATTCTATTCCACCTCACCATACTGTCCTCTCACCATATCACATGACTGTCCATTCAACAAATATTTAGTGGGCCCTTAGAGGGCATTTTGCCAGGCACAGAGTGGAATACAAAAATGGTTCCAAGACATGGCCTCTACCCTCAAGGATCTTACATTCTTGTGGAGAACATTTGATATTTACACAAACAGAATGTGAAAATAACATGAGAAGAATTTGAGCAGAATTCTAAGGAAGTTCAGAGGAGGGAGAGATCATAGAAGCACTGAATTTAGGAACTGGAAGGGACTTCAGGGGCCTTCTGGTCCAATCCATACATGAAACAAATCCCCATCGTACCACACTTGATAAAGCGTCATCCAGCCTCTGCTTGAAGATCTCCACCTTTCTAGGGCTTACCACTTTTCTAGCAAGTCATAAAACTTTGGGACAGCTCCAGTTGTTAAAAAAAAATTTCTCCTCACATCAAGGATAAACTTGCCTATTTGCAAATCATTAGTTGCACAAGTCATTGTGTGAACTTGGACAAGTCATTTAACTCATATTTGTCTTGGTTTCTTCATCTGTAAAATGAGTTGGAGAAAGAAATATCAAACTACTTCTGTATCTTTGTCACGAGAACTTCAAATAGGATCATAAAGAGTCCAACATAACTTAAATAACTGAACAACTTCTCTCCATTGCCTTTGAAGGCTTACCAAAATGAGGTTAATCCCTTTTTTCCCCTATGAGAGTACTTCAATATGTGTGCTGCTGAACCAAGCACATATAAGAGTACTTAAAATACTTGCATATACCTATTATGTGTTCTCTGGAGTCTTCTTTAGGCTAACCATCCCCAGTTCCATTAAGATCATTTCTTGCTGCATTGAAAAATGATCATTATTTGTATAGGTCAGTAAAGGGATGAAAGGCAAGCCAGACAAAAAGAATGGCAGAAGTAGAGATGCAAATGAAGGAAATGAAGAGTGTTCTAGAAACATGTAATATCAATATTACAAGAGGGTATGGCACATGAAGGTGAATAAAAACATCAATTCAGATTTGTTTAGCACCTTTAGATTTACAAAAAAAATTGTCTTCTCAACTACCCAGTAAGATAGATAGTAGCAGAAAATTAGGCTGACAAATAAGTTGGGCTTAGATTAAAGAGGTCTTTGGCTGTCAAACTAAATCTTGAACTTCATTTGACAGTCCATGAGGAGCCATCAACAGTTTCAGATCAGAGAAGTGACTATGAAAAGCCCATTTTAAGGTATTTAATTTGACAGCCTTGTATAGGATGGATTGGGAATGAGGAGAGTGGGATCAGGAAGGCCAGTTAAGAGACCATTATGATAGATCAGAAATGGGATAATAAAATAAGTCTGAAAAAGGCCAATGGCAGAGGAAATAGAAAAGAAGGAGGACATGGGATAAAGACTGAGAAGGAGCAAATATTGGATGGGGTAAGGGTAAGAGAAAAGGAATCAAGGGTGAGTGAGGTTCCCAGGCTTGGTGACTGAAGAACTATTAACTGCTAGCTTACATTGATAGAAATAATGAATCTGAGAAGAGAGGAGGAGGAAAAAAGATTTTGAACACATTGAATTTGGGCTATCAGCTAGAAACTAGATGGAATTTCCTATAGACTCAGGGGAAGATAAGGGTGTGATATGGATTTGTAGATTATCTCCATGCAGGTATTAGTTGGGGTTGAGATTTTGGAGAACACATAAAGGAAAGAGGATAAATGCGATGCAATGTAATTCACTTCAATAAGTAGCCATGTGGTTAGGTGGATAGAGAGACAGACTTAATCAAAAAATTTTTATGTCCACTTGACCTCCAATTTTTATTTGAATTCATCCTTTAAGCAATTTTCAAGATAATCTTCCTAAGGAAAGGTCTGATGGTATCATTCTTGCTTCCCACTCTCACCCTTACCCTTGCTCAAAGATCTTTGAGGTTTCCTATTGACTCTAGATTAAAATATAAACTCCTTATGCTAGAATTTAGATTCTTTACAGTCTGGCTTCAAGCCTCCTTCTCAGTCTTATTTCACACTACTCCTTTTCACACACTTTCTATTCCAGCAAATTGGACTCTATTTCTCCCCAAACTTATTGTACTATCTTCCACTTCTCATACATTCCCCATATCTTGAATTTATTTCTTCCTTGTATCTATCTTTCAATATCCTTCCTTCTTTTCAATTCAGATATCACGGTGTCCATGAAGTCTTCCCTGATTCCCCCCCAACTGTTAGTGGTGAAATATCTTTCTTCTAATACTTTTAGAGTATTTTAATCTTACCTCTGCCCCTTCCACTCCCTAGCATGTTTCATTAGCATCTCTTTCATGTTTTGGTTTTGAAGCCCCAAAGCTTAAAATATAGATTATCTTGCATATAAGTAGGGGCTTAATACATATTTGTTGGATTGAATTTAATTTGAACAGCAACATGAAGGAGGGAGGAAAGGGGAGAATTAGACTAAAGCAGGGAGAACTAGTTAGAAGGGGCTGAAGTGTGTGTGTGTGTGTGTGTGTGTGTGTGAGAGAGAGAGAGAGAGAGAGAGAGAGAGAGATCCTTTACTGATATCCACTTGCCAACCAGTTCTTTTACACACACATATACTCTACAGATTTATGCTTAGATCTCAGTTACATTTTCTTCTTCTTTTTCTTCTCAGCTTTTTGCTGAGGCAATTGGGGTTAAGTGACTTGTCCAGGGTCACACAGCTAGGAAATGTTAAGTGTCTGAGACCAGATTTGAACTCAGGTCCTCCTGACTTCAGGGCTGGTGCTCTATTCCCTATGCCACCTAGCTGCCCCACATTTTCTTCTTTATCCACTATGGTCACAACTTTTTCCACTCTAACCAAGAAGGTCTCTACTTAGTATCCCTTTTGACTTCAATATTCTCTAAGTCTTAGCTTAAAATAAAGGTAAGAAGTGAAGAAATAGAATTAAGTCTTCTGCATAAGTCAAAATGTTCCTGTGTCCTAGTTAGAAAATGGTGATTGGATATTATGGAATTTAAAAGGACATCAGCCTGTTGGCTGGTTGGCTCCTATAATATATTTTCTGTGACTCCTTTGGAAGTCTAGTCTGGTATAATCCATGAGCTCCTTTTCAGAATAGGACTTTGGAAAAAGTAAAAATGGAAACAAATACTACATTTCAGTTAGAGAATAGTGAAAATAAAGAATTTTTTTCTAAATTCACAGACCTCCCTGAACCTTAAATTAACCTCTAAAATTTCCCAATCCTACTTCTTAAAAGTAGGAAATAAGGAATAAGTCCCCTTGAGGAAGGTACAAGTTCAAGATTCTATCTCTGAGAGGGAAATCAGGTTGGGGATGGTGGCAGGGAGGAGAGGTGGTTCTGGAAAATTACACTGTATTCTTATTACCCATCCTTGGCAATTTTCAGAGTAAAGAAATCATAGAACAGTCTGAAGAATAGGAGGAGAGGAGGAGAAAAAGCAGGAAAGCAGACAAAGTCCCACTGGCTTTATTTCAACAACCTGAGATGAAGAATCTGGAGTGAATTGTAGCCTTATATTTTGTCATTTTTTAAAATTCTGGATTTTACGTAATACATAGGCTATTTCTTACTCTAAGGCAAAAGGATTGTTCATTTGAAATCTACTTTGAGGCACTTCCTCCCTCCCTCCCTCCCTTCCTTCCTTCCTTCCTTTTTCCTTCCTTTTTCCTTCCTTCCTTTCTTCTTTCCTTCCTTCCTCCCTTCCTCCCTCCCTTTCTTTCTTCCTTCCTTCCTCCCTTCCTTCCTTCTTTCTTCTTCCCTTTCTCCTTCCTTTTCTTTCTTCCTTTTTCTACCACTCTGCATTATTGTTATCTACTATAATCACACCACAAAATGGCATCTATCTCATCACTTTGTAGTCATTCTTTGGAAAAAATGTCTCTTTTAAACCCTAGCTGTAGGACACATACTTAGAAAAGGTTGTTTTTTTTTCCTAGCAGTGAGAATGAGTTGCTTTAAGCCATCCACCCTTTTTTGCCCCTTCTCTCTTGTGTCCCAATAGGTGGTCTTGCTGGGCCTGAGGGTTCAGGTTGCCACCAGAAAACAGCGTTTATCTTTGCAAAGTTAACAGACTCATGCTGGGACTGAACCCATGACCTTGTCCTCATTACTGCCATGTGTTAACCAGCTGAGCTAACTGGCCCCAAGCAGAATTTTGGTTAAACACAGATTCCATCTGCACTCACAGACTGGTTACTTTCTCCAGGGTATAAAGCTCACTCTGAGGAGGTCCCAGTTCCCAGAAGAGTTTTATGGGGTGACAAAAAGGACAAGAATTTCCATCTGCAATTCAGATAGCATTAGCACAAACTGGCCCACCCAGGGGACCAGCACAAAGGTTCCCTCCCTGTTGTTCAAATGGAGCATCCCTGAAAAAAACAGGACAGGCAAGAAGTCAGGGGCTCTGACTGTATACAACACACCAATGAATAATAACAAATTACATTTTCACAAAATAATAAAGTTTGCAAAGCAATTATCTCTTAATAGTCTTATAAGATAAATAGTAAAAGTACTTAAAATACAATAAATATTGAGAGGTGGTATGGCATAACAAGTAACAGATGAGATACTAAAGTTCAATTCTTATTGCTGAGATTAGCTACTGGACCTGATGGGTGAGTCATTTAATCTACCAGGCTGTCAGTCTATGAGCATTTATTAAGTGCTTACTGTGTACCAGGTATTGGACATATTATAAAGGATATGGTGGTGATACAAAGGAAAATGAAAACATTCCCTGCCCATGTGGAGCTTACAGTCTAATGGAGAGACAACTCCCCTATGTAAAATAACCAGATACATATAAGGTATCCTGTATTCCATACCTATTTTGTTCATATCTTGTTTGCTTACAATTGTTTGCATTCTATTGCCTTTATTAGATTGTGAACTACTTTGAGGGCAGGGATCGGGTTGGGATTGTTTAATTTTTTTTTTGGTTTGTTTGTGTTTGTTTTTTTTTTGCCTTTCCTTGTATCATCAGCACTTAGCACATGTGCCTGGCACACAGTTAGCACTTAATAAGTGCGTGTAGAATTGAATTGCATTGAACTGAAAAGGGCAGAGTCCATAGAGGACAACATGAAAGCAGTGACTTGATCAGGGTCATATAACTAAGATGGAATTTGAGCTGTCTTAAAGGAAACCAATGGATAGAACTATGGATAGAATCTTGGCCAGAAGCTTCAGACACTTAGTTATATGACCCTGATCAAGTCACTTAACTGAGATTACCTCAGTTTTCTCATCTGTAAAATGAGCTGAAGAAGAAAAAGGCAAAGCACTCCAGTATCTTTGCCAAGAAAATTCCAAACAGGGTGACAAAGTGTCAGATAGGACTAAATCACCACAACAACAAAAGGAAGCAGGGATTAGACCTAGAGCACCTACCTCACTGGATTGCCATAAAATTCACATGAGATTATCTATATAAAGTGCTTCAAAATATTGAAAGCACTAAAGAAATGTGATTGTTATTCTTTCTACTTTACAGCTGAGGGGACAAGAGTTGGAGAATCAGAGAGACATTCAGCAAGTGTCAGAACTGGAAATAAAAATCCTTTGTACTTACCCCTGCTTCCCATTGTCTCTCACTGATAGGCACATTGTGTGTGCCATTCACACACACATTTACCAGGGACTTCAGCTTCAAATCAAATGTAAATCTGGAAGTTTTCTACCAGTAGGACTGAGGGGGAGCTCCAAAGATCACCCCTTCATGAGGGTTCTAATCCTAATTTTGACCAATTCTCCAGGAAAGATGGAAAGATGGAAGGAGAGAGAGAGGTCAATAGCCACCAGTGCTAAGTACTGGGAATACAAAGAAAGATAAAACTATTTCTGTCCTGAAGAAGCTTATGTTCTAATATGAAAAGAAACAGAAAACAATTAGTTATATATGAGATACATTCAGAGTGAACTAGTACTAGCATTACAGGAGAAGGTACTTGTATTTGGAGGCACTGAGAAGGGGTCTTTAGCAAAAGGTGATGGAGTTAAGTCTTGATGGAAGAGGACCAGATACCCTAGGCTCCTGCCTGCCCTGTTCATATAATCATAAAATGTCAGGACTGAATGGGTTGGTCCTTAAACTCATCTAGTCCAACCCTCCATTTTAATAGATGAGGGGACAGAGGCTCAGGGAAATGAAGTGGTTTGCATGAGGTCACACAACTAGTGAGTGACAAAGCCAAACTATACCATAGGTCTCTTGGACTCCCAGTCTATTGCGCCAGAATAGCTGAAGCCATCAAAACCTGCTCATCAATCCAAATTCCATCTTACTATTGCTTCCAATAACAAATCTACAGTGGATAGGTTATTCTATGGAACCTCTTGGTGTAACTTTTTGGGGTCATGGATGATTCCCCAGCTCTTCTGTAGAGATTATTCTGCAGACTTTCACCCATATAGGAGGCAAGTTGACAATTCCAGAATATTATAGTAGAAAGAATGCTAAATAATGAATCAAGACACCTGTATCCTAGTCCTGGATCTGTCACTTGTGTGAACTTGTGCTCTCTGAGGCTTCATCTGCAGAATAAAAAGGTTGAATCATGTGACATGTGAGGTTCTTGAAATTATATATCTCTGATTCTATGGCTCTCTTTTCCTTTATGTCACCCCCCTCCCCATCCAGAAAACTCTGGAAGAGGCTGGAGTCCCTTGGTGACTATCTCCTTGGTTGTCATCTCATACTCCTCCCAGGCTGTTTGCTCATAAGATCCCTCTCACGTGAATCTGCAGAGCACCTTGAAAGCACTGAGATATAGAGGAATGAATATTGAACTAGATTGATAAGTGCTCCAGGTTCCACAGTTTTCACTAATGAGCTGATTTTTATTTTCATATAATCACAGAATTTTACATTTGAAATGGATATCAAAAATAACTAGTACCAATTCCTAATTTTACATAAAGAAAAAAAAAAAGAAACTATGGCCCAGCCCGGAGATATTCTAGACCACAGAGTGCCAGTTAATGGCAAAACTGAGACTAGATCCCAAATTTCTTTATTCTCAAGATGTAACCTTATAAAATTGACCTTGAAGGCAGAAAGTCAAAAACAGGGACTGATTTCAGATCATAACATACAAGAATTAGGAGGAATAAGAAAGTAGGGTAGAGAGAGAGGAATAGTGCAACTACAGAACGTCCATCTTACAAATGGGAAGCAGGGATTGGATGATAGGGAAAACATCCTCATCAATGGTCTTTCTAATTGTTTGAGTTGTGAGCAGACAAGCATACCACATGAGCAACAAGCCATGAATGCTGAACATACATCTGTAGAGCTGGGTATTGTAATCAAAGAAAACTACAACAAAGTTAATCTGACACATTTAATGATCTGCATAATTGTTATTGTGCTGCTTGGTAATTAGGCATGAACGCTAAGTTAGTCACATAACAGTCTAATTAATGTTATTTTTGCGCATCTAAACCAAGTTTTTACAGTTTTTCTCTTCTTTTTTTATTAGTTCTTCAATATATTTAATCAGTGTCAATGCTGAGTTGTTTCCCTTGATGCTACAGTTTTATCTTCATTAAGGCTGAAGTCATATCCCTAATCCTCCAATATAAGAAGTTCCCTGTACTTATCTCTTAATGTTGTTCCTATGTCCTCTTATTTAACTTGAAGGAGTTGGAAACAGTACATCCAGATGTGCTCTACCCTGGGGATCTCTGGGTATTGGAGCCTGATGGCAGCTTGCCCTGAGTCTATGGATGCTTGGAATGGAACAACAGCAGGATTATTGTGCTTTTGGAGGGAAGTTAGAGGAGAACCCCTTTTAAGGGGTTAAAAAAGAGTTTGGGTAGGAGGACACAACACACTGAGAATGAGTTTTGGATCCTATTTGAGAATAGGAGTTTTGAGGTAGAAGGAGAAAAGAAGAGGGTTAGAGATAGAAAACTGGGGAAGGGAGCCTAACTCTAGCTGAATCAGGGAAGAGGAAAGACAGGAGATTGTTACTCCGACATGACCAATAGGAAATCTGGATCATGAAGGAATCCATTAGCAATAGTAGACACACTTCCTATAAAAGGGGAATAAGAAGGGATACTTGGACTAATGATGATGATATAAGAAATAGAAGTCATCAATAGAAACATCAATAGAAAACGTCCAAAGTAATTCCAACACACTTTGGATAGAAAATGCCATCTGCATTCAGAAAAAGAACTAAGGAGATTGAATATAAATCCACACATACTATGTTCACTTTTTTCCTGCTTTTTTTCCCTCTCCCATGGTTTTTCCATTTTGTTCTGATTTTTCTCTCCCCACATGATTCATAAAGCAATGTGCAAAAAGAATAAATAAATAAAAAGAAAGAAAAAAATAATGTAAAAACAAAAACAGTAGACACTTATTTCTAACATATTCTGGTTCACCTTCTAGCATTTACATCACTGCTCATTTCTTAAACTTTTTCTTAGCCCTGTCCTTCCCTTCCCTTTACTTCAAAAGGATTACAGTAAATTCACTTTAAAATGAATGCAAAATATATGTCCCTATCTAGAAAGAGGGAAGGCAGAAATCAGAAGAGGTCATTAGAACAGAAAGGATCTCTAAGTTCATCCAGCCCAGTAACTCATTTTAGAAGGGATAAGCTTGAGACCCACAGGTAATCAAGGTGATAAGACTAGAATTCAGGTTTCTTAGCTCCTGGTCCTTGGCTCCACAGAGAAAGCTAACAATGAAAATGAATGAGCATGATGAACAATACATTAGTTGAAATTCATTTTTAGAAAAATAAGTCAGTCTTGAAGTTTAAAATGCTTCATTTCGATCTCTTGTGGCTTTTACTTAATGTGAGAAGGAAAAGATCTCTGGAAATAGATATCTGGGGGGTGGAGGGAATAACTATTTGAGTGCATGGAAAGAGCACAGAAAGAGGAAACTGGGCATGAGAATGAATGTCTGAGACTTATAAATAAAAACTATCCATTGAGTATCTTCATTATAGCTTAGTAGATTCAGTGGATAGATCATTTAACTTAGAGGTAGAATAGTTCCAGCTATTTACTAGTTTATATTATTGAGTCCAAGTTATTTAACTAATTCCTTTCATTCATTAGCTTGTCAGAGTCCTACTTCCTTTATCTGTAAAATTGGACCACAAATCTAGAAGGAGTCTCAAGGCCATTTAATCTAACACTTTCATTTTACAGATAAGGAAATTGAGGCCCGAGGAGGTTATGTGACTGTCTCAAAATCCACAAATAATGTTAGAGTTAGTTAGGGTTTTGAATATATGCCTCACACTCTATGCCTGCATTTTTTCCTTTGTAGAGGATAACTCTTACACTACCTACTCCATGGGTGTATGGTGAAGGAAATTATTTTGCAAACTGTGAAATAAAATTTAATGGGATTGATTATTGTTATTCTTCCTCTTAAGGAAAAACCCCAAAACTTTCCTGGGGTATGAGGATAGGGAGAAATCAACTGTGGTCATCATATCCTTTGAACTATATGAAGCAAGCAAATCATGTGGTACAGCTGTTTTCTCTGCCACTTGATTTACCATCGTAATGTAGGTAAGCTCCTTGAGTCAGGGACCAGACTGATTCCTGGACCTCTGAGTTTGGATTCTTTCATTGTATGTCTATAAACTCAAGGCTTACCTGTCTCTTCCTGCTTTTATTTGACCTCCTCAGAGAATCATCTCCCATGCTTGCCAAGATCTTGAGAGTGCTTTTCACTAGGCATTCAACCAGGCTCATCCCTGTTTTATTGATGAGAATATTGAGGTGGGAGAAAAAGGCAAACATGAAGAGAATTATCTTTCTTAGATGTCCTTTGCACTATTATCCAGGCTGGGAGCTATATGGTGACTGACATCCTAATGAAACTCTAAAGATTCAGTCCCAAATCTCGGGGCTAGATTTACACTATGTGGAACAAATAGCTATTTGGAGATATCCAGGTAATCAATTGATTTTCCATGTAGACACAACTTAACTTCCGAGCTGGTCTTCTGCTGATTTGTCTCCTGACTTCTAACATTACCTACTTCACCTTTGATTCATGGTCTCTGCTTTACACCATTAAATCTACTTGCTAGTTCTCTGGCTCACAAAGGCTTCCAAACCACCATACACATAATGCACCTATAAAACCACTATTGCCCTTTATAAATCTTCTAGGCAAAAACATAACTCTTCTCTCCTGTAGTTGCCAAATCTTGTCAATTCTATCTCTACATCTTATACATACATCTTTCTGCTTACATAGTCATCACTCTACTTCAGTATACCTCTTGTCTGGATTATTCCTGTGATAATGCTTCTAATTGTTTTCCTTGCTTTCAGTCTCTCTTGGGAAAACTTCCTAATTGGTCTGCCTGATTCCAGTCTTTCCCTATTTCAATGCATCCTCTTTTGTGATTGCCAAAATAACCTTCCCAAAGCACAAGTCTGGCCATATCACTCCTTACTCAAAAATCTTTAGTGGTTATCTTTTGCCTCTAGGATAAAATGTGAATTACTCAATCTGGTAATGAAGATACTCTATAATCTGAGAACAACCTATCTTTTGTAACCTTCTTTCACTTTATTTACTAGTTTCTAGACAAATTGACCCACCTGCTGTCCTTCAAGCTTCATATTACACCTTCTGCCTTTGATAGACCATTCCCAATCCTAGAATCACTTGATCCTCATTTCAACATTTTAGAATTCTTAATGACCTTTAAAGTTCAACTCAGATCCCATCTCTTCCAGGATGCCTTTCCTTATTCCACTGTAGTATTCTCTTCTTTCTTAAATTATCCTCATGAGTGTACATATTGTAGAAGATCCTTGAATTCAAAGATTGCTATTGGTTTTTGTCTCTGTATTTCCAGGACCTTGCACTTAAGAATGTTGATTATATGTCAAATTATTTCTCAGATCTTACCTGTTCTGAGAATTCTTTTCAGATTACATTCTATACTCCCAAGGCAGATCATATCAATTTTCCTTAGTCCTTGAATTTTTTCTTAGGGACAGACCAGTCATCTACAATCCTGTAGTTTGTATTCCTATCACCTTAGTCTATAGATGTTTAGAGAGTAAAATTTCATCCAGGAAAAGAACTATATCTCCAAATTCCTTTCTGACACCTAACATTGGAGTTTAGTAAAGTGTGCTATATTTTTCAGACAGTCAGTGAAAGATGATGACTAGTTGACAGTCATTGGTTCAAACTCAGCCATCTTATGAGCACATTGGGAATAGTGCTCACCAATGTCAAGATCTATCACATTACTACCAAGTCATACTCCTTAGCTTTCTCCTTTATGGCCTTTAATTTAATATAGACAGTAACAATGCTGTTTTGAACCTGAACACCAGCTTCTTAACCTACTGGCTACTGCAGATGACCATATAGGCTTAAGTCGTTGGTCTTTCTAGAACCCTCTTGTTGTAGATCAAAATTTAGTGTAAATTGAATTATTCTCAAGGAATTCTTATGTTCATAAGTCTATTTTTCAGTAGCTTTTCTCTATTAGGACCTGACTCATTGTGACTATGTGATGCCCCAGAAAAATCACATAGAGCAGTAATGGGAATGTTGCTTTACCTTCCACTCAAGAAGGAACTGAAGTCCAATTTCCTCCTGATCCAGGTCAAAGTTGGGTTATATTTAAGTACATTGATTTATAGTACAGAATTTTAAGGATAATATCACTCAAACCCCTAATTTAGGAATTTAAGTTCAGAGAGTTTACTTAAATGGCTTATCCAAAGTCATAGCTAATAAGTGGCAAAGGAAGAATTAGAACCCAAATCTTCTCACTTCAAATCAAATAATCAAATTAGGGACAGAAATCAGGCTTAGTAATAAGAATAGTACTAAGTTAGTCTCAGCTTTTTTTGGGGGGGGCACAGTTTTGAAACATATAGGTAATTCCCAGGATAAGAAATCCATCTGTTAAAAGCTGCCTGTTTTCAATCTGTAAGACAGATCCAGTACTTCTGGGCTCCCACCTTTGCTCTGTTCATGAATTCTGCATGTATTTTTTTCTTTCTGCAATTGGCAGTCTTATTGTTATGAATAATAACCTTTCCTAATGTGGCAAGATAATATAATATACTTAGAACTAGGGAGGATTTTTAGGTTAGTGAGTAGATTTAACAAATGAGGAAACTGAGACATGGAAAGTTTAACTTGCAGGAGGGCTAGATAGCTAGGGGTAGGATTGGCAGCTATATTTTCCTGACTCCAAGTCCATGATCCATCTATTATTCTACACATAATGAAGTCAATCAGGCTGCAACATGGATTAGAGGGTCTGAAATCTAGACTCTTCCTACCACCAATTTTTCTGTCGTTTGTTGCTTTGGACAAGTTATTTCTTCCTCACGCAAAGGTTTATTTTTTAAATATCTTTTCCCAGGAATTCTGGAAAAGAAGGACTTGGTATTATTATATACTGAAACATCACTTGGTTGTTCAAATGTCATTAGTGTTGCTCAGTCAGAACGACACACACAAACAAGAGAGGTGATTCCCCAGGAAGTAGGAGAGAAAGAATAGTATCTGACATTTTCTCAGCCTCCTGGGCATTGTAGTTCCTTTTGTATTTAATTGTACAAGCTAACAACTCTTATCAGTGTTACAGGATCAGACACTCTACATTCCCAATCCAATTCATAGATGCTGATGAAACCTCATACTCTCAGCCTTGGAAAAATCCAGAATATGTGAATAATGATGATGATGATGATGATGCCATAGGTATGCTTTTCACGGTCCTTTCACCTATATTATCTCATTTGATTTTTATAACATCCTTTTGAAATAGTATAGATATATTTGTCCCCATTTTATATATGTAGAAAGGAAGCTCAGAAAATTTGTCACCTACCTAAGGAGTCAACAGAAAATGGAATACAATAGTCAGCCTCTGTATTGGAAACAGCATTAAATCAGCCCCGATCTTTTTTTTTTTCTCAATACTGCAAAAATGAACAATCAACATATAGGTGATACATGGGATAAAAAGGTCTATTTGTCAAAAGCTGCCTATTGCCATTTTTGAAGACACGATTTTTAGATTCTCCCCTTGGGCTCCATACACTTAATAAAAGAGGTTGTGGAACAGTATTCCCCTAAGTAGTTTTTAGAATTAGAGAAACTCTTTGCTTTCAGGGGCCTCTTTTAAGGTCTCTTCTTCTCCCCCAAATTCTAGCCTTCCTTTAGCTTCTCACCTTTGGTAGATAGATAGAATGAAAATAGGCTCTCATCCAAAGGAGAGAGGGACAGCAAATGGTAGATATGAGTCTTAAAGGGCATTTCTAAATCATGACTAGATGTCTTCCATTTGAATCCTGCAACTAGAGAGACCACTTGCCAACCCCAGAGGAGAGAGTGAGTCAGAAGGCCAGGATAAGCAGGAGATGGCCCAAGGAAACAGAGAGAACCTCCCTCTCCTTTCCTCTCCTCTCCTCCTAGAAGCCTGTGTATTATGATTCTGCCTTTGTAAAAAATGAAGGTCTTCTCTACGACATTTGTTGATATATCACTATTCTTACCTCTTTCTTGGTCACCTAGATAGCAGGTTTCGTTAAAATTAATGTACTTGAGTTGAATTTAATGGCAACCTTTGAGCTAATAGAAACAAGGATTTATCATGGAAAAAGACAGTAGAACTCACCTAGTGCCTCACCTTGGTTTGACAAATAAGGGGACTCAGCCCCAGAAAATATATATAACTTGCCCAAAGACACAGAGCTAGTAGGTAATCAGCTGGGATTTGAATTCTTTTCATTACATTGTGATGCATAGAAGATGGATGAGGTGTGCAATCCCAAGGTTAAGCATTGCAGAAATACAGAAAAAGAAGGTTCTCTTCCATATTAAATTCAGAAGTTGTTATGGAGTTGGGGCATTCCCTTTTCCTGCTCTTCTCCCATATGCGCAAGCCCTCCTCCTCTCCAGTGTCAACTACGTCCTAAAATTCAGCAGTTTCTAAGGGACTTCTGTGGTGATTTTCCATTGCTTCTTCCCTTCTCTGTCCATCCCTTCCCCCAAATCTTCCCTACCTTCTCTGTCCAGTTTTGTGAGAACCAAAAGCCCTTAAGGAATTGTCTAGGAGACTCATTAGGTGGATCTCCAGGCCCATTGCTTTACAACTACCTTTAGGACCACCAGACTAAGAGATGTCAATTATTTGGGACCTTACATGATTCCCACAGCCCAGAACCCTCCCAAGTCTTCCCAGGGGCACCAAGTACCTTTCAGTCAGTCTCCTCGACAGCAGACACATCCTGAAGAAAACAGCCATTGCTGTGGAGAAAAGGCAGCATTCCTACCACTGCTGTGGAAAAAAGGCGGTGCTCTTTGCTGACGTGGCTTTTGACGTGAAGGACTCAGTTGCCAGTGCTTCCCCTCCCCCACATCCAAACACACCCACCAAAAGAAAATGAGCTCTGATGACAATGTCTGGAACTGGTGCAATACCTAGATCTGCCCTAGGCCCATCAGATACAATCTGGGCAACTAAATCTAGAATCTATAGCAGAGCTATAGCATCTTAGAGTTGGAAGGGATCTTAAAGGTCATCTCCAACTCCTCTCTCATTTGACAGATAAGTTATCTGAAACCTATAGAAATGAAGTGATTTCTCCCCAAGGTCACATAGCCAGTTAATTAATGGCAGATTCAGGGCTAAAATTCAGGTCTCTTGGACTCAGCCCCATATTCTTTCCACCAATCTAGACCTCTGCCAGATCCAAATGATGCTGTGGGTCCCCATGAGTTTCAACCATAGA
>JAJPUD010003687.1:94883-137203 GCA_023553655.1 Myrmecobius fasciatus | reverse complement strand
GAGGAAAAGGTGTCTGGGATTTTCAAAATATATCTGGTAGTTCACCAAATAAAGAAAAATGGGGCAAGAAGAGCCACAGGTGGCTGACTATTGCTAGAAAAGGCCCTGGTTTAGTTGGGAAAGATCTGGGAAGTGCACCAGAGGTGTAGTGAATTGACTGCTGCAAGAAACCGTATTGCCTGATGGAGCAGCAAGGAAAAGGCACATCTGGAAGGAGAAACACCACTGAGCCACACCTGGGTCCTTGTGGAGGAAGCAGCAGCTGCTGGACGCCACTGCAGGGTATGCCGCGCCCTCTCTGGGCTGCAGAGAGCTGCCAACAACCTTTCAGTCTAGTTAGGCGGGAGGAAATGAGGGAAGGAAATCTGAGTAGGGCGCGACCGAGATAACAGTTATGTTTCTTGAGTCTATATTACCCATGAGTCAATCTAACTGAGGGCGGGGGCTGGTCTTCAGCCGAAAGAGCCCATTTTATTCATTTATTTGTAGGTAGCCGGGCCACCGCCCCACAATATCAGCCTCCTTTCCTCCCCTGGCAAAAGGCGAGGCTGAGCTTGGGCGGAGGAATCGCTTTTCCGGCTTGTTCAGCCAGAATTCACTCCTCTGCTCTTTCGAAGTCCGGGCTTGGGGCTCTAGAGATAGTGGAAGAGAGGGTCCGTTGTAGAGTTAAGAGACCCCTCACCGTAGGGGGCAGGAAATAGGTCACTGACTGCAGATCATCTATGGTTCTCCTAAGCTAGCCTACTCCTAGCGAAGCTCCAGGTATGAGACGTGGAGCTGTCCCCCTGCGGCGGTGCTGAAAAGGGAAGAGGGCGAGCAGGTAGAACAAGAGAGTGGAAGGAGAGCCTATTCTCTATCCAGGAAAACCCTCAGCAAGGGGAGATCCTCATCTTTCTATTCATTTTCTTGGGAGGAGAGTGAAAGTGAGAAGGTGGCGTCGAGGTGTGAGGTGTGGAGCCATCAGAACCTGCAGTGATCCAGAGGGAGGGGGAAAGCAATGAGGAGAGAGAGTGGAGGGGGGGAGTTTTGCGGTGATGAGCCCCTTCTGCTTAGCATGGAGATGTCCCCATCAGGGCGCAGCACAGAACCGTCGCTCACAGTCCTAGATGCTGGTGGGGGGTGGGGGAGGAGACAACTGTATGTGGAAGTAAGAGAGTGGGCAGAAAAAGAGAGGTTCGAGGTTCTGAATGTCTCTCCATGCCCAATACACACAAGCAAACGGACATATTCACAGGCACAATTACAGGCACACTTACACAGGGCACTTCCATGGCAAATACAGTGTACAAGAAGAAAACATGGAGTAGGATCACATATATGTATGGCATAGACACTAAGAAACACCCTCAGAAGAGACATCATCCATATGCACACATAGACACAGGGAACGCACCCAGAGTATACACAGACACAAACGCGCACACAGTACATAGAAGAATACACGTACAATGTACACTCGTGCGAGCTTTCTCCAAGAGCTGCTGGCTTTCAAACCCATCTCATTTCCCCGTGAATAGTCTAGGCAAGTGTCCCTTTCCTCTTCTTTTCCCTTATATTCATCCTTCTATCGCTCAGGAGATGTTCTAGCCCGAGACCCCACTCATACCCAATAGTAGGACGTGCCCTCTTTCCTTTATGGTGTTTGGGTTTGGGCAGAATGGGGGAATTCCCAGGAAAAGTAAATGGGACATTCTGAGTGTCCTAGCCTCCCTTAACCCATTTACCCAAACTCTGTACTGGAGTGAAGGGGGTGTGTGTGTGTGTGTGTGTGTGTGTGTGTGTGTGTGTGTGTGTGTGTAAATGTGCGTCCCTTCCTCTCCAATACTGGGGTCCAGAACTAGCACCTACCTGTGGGTGGGGACCCACCTCGGCGATAGCCCATCAAAGCAGTCCAGTCTTCCTCGTCCTTTTGCTTCCCTCTGGGAATGGGGGTTTGAGAGTCGGGGTCACCGTGCCTGTTTCTGTACTCCATTGCCTCACCAATATTAGCCGGGACGAGAGTCGGGAAACTCTGTTTGGCTCCATGGGGAAGTTGCCCCATCTACTTTTCCATAGCCCTGCCCCTCCCCCTTTCCTTTCCCTGTCCCCATCCCCCACCCTTCTTGGGTTGCAGCCCTAGGTGCCTCTGCCACCCTTACCTTCCCTTGCCTACAAAGACTGCGATGGAGCTTGGAAGCCCTAGCTGCCCGGAGTCTGCTGCTGACCTGCATTGACGTCATTGCGTCATTAGGTTTCCCCTGGAAACACTGGAGCTCCAGAAATAGTAACACATTAATTCAGCCCGGGAGAGCAGGGAGAGACTGTTTGTAACCCTGCATCAAACTCTGTCTGAGCCGAAACTAGGAATAGTCCCCCACCCCCTCCCAAGGGCAACAGTAGCCTAACTCCGCAGACTATTTAGAGAACAAAGAAAGGCAATATCTTGAATGATCTAGAGACCGAGGGAAAGAAAGATGCAAAGACCCTTCTTTACTTACACACACATTTACACACATAGGTGCACTCGAAGGCACCTACACATGCACAGAAATCTATGTATGCAGGAAGAAAGGTGGAATAGTCTGCTGCCTTTTGGCAGAAAGACCTGCGTGAATAAAGAGTATTAGGAAAGGAGACTATCTCATGCACTTCCACCCAGAATTGGAGACACAGGGGAAAATGCCTAGTAGGAATATCATTTAACGCCTAAAACAAAAATACATACTCTAAATGTTGATTTGAAGAGGTGGAAGGAATTTTGTCTGATTTGACAGGTTTCCAGCCCTCTTTCCATACATAGACAAACCCCACCTGTGCCTGAATTCAGGGATTGCCTGAAATGTGAAAAATATTCAGAACTCCTTTCTCTCTTATTCACTCTTTCTGTCTGTCTGTCTGTCCGTCTCTTGTTCCAGCTTTACCAGACTAGATGTGGGCAAAGGAATATTCTATTCACTTGGATACCAGGACTCTCACATGTAAACTCACAATAAGAGAGGATGATGTTTAATTTCACAGATACACAGTATAAATACACAAGAACATTTGCACAATATGGTTATGGGCCTATGAATTTTTTTTCACACCACATTGTCTAACTTTATAAAAACTTGAGGGAAATGCATATTTTTCTTGATATTATCTTTGATCTCTTCTTCTCTACTCCATCCCCTAAATGCATTGCATTTTTAAAAGGTAAATGGAAACTATCTTTCCTTGGACTCTGAAATATATGCCCTTGGTCACCTGCACCAGCAGAGTTAGAGCAGAAGTGAGTTCAAACCTCCTCCCCCCCACACAGAACTTGTCCCATTTCCCACATTTTTATAATTTGCTATCTCTCCTACTCCTTTCCTCCATTTCCTAAATTTTTGACTCAATGTTTCTTTATGAATACTGAGAAACAGTACCTCAGGGATTAAAATAGAAAGTGCTTAACTGTCAGCTGTCATTGAGGACACACTGCAGGGGAGACAAGAAAAGGAGAGATCAGGAAGGTGGAGGGAGGAAAAGAAAAAAGAATGAAAGGAGAGAACAAGATTCTGATCTGGGAGTTATTATCTGTCTGATTTAGTATTCGGAATATGTGGGAATCTGTCATTAGGATACCTGGGCACTGGCTTGGTTGAATAATGTGGGGGTGAAAAGAAGGATTTCTGCTGATGACAGAGTGGAGCAGATCTCTACCTTCTGCAGTGTGACGTAGTAGAAAGCACAACTGATTTGAAGGCATCCTGATTCCAGTCCTTATTTTATTTACTATTTGTGTGATCTTCACACTTCCTTTCAATGGGTCTTGGTTTCCTTAGCTGTAAAATCAAGGACTAGGTGATCTCCAAATTCTCTTCCAGTGCTAGGTTCCTTGATAAAGATCTTTAGAGATCAAAGATAGGAAACCTGAGGGAAGGAAAAGGGCAAGATCCTTGTCACAATCACCAGATCCAGTTTTATTAGGCTGGGTGTGGGCAGAGATCCATATTCTGCCATTGCAGCCTATTCCACTCAGCTGCCCTTTCACTCTTTAACTTCTATGGAGAAGGGAAAATGAATTAATAATTAATCTGATTTCACAGAAACACACAGTGTAGTTACACACTCCCCATTCTCCTTGACCATGCTTTCTGCATTTCCTCAGTCAGGAGGGGAATCTCCAGAATTCATGACGAACATCAGCCTTTGGAATGGTCAGTACATTATCTACCGCCCATCACCTTTACTCTGAGGTAAAATGGAGCATGTTATTTGGTGGGGTAGAGCTAGTCATAAAGGATGGTATCTCCATCCTGTTTCTTACCCCAACAGTGTATCCCCGATTGTGTTCTGTCATGGCCCCCTTAGCCCCTTAAAGAGATCAGATAAGAGCCAGTAGACTTACTCCAGAAGATTCCTAAGAAGGTGTGTGTGTGTGTGTGTGTGTGTAAAGTGGGGGGCATATTTAGAATTAGATTTTATAATAATTTTGAAGATCCAAAATGAAAAAGAACCTCAGCTTACTGGAAACAGTGCAGGGGACTTGTTAAATGCTTGTTGAAATGAAATGATTTGAAGCCACAAGGTGAATCCTGGAGCTAGAGATAAGGGTTTTCAATGTCAGTGTCCCAGGAAGTACTGGAGACTATATAGATACATAATTATATGGCTCCCTATTAAAGATGCTGTGGAGACTATGTCTAGATTGAGAGGGAAATTAGAAAACATCCAAAAATTTCCTTTGGATTCTGAAATTTTGTGCTAGAGGATACATGTGTCATGGTTTTTCCTTAGGTAATATTTACTCTTGAAGGGAGGAGAGTAGAAGAGGGGTTCCTAGAACTCTCCAGAGGCTGTAGTATATGCTGTGGACTTCCTGTCATGTTAAAGCAAGCCCTTATCTTGTCTCATTTAGATTTTGATAAAGCAACTGCTTCATTCCTGGTTCTGGGATATCAAAACTCGGAGTGTTAATGCTCTTTCCTATCTGGCCCTAACTTGGCTCCCTGGATGGCCTTCTTCCTAGAATGTCTCTTCAGTGACACCTTCTCAGCTCTGGGCCTTTGTGGATTGATGTTCTTTGTTACTGGTTGGCTGCCAATATCACTGCCCCTGCCCACCCTGACCAGCAGAATTCCAGGACTTGGAATATATAACTCTTAAGCCTGGAATGGGTGAAAAGAGGGAAGGAAGGGATGGAGGACAAAGGGCAGAGAGAAACTTGGCAGTGCTGGCTCACCCTTTGTGCATATGGTGAAAGTAGAACTAGACTGGACCCATTGGACTGGTTCATTGAACTGCCCTAAAGTGTGGCTGTGATCAGAGACCCTTTCCTTCTGAAGCAGAATTATATCAAACTCAGATATCTCTTTGTCCTTTTCTTACTATTGAATCACTTTCTCTGACTCTTCACAACTATAAATCCTATGATCCAGGTCTATGTAGGGTGACAAATTGTCCCTCTTTAGGTCAGATCCCTATACAAGATATCTAGAGGTGTACTGATAATGAGGAAATGGAAACATTCATTCAGCAAACATTCCTTCTTTAGGTATTATGAGCAGTGGGAAATTTCATATGGGAAACATAAACTGAAATACAACATGTGGTCCACCATCAAGGAACTCACATTTTCCTTTTTTATTTTGATTTTTAAAAATTTTTATTTATTTTTTTGCTGAGGCAATTGGGGTTAAGTGACTTGCCCAGGGCCACACAGCTAGGAAGTGTTAAGTGTCTGATATCAGATTTGAACTCAGGTCCTCCTGACTTCAGGGCTGGTGCTCTATCCGCTGCACCACCTAGCTGCCTCCCCCCCCATTTTCCTTTTTTTAAATAAAGCTTTTTATTTTCAAAACATATGCATAGATGGTTTTTAACATTCATTTTGCAAAACCTTGTATTCCAAATTTTTTTCTCCCTCTCTTCCCCCTCCCTTCTCCCCTGGATGGTAAATAAACCAATATATGTTAAACATATACAATTCATGTATACATATTTCCTCAATTATGCTGCACATGAAAAATCAGATCAAAAAGGGAAAAAATGAGAAAGAAAACAAAATGCCAGCAAACAACAACAACAAAGTGAAAATCCTACGTTGTGATCTATACTCAGTCCTCATAGTCCTCTCTCTGGGTGCAAGCAGCTCTCTCCATCACGAGACTGTTGGAACTGGCCTGAATTAATTCACTGTTTATCGGAATAGATCACAGTATAATCTTGGTGGTGTTGTCTTATATTCTCCTTTGGTGGGATGGGGTGGGGTGGGGAAGAAAGGGAGAATCCAAAAGGACAGAAATAGATTTTTTTTTAAAAACAGGGACTAAAGGATCAAAGCACTCTGGGAATAATTGAGGGGAAAGTACTGATGGCTGTGAAGAATTATGAAAGAATTTATGATGAAGATAGCACTAGTGTTGAGCCTTAAAGGAAGATGAGGCTTCTGAAAGTCAGAGATAAGAAAGGCATGGCATAGATGCTAGAGACAGAATGTCAGATCCAGGGACCAACTAGTCATCCAGTTTGGCTGGGAAATAAAACATGTGATGGAGATTAATATAAAAAGGAGCTGGAAAGGTAGGTTTGAAGAGTCTTGAAGAGGCTAATGAGTTTGTATTTTATCCTAGAGACAACCAGAAGCTACTGGAGATTTTTGAACAGGGTGGATGGCATAGTCAGACCTCTGCTTTTAAGAAGATTATATTGGCAGCTGTGTAAAGAATGGATTAGGGAAGGGAGAGATAATGCCTTAAGCATAGTATATGCTTACTAAATGTTTGTTTGATTTAATTAAATCTGGAGTCTTGTCTTCAGTTCTAGATGCCATATTTTAAGGAGAGTATATAGTATACAGATGTAGAGACTTTTGGAGTCCCTGCCATTAAAAGATAAGGGTTGAAAGACTTGGGGATTCAGTTGTGCTCATTTTCTTTTCCTCTTTAGAAAATACTATTTGTTATATAGAATGGCTCTCTGAAGGGGGAAGGGAAGGGATTCAGAGGCTAACCATCATACTGCAAGAACAGAAATGATTGCTATTTATATTCATCCTGAGTAAATCAGGACCCAAACAATGACCAACTGGGGTTTGGCCTGGGACCTATTGTAGCTAATCAATGAGAGTCATAGTGATTTGGGTCTAAGGCACATTTTTTTAGAAAGAATCTAGCCAGTAAACCAAAATATCATGGGAGGAGTCAGCAATCAAAAATATGTATAATTTTTAAGAATGGTAAGGGCATAATACCCTATGGGGACAGAGGCAAGGGGGGAAGGAAGGAAGGAAAGAAGGTAGGGAAGGAGGGAGGAAGGAAGGGAGAAAAGGGGGGAGGAAGAGAAAAAAGGGGGGGAAGGGAGGGAGGGAGGGAAGAAGGGAAAGAGGGATGAAAGGAGAAAAGGGGTGGTGGAAGGAAGGAAGGAGGAAAGGAAAGAAATAATTTCCCAACTGACCAGTTCCAGTTGGGTTTCCAGGGGGCAGATCTACTCACAGAGGTTGTTGTTTGTCCTTCATTCTAGAAGAGGACCATAACACTAGGGAAGTGATGCCATGACATGCAGATGAGTAGGATTTAAGTGAGGGAGGCTGTGCAAGGTCATCTGCTTCACTTTCTCATCCAGAGCCATTTTTCTTTCTTTCTTTTATTTTGGACTAGGTGAAAGAGGTCATTCTTTCCCTCACTTGCTACCTAGCCATAATCACTGAATGGGTTTAGACTTAAGTCAAACTGAGAATTGTTAAAGACCTTAGCTTAAAAAGGCCAAGGTCTCTCATTGCATCCAGAGTCATTGCTATTTGTCCTGAACCATATCTGGGCATTGGACCCAGATGGCTCTGGAGGAGAAATCAAGGAAGGTGACCTTGTACAGCCTCCCCCACTTAAATCGAACTCATATGCATTTTATGGCATCACCTCCCTGATGTCATGGCCTTCTTGGAAAATCAAGGGCAAATAACAACAGCAGCAGCAACAATTGTAAGAAACAGAAGACACCACTAAAAAAAAACTATTTAAAAAAAGGATTTGGGGTTGTTGTTCTGGAGAAGAGAAGATACAAGTTGCTGACTGATTGTGTATTAAGATGTTAAATCTGGTCATAAGAAGGCAGATTGAAGTCTTTTCTATTTAAGCCCAGCATGCAAAACTTGGAGTACAGGGTACAGTTTGCCAAGAGAGAGGTTTAGACTTGATTTCAGGGAAAAAAAAACAACCCTTCCTAACAGTCAAATATTTCCCAAAGTGGCAAGAGCTGATTTGGGAGCTCTCAAGAGTTTTAGGGAAGGAAAGGGAAATGGAAAGAAGGAAGAAGAATTGAGACCCAAAGAAGAAGAAATGTTTGGAAGAGTCACTATAGAGATTGATAGGAGATCCACTAGAGATGATTAAAAGCCTGACAGGCCTGCTCATACTTAGCTCCCTCTCTTTTCCTCCTTGGCTTTGTTGCCTGGCTGAAATCAACTTCATCTGAAATCCTGATGGTGACTACCTCCTCTTTCCTTTCCTTTCCCCCCAGTCTCTCACTCTTCCCCCCAAAAAACCCTTCATTTTAGAAATTACTCCAGCCATACTTATTTCACTTAGGTCTGAACCTCTCCTATTTTCTTCACCAACCAAATTACCTTGATGTGAATACCTTCTCCCCTCCCCATCCAACTTCCCTATACTATATATTTTCTCCCATTAAAATGTGTTTTTTTTATTAAAGCTTTTTATTTGTATAACATATATATGGGTAGTTCCCCAGCATTGATCTTTACAAAGCTTTCCATTACAAATTTTCCCCCCAGTCCCCTCCCCTCCCCTACATGGCAGGAAGTCCACTACATGTTAATAATGTTGAAATGCTTGAGAAGTTATGCAAGAAAAATCCTATATACAAGAAAAAAAAAGAATCAGAGAAAGGCAACACAATGCAAGCAAATGTCAATAGAGATCATGAAAATGTTACATTGTGGTCCATATTTCATATCCCTCTCTCAGGGTGTATATGGTTTTCTTCAGTGAACAATTGGAACTGGTTTGAGACAATTCTTTGTTGCAGAGAGCCATGTCTATTAGAATTGATCATCATGTAATATTGTTGTTGCTGTGCATGATGATCTCCTGGTTCTGCTCGTTTCACTCAGCATCAGTTCATGCAAGTCTCTCCAGGCCTCTCTGAAATCGTCCTGCTGGTCGTTTCTTACAGAACAATAATATTCCATAACATTCATATACCATAATTTATTCAGCCACTCTCCAATTGATGGGCATCCCTTCAGTTTCCAGTTTCTAGCCACTACAAAAAGGGCTGCCACAAACATTCTTGCACATGTGGGTCCCTTTCCCTCCTCTAAGATCTCTTTGGGATATAGGCCCAGTAGAAACACGGCTGGGTCAAAGGGTATGCACAGCTTGATAACTTTTTGAGCATAGCTCCAAATTGCTCTCCAGAATGGTTGGATCTGTTCACAGTTCCACCAACAATGTATTAGTGTCCCAGTTTTTCCACATACCCTCCAACATTTGTCATTATCTTTTCCTGTCATCTTAGCTAATCTGACAGGTGTGTAGTGGTACCTCAGAGTTGTCTTAATTTGCATTTCTCTGATCAATAGTGATTTGGAGCAACTTTTCATATGACTAGAGATGGTTTTAATTTCATCATCTGAAAATTGTCTGTTCATATCCCTTGACCACTTATCTATTGAAGAGTGGCTTGAATTCTTATATATATGAGACAATTCTCTATATATTTTAGAAATGAGGCCTTTATCAGAACCATTAAATGTAAAGATGGTTTCCCAATTTGATGCTTCCCTCCTAATCTTGTCTGCATTTGTTTTATTTGTACAGAAACTTTTTAACTTAATATAATCAAAATTATCCATCTGGTGTTCAATTAGGAATTCCAGGTCTTCTCTGGACATAAATTTATTCCATCTCCACAGGTCTGAGAGATAAACTATATTACGTTCCTCTAACTTGCTTACAAAGTCCCTCTTTATATCTAGATCATGAACCCATTTAGATCTTATCTTGGTATGTGGTGTTAGGTATGGGTCAAGCCCTAATTTCTTCCACACTAGTTTCCAATTTTTCCAGCAGTTTTTGCCGAATAGTGAATATTTATCCCAAAAGGGGGGTCTTTGGGTTTATCGAACACTAGATTTTCAAGGTTATTGCCTAGGTTGTCCTGATAACCTATGTTGTGCCACTGATCGACTGCTCTATTTCTTAGCCAGTACCAAACGGTTTTGATGACCACTGCTTTATAATATAGTTTTAGGTCTGGTACAGAAAGGCCACCTTCATCTGCCTTTTTTTTTCATTAATCCCCTTGAGATCCTTGACCTTTTGTTCTTCCAAATGAACTTTGCTACTATTTTTTCTAGATCTGTAAAATAGTTTCTTGGGAGTTTGATTGGTATGGCACTAAATAAGTAGATTAGTTTGGGTAGTATTGTCATTTTTATTATGTTCTCTCTGCCTACCCATGAGCACTTAATATTTTTCCAATTGATTAGGTCTGATTTTATTTGTGTGGAAAGTGTTTTGTAGTTTAGTTCGTAGAGTTTCTGACTTTTCCTTGGCAGATAGATTCCCAAATATTTTATCCTATCATCTGCTATTTGGAATGGAATTTCTTTTTGTATCTCTTGCTGCTGAACTTTGTTGGTAATATATAAAAATGCTAATGATTTATGTGGATTAATTTTGAATCCTGCCACTTTGCTAAAGTTGTGAATTGTTTCTAGTAGTTTTTTAATTGAGTGTCTAGGGTTCTCTAAGTATACCATCATGTCATCTGCAAAGAGTGATAATTTGGTTTCTTCATTACCTACTCTGATTCCTTTTATCTCTTTTTCTTCTCTTATTGCCAAAGCTAACATTTCTAATACAATATTAAATAGTAATGGTGACAGTGGGCAGCCTTGTTTCACTCCTGATCTTATTGGGAATGGTTTTAGTTTGTCTCCATTACATATGATGCTTGCTGATGGTTTTAAATAGATGCTACTGATCATTTTAAGGAAAAGCCCATTTATTCCTATACTCTCTAGTGTTTTTAATAGGAAAGGGTGTTGGATTTTATCAAAGGCTTTTTCTGCATCTATTGAGATAATCATATGGTTTTTGTTAATTTGGTTATTAATATAATTAATTATGCTGATAGTTTTCCTAATATTGAGCCAGCCCTGCATCCCTGGTATAAATCCTACTTGGTCATAGTGTACTATCCTGGGGATGACTTTCTGTAATCTCATTGCTAATATCTTATTTAAAATTTTTGCATCAATATTCATTAGGGAAATTGGTCTATAGTTTTCTTTCTCTATTTTCACCCTACCTGGTTTAGCTATCAGCACCATATCTGTCTCATAGAAGGATTTTGGCAGTATACCTTCTGTCCCTATTTTCTCAAATAGTTTGTGTAGTATTGGAATTAATTGTTCTTTGAATGTTTGGTAGAATTCACATGTAAATCCATCTGGCCCTGGAGATTTTTTCTTAGGGAGTTGGTTAATAGCTTGTTCTATTTCTTTTTCTAATATGGGGCTATTTAAATAATTTATATCCTCTTCTGTTAACCTGGACAATCTATATTTTTGTAGATATTCCTCCATTTCATTTAGATTATCAAACTTACTGGCATAAAGTTGGGCAAAGTAACTCCTAATTATTGCTCTAATTTCCTCTTCATTAGAGGAAAGTTCTCCCTTATCATTCTTGAGACTAACAATTTGATTTTCCTCTTTCCTTTTTCTTATCAAATTAACTAAAGGCTTATCTATTTTGTTGGTTTTTTTCGCAGAACCAACTCTTAGTTTTATTTATTAACTCAGTTTTCTTATTTTCAATTTTATTAATTTCTCCTTTTATTTTTAGAATTTCCAATTTGGTATTTAATTGAGGGTTTTTAATTTGTTCTTTTTCTAGTTTTTTTAATAATAAGCCCAATTCGTTGATGTTTTCTTTCTCTATTTTATGCAAGTAAGCATCTAGAGATATAAAATTGCCCCTTATAACCGCTTTGGCCGTATCCCACAAATTTTGGTATGTTGTCTCCTTATTGTCATTCTCCTGGATGAAATTATTGATTGTGTCTATGATTTGCTCTTTCACCCATTCATTCTTCAGGATTAGATTATTTAACTTCCAATTAACTTTTGGTTTATTTTCTCCTGGCCTTATATTGCATGTGATTTTTATTGCATCATGATCTGAAAAAGATGCATTTACTATTTCTGCCTTTCTGCATTTGATTTTGAGGTTTTTATGCCCTAACACATGGTCAATTTTTGTATAGGTTCCATGGACTGCTGAGAAAAAAGTAAACTCCCTACTGTCTTCATTCAACTTTCTCCATAGATCTATCATACCTAGCTTTTCTAACAATTGGTTTATCTCCCTAGTTTCTTTCTTGTTAATTTTGTGGTTTGATTTATCTAATTCTGAGAGAGCAAGGTTGAGATCCCCCACTAGTATAGTTTGGCTGTCTATTTCTTCTTGCATCTCTCTTAATTTCTCCCCTAGGAATTTGGATGCTATTGCACTTGGTGCATATATATTTAGTATTGATATTGCTATATTATCTATGGTACCCTTTAATAAAATATAGTTTCCTTCCTTATCTCTTTTGATTAGCTCTATCTTGGCTTTTACTTGATCTGAGATAAGGATTGCTACCCCTGCTTTTTTTTTTGTTCACCTGAAGCATAATAGGTCCTGCTCCAGCCTTTTACCTTCATCCTATATGTGTCACTATGTTTTAGATGTGTTTCTTGTAGACAACATATTGTGGGATTCTGGTTTTTAATCTGTCTGATTTCCACTTCCGCTTTATGGGAGAGTTCATCACATTCACATTCACAGTTAGAATAACTAATTCTTTATTTCCTGCCATCTTATTTACCCAAGTTATGTTTTCCCCTTTCCTTTCCCCTTTCTCCCTTCCCCCCTCCTCAGTACTTTGTTTTTGATGACCCTCTCCCCCAAACAATACTCCACCCTTTAGATCCCCTCCCCCTGTTTTTACTCCTTTCCCCTGAGTCTTCTATTTTCCCTTCTATTAGTTTGTCCCTTACTTTTCCTCCTTTCCCTCCCACTTCCCTCTAGCAACAGACAAGTTTCTATGTGAAATCAAATGTCTGATATATACTTTTAGAGCCTAACCTGATGAGAGTAAGATTTACACAATGCTCATTTCCCTCCTCTCTTTCTCTCAATTATATTAGGTTTTCTTTGCCTCTTCAAGTGATTTTACCTTGTTTTTACCTCCTTTTTTTTAGATCTTATTTTACCATTTTTCCCTCTTTTTCCCAGTATGACAACCTTTCCCCCTCTAGTTCTCTTTTTCATATTATCAAAGTAATATCTCATTAATTATACCTCCAAACTTTAAGTATCCCCCTAGTAAAAATAAAGTTCTCAAGAGTCCTTTCCTTTTTACCTTTTTATGCATCTCTTGAGTTCTGTGTTTGGATGTCGAATTTTTTGTTCACATCCGGTTTTTTCATTAGAAGTAGGTGAAATTCACCTATATTATTGAATGACCATCTCCTTCCCTGGAGGATAATGCTCATTCTAGCTGGATAAGTTATTCTTGGCTGTAATCCAAGTTCCTTTGCCCTTCGGAATATCTGGTTCCAGGACCTGCGATCCTTCAATGTGGAGGCTGACAGATCGTGTGTGATTCTAATTATTGATCCTAGGTATTTGAATTGTTTCTTTCTAGCTGCTAGCAGAATCTGTTCCTTGGTGCTATAGTCCTGAAATTTAGCCACGATATTCCTTGGGGTTTTAATTTTGGGGTCTCTTTCAAGAGGTGATCGGTGAATTCTTTCAATGGTGATTTTGCCTTTTGATTCTACAATCTCAGGGCAGTTTTCTTTCAGGATTTCCTGGTGTTTAGATTCTTTTTTTCATCATGGCTTTCAGGAAGTCCAATAATCCTTAGATTGCCTCTCCTGGATCTATTTTCCAAGTCAGTTGTTTTTCCTAAGAGATGTTTCATATTTTCTTTTAATTTTTCATTTTTTTGTTTTTGTTTGACTGATTCTTCAAGCCTTAGTGAGTCATTCACTTGCATTTGTTCAATTCTTATTTTTAAAGTGTTGTTTTCTTCAGTTACCTTTTTAAGCTCCTTTTGTAACTGGCCAATTGAATTTTTTTGTTCATTGCACTCTTTTTCCACTTCACTAATTTTATTTTTCAATAAATTGGTGTCTTTTTCATATCTCTTTTTCAGGGCATCATATCCTTCTTGCACTGATTTCAGTTTATTTTCCCATTTATCCTCCAGCTCTCTTTTGAGGTTCTTTATGCAATCTTCCAGAAAGGCCTTTTGAAAAAGTGACCAGTGATGGTCTTTAATACCTTCTTCTGGTATTTTGTCTAAAGGAACCTCAGGATCTGGGGTCATGGCTTCTTTGTCTTGATAAAAGCTGTCTATGGTGAGAGCTCTCTTTTGCTTCTTCATTTTTTAGACAGTGTGTATATCTCTTTAAGGTTTGGAAAAACCGAGGCTAAAGCTCTTTGCTCTGGGGCACTTCGTGGAATTAACTTGAGGTGCTGGGCCAGTGGGGGCTAGGACTAAGCCCGAATTACTCCTTAAATATAAGGCAAGTTTGCCAGAACATCTGCCCCCAATCAGGGCAGAGTGTCCCCAGTGCCTCAGATAAACTGCAGGTGTTTGGAATTTGGAGTTTGGAGTTTGGAATTTCTGCCACGATGAGCTGAGTTGAGTCCCACCCTCACTTCCGGCCTACACAGGAGTCCTCTATTTATCTCTCTGTCCGAGTCCGACTAACCTGATATGAAGTTATCCAGAGAGCAGTGTCCAAATATTTCTGAGTTCGTTGACTTGAAGATCAATTCAGAGGCTTATTTTATTGTTGATTTGAGAGAAGATCGGAGGAGAGGCAGAGTCACCTTTTCACTCGGCCATCTTGGCTCTGCCCCCTCCAGAATGTGTTTCTTTAAGTCAAGTCTGTCTTGCTTGTTTTTGTATGCCTAACATTTAGCACAGGACTTTGGTACATACTAAGTGCTTTTAATAAATGCTCTATCAATTGATATGTCTATCTATCTACCTATCTTGTAGCATTGAGGGTCCAGCTGAGGCTAGATATTATGATTTTAGAGTGGAGCCAATTATCATGATTTGTTAACTCCATCCCAAAGCATTCAGAGTAATGCTAAAGATTAAAAGAATAAAACACACAGAAGAGAACCCAAGGAAAGTTAGAAAGAAGTACTGACAAGCAGGATAGCTTGAAGTTTGAATTTATAGACTTAAAAAGAAAAGCTAGGGGTAGCTAGGTGATGTAGTGGATAGAGCATTAGCCTTGAAGTCAGGAGGACCTGAGTTCAAATCTGATCTCAGACACTTAACTGGTCCTAGCTGTGTGAC
Source organism: Myrmecobius fasciatus (assembly GCA_023553655.1). Taxonomy (NCBI): domain Eukaryota; kingdom Metazoa; phylum Chordata; class Mammalia; order Dasyuromorphia; family Myrmecobiidae; genus Myrmecobius; species Myrmecobius fasciatus. The sequence goes on along the minus strand of JAJPUD010003687.1, from coordinate 121,858 downwards.
CCTGGGCAAGTCACTTAACACCAATTGTCTCAGGAAAAAAAGGGAAGAAAGAAAAGCAAGCTGTACACAATAAAGATTTCATATGCAATCCTTTTTTTCTATTTTAGTATATATATGCAAATGTGTACTTATTTGTTGTTGTTGCTCATGAAAAAAAATTGTGTAAAGAGTAAAAGAAAAGAAAAGATATGAGAGGAGTGATCAAAGATTGAAGATTAGTTAAGCATGTATAGCAGGATAATAAGGGACAGCTAGGAATTCCAGGAGCTAGGACAATGCCTTGTTCAGCTTGTTAATAATGGTATGCAAAGTGTGAAGAAAGGAAAGCAAGATCAGATCAGGGAAGTAATGGAGGAAGTAATGGACTAGAGAATAGATAATGAAGCAGAATGAAGGAAAAGAGAATGAAGAGAATGAAGGAAAGGTTTAGAAAGAAAAAGGAGAAATGAAAGAGTGGGAGGTTGTGATTGGAGAGTGGATTTCAGAGTTCAAGTTCATGAAGCTGACACAATTTGGGGCAATGGTGAGGTTTAATGTAAAGATCACTTTTGTGCATGACTGAGGTAGAGTGAGACATAGCCTCAAGGTGAAGATATTGATTAACCAGCAAGCCAGAGTGTCTGAATGGACATCAAAATCAATGTTGAAGTCAGAAGTTGGGAAGGAAAGGAGCACTGAATCAGGTGCTAAAGATGTTAAGAAAAAAGGAAGAGTGACCTGGGAGCTGATAGAAAGCATTGTCTAAAATCTAGATAGGATAACTGACACTTAATCATCCACAGTGATAAAGTGCACTCAAAGGAGAAGAGATTGCTGAGGGCTAGTAACAAGATCTGGAAGAAGCAGTGAGAAGTGAATATGTTGATTCCTTCCTCCTAACCTCATGCATTTGAGAGTGGGAGAAAAGGAACAAACAGGTATTATTGTGCCACAGTTCCCATGGTCTCAGTTTCCCTCAATTGTTTTATCTCAGTTTCCCTTATTTGTTTTGCCTTGGTAGTAAATCCTCCCCCTTCCCACTTTCCTGGCCATTGGGACTGAGATAATTGGGGCTGCAGAGTTATGACCACTGGCATCCCAAAGAGTCATAAAACCTCCAGATGGTCATCTCAAATACCTAAATATACCTCTTATTTTTATGGTCCCAGACTCTGTGGCTCCTAGCTTCTTCCCAAACTTATCAGAATTTATGATCCTTCCTCCATACCCCAACCTATCAGAACTCAATTTATAGTCCTTTCCTGGAACTCCAATCCTCCCATCCTTCTGTCTTCGTTTTCCTGAGCACTGGAGCCTTATTAAAATCCTTGCTGCCCCTCATTAGATCACTGAATACTTTGAGATAATAGTCCTATTCAGTCAATTAGTCTTATCTCTCCATTATTATCAATAAAATATTAATAATCTCTACTCTGTGATACTGCTTCAATTTCTCTGGACCATTACAGTATCAGAGTGGCTAGGTGCAAGATGCTTTTCAAAAATTCAATTACACTTTATTTTCAGATCCAAAATCTCTTACTTTCACCTCTTTTTTCCACCTGAATTGAGAAAGCAAGAGGAAAAGCCCTTTTACAAATATGTATAGTGAAGTAAAAAGAATTCCTGCATTCTCAGACTCTGTCACATCTCCATAGGAAGTGGGATTCCAAAGAATTCTCTGGAACTGTGTTTTCTCATAATGTTGATCAAAGTTCCCAAGTCTTTAAAAGTTATTTGTCTTTACCTTGTTACTATTGTGTAAATTATTTTCCTACATCTACTCACTTCATTGTATCAGTTCATACAAATTTTTCCAGCATTTTCTGAAACCATTTCTTTCTTCATTTCATACAGGGACAAGGTGTTTTCAAGAGAATGCCAGAAGACAGAATGAATGTAAGAAATTCAAGATAAAAGGGAGCCGATGAACTATAAAGCAGTACCCAAGAGAAGTATTGGGAAAAGCACTGATGGATCAAAAGATCTCAGTACAAATTCTGCTACATATAATTTGCTACATATAGTGAGTGACCTTGAACAGGTCAGATCTTCTCTAGGTCTCAGTTTCCTGAGCTACAAAATGAAGGGGTTAGACCAGATAGCTCCTGAGGTTTCTTTCCACTTTAATCTTCCTATGATATAGAAAGTAAAGGGGAAAACAGCAGGATTGAGTTTAGGTTTGAATAGGCTAGAGATGAAGATGTAAGGGAAGGCAGCAGAAGAAAATCTTTCTGGACGCTGCAGCCATTAGTTCTGACTCACAGGAATAAGAGAAATAGAAGCCAAGAATTTTCTAGCCACAAGGCAAAAAGAATACCAAAATCCACAGAAGTTTGTAGAAATAAATCAACTCCAAGGTTCTAATTGGATTAAATATAAAGAAGTCTCTTTACATGGTATCTTCCAGGTAAAAATCTCTTCATTTGATTGCAGCAAGGGTAGGGAGAGTGGTGGGTACTGGTGGTGAGAATGGTATTGACCCCTCTGCAATTTCTTCCTCAAGGTGGAGATATTGACTGAGCTCTCCCTTCCTTTCTTATGCAGCTGAAATAATAAGCAGACACAAGGCTTTTGTTTTCTAGTGCTGAATATTAGAACATATTAAGTAACACTATATAATTAAAACAAGGATACTTGAGGCAGGGAAGATGATTTAGTTGCTGGCTAATGGGTAGCTTCTTTGACCTCTCAGTCTCATCGATACCCCCAACAGAATACATTTGATGAGGCTGTTTCTTGTCAAGTCTAGGAAAACATCAAAGCCTTCCTATAGGGATCTTTATACATTTTCCATGATTTGTCTCTGAGCCAAGCCTTACTACTTGTGTGTTGCTATAGTTTTTATCAGGGCCAGCTATATAATTGGCCACATGGCCTCTTCTGGCAAACTTGAGATATAGAGCCCTTAATTAAAACATATTTTGTATCAAGAGGAGGAGATTATATAATGACATTTTTTATAGCAACATACATTAAATGTTGCTTCTAGAGTCCGAAAAACCTAAATTCAAAACCAGCCTCTGGATTTACTAGCTGTGTAATCCTGAACAGATTATATAATATCTGTCTAACTCATTTTCCTTAATTATAAAATAGGGATAATAGTAGCATCTACCTCCTAGGGTTGTTGTCAGATTCAAATGAGATTTGTATTTTGTAAGGCACTTAGCACTGTATGTGGTACAAGAATAGATGACTCAATTTCAACTTGAAGACCTCCAAGGAGGGAAAGCCCACAATCATTACATAGAGCCACTCAGTTTGCCTCTTTGAAGCTCCCACCCATTGCTCCTGGTTCTCTTCTCTGGGATGAAACAAGTCAATTTTTTTTTCACAAGGCAGTCCTTAAACTACATCAAACTAATTTGGTGAATTAGAAATCAGAGGTCCTGGGTTCAAATATCACCTCTGACATTTTGCAACTTGTATGATACTGGGCAGTTCATATAACCAGGCTGGGTTCAACTTTTCACTTATAAAATGAGGGGTTTGAATATAATGGTCCCTGAGATCTCTTCTACATTTATCATGCTGCATAAGAAAAATCAGATCAAAAAGGGAAAAAAATGAGAAATTTAAAAAAGCAAGCAAACAACAACAAGAAGGTGAAAATGCTATGTTGTGATCCATATTTACTTCCCACAGTCCTCTCTTTGGGTGCAAATGGCTCTCCATCACAAGTCTATTGGAATTGGCCTGAATCCTGAGATTTCTTCTAACTTGAAATCTATGATCTTATGTCCCCTTGAGTCTTTTCTTCTCCATACTAAGCATGTCCAGTTTCTACAATTAATGATTATGTGATAGAGAAACAAGGCCTTTGACCATTCTGGTTGCCCTGCTCTGGACCTTCTCCTAATCAATGGCCTTCTTAAACCCTAATACCCAGAACTGAACACAATGTTCCCAATGAAGTCTGATGAGAGCAGAAACAGAGGGGCTGTCCCTGCCTAGTACTGGTAGTTATGCTCTCCTTAATATAATCCAAGGCTCCATTAGCTTTTAATCAGGTTATTGGTTAATAGTAAACTTGTAGTTCACTAAAACCTTTATATATAATTTTTAAACAATTCTTCCCTAACCATGCCTTCTCCATCCTGTACATGTGAAGCTGATTTTTTGGTACTCTAATATAAACTTTACATTTATCCCTATTGAATTATATTGTATTAGATTCAGCCTAATGCTCTGTTTGTCTAAATAGTTTTGGATCCTGATTTTATCATTCAGTCTGCCTCTCCTGGATTTGACTCACTTGAAAAGTAATGATTATTTACCTTTATACAAATAATTTATAATGAAGTTAAACTAGTGGAACTTTACTGGTGATGTCACCACATTTACACTGGACTCTTAACAACCTTCTTTTGAGACCAGCCATCAAGAAGCTTTGAGTCCACTTACTTACATTCTAGTATAGTTCACATTTCTTCATCTTCTTCACAAGAATAATGAGTTGGTTTATCAAAAGCATTGCTAAAAAACTAGGTTAACTATATCCACTGCATTCTCCTTAATAGTTGATAGCAGTGGGGATAATTTCAATATATCTTTGAGCTACTGAGAGCAGTGCCATCCCCTCTGTGTCTTGTCCAAACTAGCCCAGTTTGAGATCTAGCGAATGTAAAGTCTCCAGTCTCAATGACAACTTTGTAGAAAAATTCATGAGTGGATAAAAAGTTCTATTGGGACAATTCTTTCTAAGCTTCTGGGTTTAAAGAAGTTTAATATTTTTCACATGACAGCTCTTAAAGTACTTAAAGAAGCATCTCTAGTATTTCTGAAATTCCCTCACCAATATTGAAGCCATAGAAGTAAAATGTAAGCTCCTTGAGAGCAGGAACTTTTTGCAATTTTTTCCCTTTTATTTCCCAAGCACTTGAATGAATGCTTTCTAGAAGGAAAGGTGAGAATTGTAAGAGAGGGCAATCTTTGGGCATTTTCATTCTGGTCCTCAGTAATCAACATGATAATAGTTGGACAATAATTTGTTGTCTTTTAGAGCTAGAGATTACACTATTGACACATTATTAGGACATGTGCTATTAATTGCCTTCTGAGTAGTGGGAATGTCCAATGATACATTTGGATCTCTTATAATATGTTGGAAAGGTTGGGGGTGGGACTACAGAATGAGAAATGAAAGGGAAGAAACTGTGTCCATAGCTTCATTAGTGCCTTGGACCTAGACACATGAACAAACTACCATTCATTGGCTTTCACAATGTAGCAGCAGGATCTGAGACCTGGGCAGGAAACATAGAATCATAGAATCTCACAACTAGAAGAGACTATTAGTACCAGAGCTGGAAATAGAACTCAAGTTCCAACCTCAGTGGTCTTTTTACTTTTTATTTACAGGGACATATCCTGATGTGATTACTCTAGGACAAAGTGCAGTCATATCTTCAAACTTTCCCCTTTAAACCTCATTATCAAGATGTCTTGTAACTCTATAATGCATTTAACATATAATACTGCATATATAGTTATCTGGGTTTGTGTCTAATGTCATTGATCCACTATGGGATATCTACCTTTCCCGGACCCTTTTCTTTCCACTTTTATAGAGCTCCAGAATTATCAGTCACTCATTAGGGGCATTAATCCAATCAGTTTTAGAACTCTACTAAGTGGTTGATACATATATTAACACTTACTATGTCCCAAGTATTATTAAATGTTGAGCTTACAAATTTGAAAAAGAAAAAGCAAGAAGCTTGTAATCCAATAAGGTAAGACAACAAACAAAAGGAAGCTGAAAAGGGGTTATGGTAGAAGGGTGGAGAGACTTCCAATTTTGCATTTCCAGATGCCTTTTCAGACATCTCAAACTGGATATTCTATAGACATCTTAAACACAATATATCTAAAACAGAATTCATTGTGTTTTCTTCAAACTTTCCTCCTTCCAATCTTCCCTATTCTTGTAGAGGGCAAACACAACTCTCCTAGTTTCTTAGAATCAAAACCTAGGAGTCAGCCTAGACTCTTTGCTATCCCATTCCCCATATTTAAGCTGTTGCCAAAGCCTGTTCATTTCATCTTTGCAATATCTCTCAAACACATCCCCTCCTCGGCTCTGGAACTGTCACCACCCTGGCATAAGCCCTTGTTACCTCATGCCAGAACTCACGTGATAGCCTACTCCATCCTCCATTCAACCACCAAAGTAATTCCTCAAGCACAGCTCCAATTATGTCACTTTCTACTCAGTCAACTCTAGGGGATCCCTATTTGTCTCCTGGATCAAATTCAAAATCCTCTGCTTGGCATTCAAAGCCTTTTATGACCTAGCCTCCTCTTACTTTCCAGTCTTCTTATACTTTACTCATCACCACATACTCTTTGATCTAGATCCTTGTTCCATGAAGAAAATTCTCCATTTCTTGGCTTTGGGCATTTTCTTTAACTGTCTCCCATGTCTGAAATGTGCTTCCCCCTCCAATCCAACTACTAACCTCCCTGGCTTCCTTTAGTACCCAACAAAAATCCAGTCTTTTACTGGAAGTCTTCCCCCCTCCTAATTCTAGTCCCTTTTTTCTATTAGTTATTTGCTGTTTTACTTGTTTATAGCTTGCTTTGTACCTATTTGTTTGCTTGTTATCTCCTATATTAGATTACAAGTTTCTTCAGAACAGGGACTGTCTTTTGCCTCTTTTTGTATCCCCAGAATTTAGTATGATGCCTGACACATAATAGGGACTTAATAAATGTTTATTGATTGATTAGTTGATAATGTTTCTGTTGCTTACTATTAAATGATTTTGAGCAAATCATTTAGCCTTTCTGAGGCTCAGTTTCTTCATCTGTAAAATAAGGAGGCTGGACTAGATGGCATCTGAGATCTCTTCTAGAATTCTAGATCTCTGATCTAGGCAGTCTCAGACAGCACTTCACATTGGTCTACTATAGACAAGTATCATCTGCTCTGTTCCTTCTTCCAAACTGAAATAGCCGCTTTATGCATTATCACACCTAGAGGGGGCTCAAGGAGGAGAATTGATCCACTGAGCTTTGGAATATTGATCTAGGGTTGAGTAGTCCTGATGAATGAGTGGTACAAACTCACTCAACTCATTATATGTAGCCAGCCCCATACCATGTTTCAGATACCATCCACCCAGGAAACTCAAACCCACCTGAGCATCAGTGCCATCTACCTGGAAAATATACCAGTACCACCCTCTCCTTCGCCTCTTGTACCTCTCATTATGGGAATAGTGATCATATTATTATTGTTTCTGGAAACCACATAACAATGAACTACTCAGTGGCTCCACTCACCATTGACCATTCCACTCCATAGACCAGAAGTCTCTTTCCTAATTGTCACATGCCTATAAGTATTCTTTCCCTTTATTTGAGTGGAAAGAATTGCATTGGAAGTCAAGAGACCAGGATTCCAGTACTGGCTCTGCAACCAACTACTTCTACAAACTTGGACAAGTTATAAAGAAATTAAGCATTAGAAGAATTCTCAGAGGTTATCTAGTTCTGTCCACTTACACAGTCAATCAGTCAATAAACATTTAGTAAGCACCTGTTATGTGTCAGGAACTGTACTAAGTGCTAGGGATATAAAAAGAGAAAAAAAAAATCCCTGCTCTCAAGGAGTTCACACTTTAATGTGGGAGGTGACAAGCAAACAAAAGTACTCAGGACACTTGACAAACAAGTCACATACAGGATAAATAGGAAATAAATGAGAGGGCAAGAGATAGAATGAAGAAGAGTAAAGGAAGCCTTCCAGAAGAAGGTGAGATTTTTTTTGGAACTTAAAGACAACCAAGAAAGGATGGTAAAGATGGTGAACATTCAGGACATGGGAAATAGCCAGAGAACTTGTCCCGAGTAAAGAGACCAAGGGGCTTCTTCATGAAACATTAAGGAGGCTGCTGTCTTTGGATTAAGGAGTATGTGAAAGGGGGTAAGGTATAAGAAGACTGGAAAAATAGGAGGAAGCTAGGTTTGGAGGGGCTTTAAATGCCAAAAAAGGACATTACATTTGAAAGTTATTGGGAGCTCCCAAAGTTTATTCAGTAGTGGATGACAAGGTTGGATTTATTCAGAAAAAAAATGACTGTGGTGGCTGAAGGGAAGATTGATTGGAGTGGACAAAGGCTTGAGGTAGGCAACCCACCACCAGGCTGTTGCAGTAATCCAGATGTGAGATGATGAAGGCCTATATTAAAGTTTTGGCTATGTCAGAGCAAAGGAGGAGGTACTCTTGAGAGACGATGTAAACGTGAAATTGATAGATTTTGCCAACAGGTTGGATAAGGAGGGGAGGGCATGGGTAAGAGATAGCCAAGAGTCTAGGATGACTCTTATTTGAGCCTGAGGGAGTGGGAGGATAGTAATGGCCTTTATAGTAATAGAGAAGGTAGGAGGTGGGGAAGCTTTGGGTAAAGGAAAATGAGTTTCACTTTGGATATATTGAGTTTAAGATGTTTAAGGGACATCTAGTTTGAGATGTTTGAAAGGCAGTTGTGAGATTGGAGGTCAGCAGAGAAATCAAGTCAGAATTTAAGAATCATCAGCACAGAGATGTTCCAAAGACTATGAAGGTGGCTGAAACAGGCATTGTGGAGCCCTTAGAGCTTGGTTAGACAAATGAGCTGGTATCTATTGCATTCCCAGCCACTGACAGTCAGAGAGAGTGGGATGACAAAATTGTCTCACTTAAATCCAATTCACAAATGAGTCAAGATGTCATCCTGTGATGCCATTGACCTTCTTCAAAAACAAAGGACAAACAACAATTTTGAACTCCAAAGCAGCTCAATAACTGAGACTCACATGGCATCAGGAAGTCTCTTTCAAGAGGAAAAGAGGGAGAAAAACAACTGGAAACTGTGTGCCCTGTACAGGTCTGAGTTTCACAATTTTATTTCATTCAATCAATCAACAAATATTTCTTCAAAACTTACCATGTGCTAAGTCCTGAGGATACAAAGAAAAGCAAAAACATAGTCCCTGCTTTCAAAGAGTTCGTATTCTAATGAGGAAGACAGCACAAGTAACTACATATAGGTAATATATTTACAATGTGAATGGAAGATAATATCAGAGGGAAAACACTGAATAGGGGAAAGAAAGGACCTGGAAAGAAGGTGAGATTTGAGCTGTCTTTAAGAAAGCCAAGGAACTCAGTAGGCAGAGATAAGGAGAGAGAGTTATTGAATTTCTGGTGAGAAAGTCAGTCAATAAGCATTTATTAATGCTCTCTACTTTTTGCTACATACTGTTCTAAGTACTGGGGGTACAAAGAAAAAAAGACAATTTCTACCTCCAATCTATGAGGAAAGAACATAGCAAATAGACCAGTGTGTTAGCTGGATCATAGAGCACAAGAAAGGCAGGAAAGGGTGAGTGGATTGGAAAGCAATGAAGTAGCCAGTTTATGAAGGGTTCTAAATTCACGTAACATTTTCCATTTAATCTTAAAGGTAATCTTGAAACTTATTGAATAGGAGAATGGTATGGTTAGACACATCAATATCTATGACTTAAATAGCTGAGTGGAGAATGGATTCTAGTGGGGAGAGACTTGGGACAGAGAGACTAATCAAAAGACTAGTGCAATAGTCCAGGTTACCTCAACAGAGCTGAAATAATATCACCTACAAAAATGTTCATAACCAGAAACAATCCAGTCCAACCTACTGGTTGTGGTCTGTCAAAGGCAGACTGCATTGTTACTACCAACTCTCACTTAAGGATATTATATTTCCATTAATGCAACCTAAGATTGCATTGCTTTGGGGGCACATATGGTTCTGCAGTTCATCAAAATTCCTAGGTGTTTTCACCTTACATATGTGCAGTTGATTTTTTTTTGAACCTAAGTCCAGGAATTAACATTTATCCTATTTCATCCTGTTAGATTTAGTTCATCCTTCTAATCTATTGCGACCTTAAGATGTATTGGAATATAGACCCTGGGAGAAGTAGAGATCAAGGGAACAGTGCATACCCTGTATATTCTGAGGGGAAGTGCTTCTGCCCAATGAGTACTTTTTGAAGACTGATGAGGCCGTAGATCCATGACTTCATGCCTGGAATAGCCTCCTTTTTTCTTCTTCTTTTTTCTATTTCTCTTACCATTTTCCCTCCCCCATCTCTTTCTCCTTCTGTCTTCATCTCTTAAAACCTATACTTTAAAAATTAACTTCAAAACAATTAAATTAACAAAAATCTGTTTTTTCCTATTTCCTTCCTCTCCCATTTAAAAAAAAAGCAAAAAAGATAACTACACAAAAATATGTATAGTCAAGAAAAAAATTCCATAGTGACTGAGTCTAAAAAATTATGTCTCATTTTTCATCTTGAGTCCATAACCTCTTTTTCAAGAGGTGGATAGTATGTTGTTGTTTTTTTTTTTTTTGTTTGTTTGTTTTTTACTGAGGCAATTGAGGTTAAGTGACTTGGCCAGGGTCACACAGCTAGGAAATATTAAGTGTCTGAGATCAGATTTTAACTCAGGTCCTCCTGACTTCAGGGCTGATGCCCTATCCACTGTGTCACCTAGCTGCCCTATGAATACTATGTTTTATAACTGGCCTGCTGGAATGGTTCATAATAGCAATGATCAGAGTTCTTATAAATCTTTCAATATTGTCTTTACATTGTGGTTATTTTATTTGTTTTCCTGGTTTTGCTCACTTAATTCTGCATCATCTCACACAAGTCTTCCCAATTTTCTCCTAAATCATTTATTTAACTATTTCTTATGGCATAATAGTATTCCATTATATTAATATATCAATATTTGCTCAGATCATTATGTAAGAGAGTGACATGGTTAGACCTATACTTTAGGAAAATCATTTTTGTAGCTGTGGAGGATAGATTGACATGGAGAAAGATTTGAATCAGGGAGACAAGGTAGGAGACTATTGCAATTAGTGGGAAGGGGGAAAGGCTATTTTTTGAGTGCCTACTAGGCACTGCATTAAAGTGCTTTCATAAATATTACCTCAGTTGATCTTTAAGACAATCTTGTGAGGTAGGTGCTATTATTATCTCCATTTTACAGTTGGAAATATTATGGTCTAGGTAAGAAGTGATAGTAGCATGAATTAAGGTGGTGGCTGTGTGAGTAAAAAAAAAAGACAACAGACCTGAGATTTGTGGAAGGGATTCTTACAAGACTTAGTTCTTGATTGGATGTGTGGCAGTGAGGTGAGGAAAGAAGGTAAAGATGATGCCAAAGTTGTGGATACTTTGCTGTTTGGAAAGATGACAATACCCTGAATCATTATAGGGAAGTTTGGAAGAAAGGATGGTTTGGGAGAGAAAAATGGCATAATGACATTTCAATTCTGTCACAATTCATCTATGCCTGATCATCCTACATTACTTACTGCTCCAAACAAAATCAAAAGAGAGAAACATGGGATTTTTACTCAACAGTCTGTCCCAAAAGCACAGCGCCCATCTTCTGAGCTTCCAGGTGGCTTGGGGAGGAGGGGGTGGGCATGACAAGGGTGTGGGGGAGATTTTCCCAATGTTGCTTTCAGAGTTGCTGCTGTGGGTATCTGGGGAAACAGTTACACTGTAACTACCCAGATGCCTTAGGGCAGATATCCAGCTCAGAAGTGGGCAGTTGGTAGCTTGAACAAGGGAAAGGATACAAGGAGGGAATCTTGGAAGTTAATGGTAGTGTGGAGGACAGTCCCCATAATTAGTTATCATATGAAAGGTGAGATTCAATTCATCTTCTAATTCTTTGAATATACTCTTTAGAGCCATCCCATAGCTTCCCATGAGATTCTAGCCTCCATTTTGGAGACCATTGGGATATAGGAATGTACAACGTAATCCCAGATCACTTACTACTTGTGTGATCTTGAGTATAGTTTGCACATCAGTAAGTGGAGGAGATTGTACTAGAAGATTACAAAGGTTATTTCTGCCTCTAAAACTATGACCCTCTTGTAAGGGAGTTGAAACCTTGAAAGTCCAAAACTCATAAAAAGGGGTTCATTAAGAAGCATTAAATTAATTATAAAAAGGGGGAAAAAAGAAAAAAATCACAGTTATTTAGAAAAAAAATGCAAACAAGTTCCTTGAATGAGTTAGAAAGGGAGCATTGAGATGGGACATACTAGGTCTTGGGGTTACCTTTAAAAGCCAGTCCAGGAAGAAGTAGAATGAGAAAAAAGAACTCCTCTTGATGAGGCTGGTAGAGTTGGAGACAGGGAATACCTGAGATGTTGGAGTCTAAAGAAATTGAGCTGAGGCAGTTTATATAATGGGATCAGGCCTCCAGGATTGGGGCTGCTTGAGCAGAAAAGGCTCAAAGTGCTTTGAGATAAGATGCTGCATTGCTGAAACATCCCAGGACTACTCACTGCAAAGCGACAATCCTGTGTCATCTTTTCCCCCTTGGATTCTTTTACAGCAGCCTGAAGTGTCTTCTCTGGGTCCAGGAAAAGTCTGTTTACTTTTCTTTCTTCTAGATGTCTACTTTGTCTTTATAAAAAACTATAAGCAAAGGTCTGTGTTCATCTGAGTATACTTATTTGAAATGGAGCTGGTAGGTTGCAGTTGAAGAAGGAGCATCTCTAGGGAAAAGAGAGAGAGAGAGAGAGAGATCTAATAATGAAGTGTTTTGTTAGAGTACTATATTTGTTTGGAGGCTTGGAGCCAAAAATACATAGGATTACAGATTCTTTAATATAGCTTCCTAGAGTGGAAGAGAGTTTATGATAAATTCATCTAGGCAATGAGTAGGAGGTGGAGCAGATAAGAGTAGATGAACTACTTTTCTCAGTATACCTTCACACTGCTATATTATTATGTGATGAATTACTATGACAAATAATAATAATAGTATTTATATAGTGACAATTGTGTGTCAAGCTTTGTGCTAATCACTTTACAAATATTTTCTCATTTGAACTTTACTTACCTGAGAAGTAGATATTATTATCTCCATGTTATAGTCGAGGAAATTGAGGTACAGAGTAGTTAAATGGCTTGTTCAAGGCCACACAACTACTAATTGAGGCTCCATTTGAATCCAGGTCTTCCAGAATTCAGATCCAGCACTCTATTTCACTACCTATTTGTCTTTGAGACAGAAGTTGTAAATCTGAAATCTGCAGATCCCTAGGGGTCCATGAAATAAATTTCAAATGGGTCTATGAACTTAGATGGGAAATTACACCTTTCTTTTCACTAACATTCAACTGAAAAATTCTGCATTTTTTCAATTATGAATTTTTAAATAAAATAGTCTTCTGAGAAGGGGTTTATAGGTTTTACCAGGCTGTCAGTATTCCCTGATGCAAAAAAAAGTGAAGAATCCTTGCACTAGCTCTTTGTCCCTATGAATATACACTTGTGAACTCTTGCTCAGCCATAGACATTCCAGTGCATAAAGAAAGCAGAGAGCAAGTTTTCTCTACCCTGGACTTAAACCTGATTTGGTGTCTCCTATACATTTGTGCTATTCATTCATGTTCTCACTGCTCGATCCTGGTTGCCTGTGCCCCTGGTACTTTCTTGCCCCTTTAGTTGATCCTCTGTACTTTACCTCTTACTTACCAAATATATGGCAACCATGGAAACTTCACTTCTTGCCTGCTACATGAGTCCATTTAGCAGAATTCCTGGCCCTGGCTTGTCCTTCCCACTCCTACTTTGTTATTCCACATGAGATGGGGGGGGGGAGCTTTGTAGAACTCAATAAAGAAACCACTAGCAAACTTGGGGAAATATTAATATCTCCAGTCTTTTATCAATCAGACCCTTATAACTGTCCTAATGAACTATTGTAATAGCCTCCTTACATAGTTTTCTGCCTGCGCTCTCTTTTCAATCCAATCTATCCTCCACATCTTCTTACCCAAAAATCTGGTTGTGTTAACTCTCAAAAAGATCTTCAAAGATCCTATTATTTCCAGAGTAAAATTCAAACTCCTTTATCTACTATTTAAGATACTTCACAATTTGCAATACCCTAACTTTCCAATTTTATCTCATATTTCTCCCCTTTACACTCTATGTTCCAGCTAATTTATAATATTGTCTCTGTGTTTTCTCATCTTCATATATTTGCTTATGTTATTCCATAAGCTTGGACTGCTTTCTTTCCCTTTCTTTGTCTAAATTCCTGATATCTGAATTTATTTGTCCAATTCAGATACTCAATGAAACCTTCAGTCTCCTCTTGTCAATAACTCTTGATTTTGCATGCTCAAAATCCATTTATTGGCGAAGTGAGCAGAGGAGAACATTGTACATAGTAAGAGCAATATTGTATGATGATCAGCTATGAATAACAGCAATACACTGATCCAAGACAAGTCCAAAAGATTCGTGATGGAAAATGCTAACCACATCCAAAGAAGGAACTGATGGAGTCTGAATTCATATTGAAGCAAACTATTTTCATTTAAAATTTTTTCCCTTTTGTTCTGTTTCTTCTTTCACAACATGACTAATATGGAAATGTGTTTTACATGATTGCACATATATAAGCTATATAAAATTACTTACTGTTTTAGGGAGAGGGAAAAGGAGGGAGAGAGGGAAAAATTTGGAACTGAAATTTTTATTTAAAATAAATGTTAATGTGGAAAAATGTTTGTAGCAGATCTTTTTGTGGTGGCAAGGAATTGGAAATTGAATGGATGCCCATAAACCAGGCAACGGCTGAATAAATTATGGTATAAGAGTGCAATGGAATATTATTGTTCTATGAGAATTGATGAGCAGACTGATTTCAGCCTGGAAAGACTTACATGAATTGATGCAAAGTAGAGTAAGTAGAATCAGGAGAACATTGTACACAGTAACAGCAAGATTATATGATGATCAACTGTGATAGACTTGGTTCTTCTCAGCAATTCAGTGATTCAAGACAATTACAATAAATTTGTAATGGAAAAGTGCCTTCCACAACTAGAGAGAGAACTATGGAGACTGAGTGTGGATTGAAGCAAAGTATTTTTACCATTTTTTTTTTGTTTGCTTGCTTTTTTCTCCTTGTGTATTTTTTCCCTTTTTGGTCTGATTTTTGTTTCACAACATGATTAATATGGAAATATGTTTAAAATGATTATACATGTATAACCTACATCAGATTATTTGTTGTCTTGGGAAAGGGAGAGATAAGGTAGGAAAAGAGAAAAAAAATTGGAACTCAAAATCTTTTAAAAAGAATGTTAAAAACTAGCTTTACATGTAATTGGAAAAATAAAATGCTATTGAAATTTAAAAAAAAAAAACAAAAACAAAAACAAAAAAGTGAGGCAGCTAGGTGGCGCAGTGGATAGAGCACCAGCCCTGAACTCAGAAGGACCTGAGTTCAAATTTGGTCTCAGACACTTAACATTCCCTAGCTGTGTGACCCTGGGCAAGTCACTCAACCCCAATTGCCTCACCAAAATAGCAAGAAAAGAAATTTAAAAAACTAAAAAAATCCCCCCAAAAGCATGTTTAAAATTGTATTCACATGTAATTGGAATAAGTTATTTAAAAGAAAAAAAGAAACAAAGTTGAACTGGGGAGGGGGCAGAATTCCCAAAGGAAGTCATCTAATTTTAAAATGTAAGAAAGCAATGGTTTTTATTAGCTAGCTCAATTTAAGTATCAAACAAATGTCTCTCCTTTTAAAGGAATGATATGGGTTGTCTTTGACTGTTAAATCCATTATTTTAATACACTTCAAATGATCCATTATGAGAAAAAAACCCATTTGTTCCATAACATTGTACAGTAGTTATATAATAATTAGTAGTAATAATAATGAACAGCTAGGTGGCACACTAGATAAAGTGCCTTTTATCAGGAAGACTCCTCTTCCTGAGTTCAAATCCAGCTCAGACACTTACTATCTATGTGACCCTAGGCAAATCACTTAATTCTGTTTGCCTCAGTTGCCTGTAAAATAAGCTGGAGAAGGAAATGGCAAAGCAGTTCAGTATCTCCCTAAAAAAACACCAAAATGGGGTCGGGAAGAGCCAGACATGACTGTTAATTGAAAAACAACTGAACACCAACAAAGTAATAGTAATAATAAGAACTATCTTCGATATTAAGGTTTACATATATTATCTCATTTGATATATGTTACGAGTTAACTCATTTGATCCTTACAATAATCCTAAAAGGTAGATGCTATTACTGTCATCATTTTACAGATAAGAAAACTGAGGCAGATTAAGTGACTTGCTCAGGGTCACATAGCTAGTAAGTGTCTGAGGTTGGATTTAAACTCAGGTCTTCCTGACTTTCCTGAGAAAGGCCAGTGTTCTAGCCACTGTGCCATCATGCTGAGCATTTATATGGCTTCAAATAAGAATAAGATTTTAAAATATCATCTAGAAAATGTGTCATTATAAATAGAGATAAGGATGGTTATATATTGAGGAGACACATACACACAAAGAGAGACAGAGATAGGGAAAGAGAGACAAAGACAGAGTGAGAAGGAAAGAGAGGAGAAAGAGAGGAAGGAGAAGGAGAGGGAGAGGGAGAGAGGGGGAGAAGGAGAAGGAGAAGGAGAGGGAGAGGGATCTCCAAGAAAGCTATGGTATCCATGTCATGCTACAAGAAGGCCTCCAGTGCATTGGGCAGATCTGCTATGGAGGATTTGTGGAGGAGAGGGGAGACACAGTAGAAGAGACTGTGGATGGCTTACAATCTGTATTGATGGAGGGAGTAATCATGTAACTAAGTGTCAGGATATTAGCAGACACCCTGTTTTCCAGAACAAAGGCCCAGCAAATAAGCTGTGCCCTGAGTTTGGCAAAACAACAATTCTTTGCACTTATCTTATGAATGATCTCAGTCTCAGGCAAAATCACATAATTATTTTATTGCTTTGACCAGTACCAGGTATTCTCTGAGCTTAGACAAGCTCTGGACAAGTATCCAGTTCCAGTGATGAAGTCCTGTTATGAATTGGACTTGTCTCATTGTTGCTATTATCCCTCATTGACAAGCTCACTGCATAGCCTAAGTATTGAGATCTCCCCAGTCAGCCTAGGTTCCCCACACTAGGGGCACAGCCCCAGCACATGTATCTAGACCCCTTCTTGTTTGCAAGCTATTTCCCTCATTTTGAAATTAAACTTTCATTTGACTCCTGACTCTCCTACCTCTAGACTCTTCTGTTCATCTCTGGCCATCCACAGGCTAGAGACAGATTCAGTACAGTTGATATGAAAATATGATCCACAGAAGTATGTGACTGTGTTTTTCCCCTATTGAATTTTAAATTCAGTAACAGCAGGAACCATTTTTTTAATCCAACCTTTATATATCTCATATCATCTAGCATAGTGCTCTGTGAGAGTGGCTAATTAATAAATGGTAGCTGAACTAATCTATTCAGCCCCATTAGTGACCCCAAGGTCTTTTTTCTCAGGGCCTCTGTCCTTCCATTACTTCAATATTCTTGTTCAGTAGCTTAAATTGACCTGTTCTTGGCTCTATATCTAATTTCTGACCCTATCCATATACCCTTTTCCCCTCTCTGATTTCTGACCTGGATCATATGGCCTCATGCCTCTCTCTAACTTCTCACTATTCCCACCTTCTATCCCCTATAATTAACTTCTATTCTCCAAGTTCTAGCTTGCTGTCTCAAGACTCCCTCTCCCTTCAACGTCCCAGATGCCACCTGATCTAATGCCCTCAGTCCCTAGGCTCTCACCAATACCAGTTATAGAGGGCCAGCATTTGATGTATCTGTCAAAGCTATTAATTCCCTTTTTACCTACCTCACTCCCTATCCTCCTCCTTCCCCCAAGGCCACCAAATGTTACTCCCTGACACCTGCCAAGTGTCTGCTCCCGATAAGAATGAAACATGATGGTGAGTCTGTTCCTTAGCTAAACATTGGGACTTTGTGTCTCACTTTCAGATATGAGTACTGCTGTATTTATTGATCTTAACCTCAGGGAAGCAGGGTGAACCGACTGTCAGACATTTAATTTTAGAAAACTTACTGAGGGCCAAATGGAATAAAGCTGATGGTTGACTCTGTAGCCTGTGGGCTGGAGGTTCCCAACCCCTGTTACCAATATAACAAATGCTAACTGTGGTTGAGCCAGGAAATACATCAGGGATTTAGGCAAGGAAAAGATCTTTGGGCTGAAGTAATAGAAGGTAAAACTTAAGGTAAACCTTAGAAAGTGGTTAGGATTTGGATTGGGGTGAGGGAGGCATTCTAACAAGCAAAAATATGGAAAAAGACTTTACTGACCAGATTGGAGGGTTCTTGCAAGAGAGTGTTTGAAGAATGAATGAATAAGTACATAAATAAAGAAATAAAATGCATCAAGTACCTACCATATGCCAAGCACTGTGCTAGGTGCAAAGGACATAAAGAAAAGTATAAGTACCTGTCCCCAAGAATTTTGCCTTCTAATAGGGAGAGACAGTGGGCTACTGAGGGTGCTAATACCCTGGGGCTATACTTCCCTGTTGCTGTCCAAGGTATTACCATTCTCCCCATTCCCTCAGTTACCCAGGTGTACTGCTGTTGTTCAGGTGTTCAGCTCTGTCCAACTCTTTTGGACATGGAATTTTCTTGGCAAAGACACTCAAGTTTGCCATTTCCTTCTCATATGTGCCCCCATTTTATGGGTGAGGAATTGAAGCAGAGCTGAGTGCTTAAGGCCAGATTTGAACTCAGATGTTCTTGACTCCAAGCCCAGTGCTCTAATGTCTCCTTATTCATACTCATCCTGAATAACCAATCTGTGGCCAAATTTTGTCATTTCTACATTCACAGTTTGTGTGTGGGGGGGGCTCTTCTTTCCATTCATACAGCCACCACTCTGGTATAAGCCCTTGTTTCCTCTTGTTTGGACTATCTTATTGGTCTTCTACATAGAAGTAAATCAAAGTTATCTTTAAAAATGAATAGAACTCCCTCTTCTGTACCCAGGTATTTAGTTTAGATTGTACTCAGGTACTCAGTCCTGGGCAGTTTTTGGCCTCTGGGAGGAATTAGGCTCTCTGATACCACATTCTTTGGCTCATTAAACCCTGTCCCTATCACTCCAGGTGACATCCAAATTAGTTATGGTTCACATCTAGTGTAAAGGGCTAGTGAAAAGCTACTCGTTGTTAATATGAATAAAGTATGGGACAGGCAATTTATTCCTGTACACAAAAATGTTAAACATAAAACATAGTCTATCTTTAAAAAATGACTTAAAATGGGATTTAATAACAATTTATAATTACTGTTGCAAATGGCTGGGAGGCTTATATTTAAACTTCAGCAGAACATAAAGCAGTTTGTAGGATTACTAATTAGGCATTTTATATTTTGTCTTGATTCTGTACTTTCCAAACAACTTCCAGTACATGTTTGCTAGTAAAATATTCAGTTTTGGACCACTTCTCTAGTCAGTTGCTGTCCATTCCAAGATTCCTGGAGTAGTTTCAGGAAACTCCTCCCAACTACCATTCATCTCTAGCCTGATGAGACTCAATACTTCTAGAAGTCTCAAACTCACAAGTTCATCTCCAAGATTAAACACATTTATCTAGTGACTGATTGATAGAAATTCATCCACATAGAATCAGAAAACAAAACTCTAAAAGGAACAGAAAGATAGGGGCCCTGAAACACATTCATCTAGTTGAAGCTTCTAGTATTAAAGTACTACATGGACATGGTCACCTTGATGCTGTGGGTTAGGAGAGGGAAAAAGGCCAATTCCACTAGAAATCTTAGTCACATGATACCACTTAGAACCAAAGGAAGAACTAGAGTCAGACTCTGTTTCTTAGCTAATTCAGTGCCCTTTCCTTCAGGTTAGGGAAGAATGAAGGGGTCATATAGGATTTGCCGTGTCATATCAAAATGCAGAGTCCTTTCAGTTCTGGATCACCAAATGTCCAGAAGCAGACTCTAAAGCTCTCATGTTATTAACTGGAACCAAGAAGGATAACTTTGTATATGCTCCAGGGGATGGCCCCTACATGCCAATCCAGTCTTTGTTACTTTTGTTAACTTAGAAAGTGAAGTTCAATCACCAGGTCAAGCCCTACTCAAGCCAGTTACTTTCATATAGAAACTAATTCTGCTTTCTCAGCCAAGGAGAGTCCTGCTTGTCCCATGCTAGGTGCCCTTGGTCACAAGAAGAATTGGAGAATGTGTGTGTGTGTGTGTGTGTGTGTGTGTGTGTGTGTGTGTGTACAGCTCAGGAAACACTGGAAAATTCACTTGTCATAGATGACCAGAATTGATAGATAGCATCATTCTTGTTGAGGGTCAATGAATAGAATCTAACTTTCATTTTTGGAATATTAGGTTTAGTTTGTGGCTGATGCTCTCAATCTTGGCTTTCCAATTTATGAATCTTGCTGGCCATTATTTTACTCTTGGCCTCTATTGCCATGAAAGGTAAGAATGTGAGTTAGCTAAGAACTAATCAACTATTGATTCAGTCTCCAACAATTTTACCATTCTCCTCTTTAATTAAGTAAAATCTTTACCATTAAAGCTTTGTCTGACTCACATAGAACTGAGCCTCTGTATTTGCTGAACAATTTAGAGAGTTGTCCAGGGTACAGCAAACTTCCCATTGGAGGTGTATATGTCCCTAAATATCCAAGATAGAGCCTGTGGATTGGGAAAAGCATGAGATCCCAGTATTATTGTACAATGGATCAACTGCTAAAATATTGTAGCCATATAGAGCACAGAGTTGTAAGCACTGGGAAGAAGATCCTTGAGAAAGAAACTCAAAAGAAGCTTCTAGGGGTTTCTAGAGAGCTTCCCCAATGGCAAAACAGGAGTGGGCAGAGAGATCAGGAAAGATATTGGACTTTACACTATTATATCCTGAAAGGCACAAGAGAGAGAAGGAAGAGGAAGAGTGTAGGTCTCTGATTTCATTAGGAAACATTCTGGGTAGAATCAAGAAACCAAGATCTTAGCAAAAACCAAGAAATGGTCAGTGCTGTGCCATTTCAACAGGGCTATCTCCTCAGGGTACTATTCTGGAGTTCTACACCTGGGGTCGGACACACTTGTTATTTCATCACTCTGTGTCTCCAAGCTGTCTTTAAATAGATCCTGCAATTCCCAAAGCCTGAGGAAAGGATGGAAGAAATAAGCTATGGGGTACTAATGCCAAGATGGACAGAATTATGACCCAGACTTAACTTTCTAATGAAACAAAGATAGTTGGGTCTGGGAACCATAACAAGTGAGTTCACCCCAGGCCTGTTGATTCATTGTTTGTTCCTATGGGACCCCAGTCTGCAAGAGCTATAGAACAGACAGGACCACATTGCATGTAAGAGGAATAGTTAGTGGGAAGGTAAAGGAAAGGAAACAAATATTTATCAAGTCCTACTATGTGGCACATATTGTGCTAAGTGCTTACAAATATTATCTCATTTGATCTTCACAATACCCCTGGAGGTAGAGGCTATTGTCTTCTCAATTTTATAGGTGAGGAAACTGAGGCAAACAGAAGTTAAATGGTTTGCCCAGGGTCACACAGCTAGTAAGTGGGAAATAGGAAAACTGAGGCTCAGGGAGTTAAGAGAATTGTCTATGATTAGCTAGTAAGTACTAAAGCTAGAATTTTTTTTCTGTTTCTTTTTTGCAAGGCAATTGGGATTATGCAACTTGCCCAGGGTCACACAGCTAGTAAGTATTAAGTGTCTGAAGCTGTATTTGAACTCAGGTCCTCCTGACTTCAGAGCCAATGCTCTATCCACTGCATCATCTAGCTGCCCCAAATTCTAGAATTTAAATCCAGATCTCTTCACTCTAACTGTTCTTTCCATTATATCATACTACTTTTGTTAATAGTACCTATTATGTAGATAAGCCAGGCCTGGAAATCTAAAGATTTTGTAAAACTGCCTTCAAGGAGCTTATGGTTTTATGATGGGAAACACATAGACACAAATAATAAGATCTAAGGGAGACTAAGATAGGTACAAATGTGAGGTTTGATCAATAAATCAAAATGCTGAACAAGGAAAGGAAAGATAATTTTTTATTGGGATTTGGAGAAGGAAAGAAAAGACAGGGGTTATGGGCAGGGAAGCCTTTCATGGACATTTGAGTTGGACCTGGAAGGAAAGAAAACCTAACTTTGATAGATGAATCGGGTACAATAGAGGAAAATGATTTATTCCAAGTGCAGGGAATGGCATGGACAAAACACAGGTGAAGACCTAGAAACAATTCATGAAGAGCAGTAATATGACTGAAGTCTGGAAAGCTAGATTAGAACCATATTGAAAGCTTGTATCAAAGGACTGTATTTTACTTGATTGAAAATAGGAAACTACAGTGAAAGGTTTTTGGTTTTTGGTTTTTTGTAAGGAAGGACATAACCAGAATCATTGCATTAGGAAGGTTACTTAGGTAACAGTGTAAAGTATGTATTGTAAAGGGAGTAAATTAGAATTAGGAAGACCATTGAGAAGTCTATTATAATAGAGTAGGTGAGAAGGGATGAGGTAACTGCAATATGAGTAGAAAGAGATGCATGTAGGAGATGTGAAAATAAAATTGGCAGAACTTGGCAATTGGGTACATGTAAAGAATGCATGGCAGGTAGGTGGCCCAGTGGATCAAGTGGTCAGTTTGGAGTCAGGAAAATCTGAGTTCACTTACTAGAGGTGTAACCCTAGGCAAGCCAGTTTCCCCATTATATAAACAGGGATAGTAATAGCACCTGTTTGCTAGAGTTAAGAGGATCCAATGTTAATATTTATTAAATGCTTATCACAGTACCTGTTATGTAGTATATTTTTAAAAATTTATTTATTAGTTTTTGACATTTACCCCTGTAAGATTTCGATTTCCATTTCCCCCTCCCAAAACAGCAATCAGTCTGATATGAATTATGCATGTATAATCATATCAAACATATTTGCACATTAGTCATGTGCATGGTTAAGTAAT
Source organism: Myrmecobius fasciatus (assembly GCA_023553655.1). NCBI lineage: Eukaryota > Metazoa > Chordata > Mammalia > Dasyuromorphia > Myrmecobiidae > Myrmecobius > Myrmecobius fasciatus. The sequence continues at coordinate 98,964 of JAJPUD010003687.1, read as the reverse complement.
GCTTATTATTATTATTTTTAAGATGAGAGGAATCCAATATATGTTCTAGGTCAGGTTGTCCTGAATGGGGAGTTCTTTCTATTTTCAAGTGCTTGGAGTATCAAGCCAATATCACTGCTGTTCACTGGAGGAAGTTCTAGTACATAAGAATACTACTTTTTGATGCTTGGGTGACAGTCACATTTAACCCTCAATCCATATTTTGGAATCTCAGAAGATGGAACTGATATGGAGACCCATAATGGGTAATGAAGGAAGTATACCATCTGTCTAGCTTGATTTCAGCTCAAAAGAGCTCAGAGAGGGGCGAGAGTGATTTTCAAGTTCAAAGTTCACTATCAAGAGATCCCATTAGGGGAAAAGCTGTGTAATAAAAAAAAATTGGTCACTAGGAAAAGCATGAGATAATGGGTCAGTGGAGAGTCATCCCATCCCAAGTCATTGAAAACTATTAGACAATCTGCCAGTCCGCATAATTGTCAGGGTCCTAAAAAGATAGGACATTGCAACCACCTACTGCCTGTGTGGGAGAAAGTGTAACCCCCCAGTAACCAGGAAAATAGAAGCTTGAAGTACTGGAGAAGTAGGCGCTCAGTAGCACCCATCTATCCATTGAAAAAGAACATTGGCATCAGCTGAGGCACCATACAGAGGTGATATGGATCATAATTTGTCTGAGAAGAAAACCGAATTTTGATACCTTTTTGAAGTTCAGGAGAAGCCTGTCAAAACTGAAGGGGATTCTACCCAGACAGAAGAAAGGCTGAATCCAGAGGACTTTACTTCCTTGTCTAATGAACCAGCTGTGTAGTCCCCAAAGGAACAGAGGTGACCTATAAAATCTGATTCACTAAGGATCTAATACAGTTATAGTCAGTCTGGGCCAGCCGCGGACTCAGGATTAAGCTTGCAAACTAATCATTATGAAGATTCTCAGAGTGTATATCTGAAAACAGGTCACAAAGAAGTTCCAGCACCATCTGGCCCATAATCAAGGTAACATATAATGTCTCAGTGATAATGGGAAAGGAGTTTGCCACATGGAGCTAGTAAATGTCCACCGATATATGCTTTGTATGTAACTTCACTATGATATTATGCATCATATTATTTTTCATATTATACAAGTTATTTGTATGTGCTACATATTACATTTCTTTATGTGAACTGTCTGATCTATTGCAGGTGATTCTAAAGTGGTTATTTTTTTACTATCTTTTTCATATTATACAAGTTAGCTATATGTGCTACATGTTATGTTTCTTTATATGAATTATCTGATCTATTTCAGGAGACTAAAGTGGTTATTTTTTACTATATTTTTCATATTATACAAGTTAGCTATATGTGCTACATGTTATATTTCTTCATATGAACTGTCTGATCTATTGCAGGAGACTAAAGTGGTTATTTTTTTATTTTTTATATTATACAAGTTAGCTATATGTGCTACATGTTATGCTTCTTTATATGAACTGTCTGATCTATTGCAGGAGACTCTACAGTGGTTATTTTTTTTTTTACTATCTTATGTAATATGTACTTGGATGAAGCCTATGTACTTAGTGTAATTGCTTGTGACTAATAAATGCAAATTAATGGATGCTTAAGATGTATGTCTATTGATGTACCTGTGTACCCACTTTAATATGCAGAAACTATAATTTTTTTTAAGCTGGAGGAGGATATAATAGTGGCAGATTGTTCTGAGCGAGAGCACTCTAATGTAGCTTCAATTTTCCCTAATGGACAAACCAGGGCACTGCTATTCATTGAAGGAAGTCTGAGGATGATAGGATCCTATGGGTCCTTGTGCTTGGACTCAGGAAATGTGTCATGACTCAAAAAGATAGAGACTTTTAAGAAGGCAGAAAAGAGATGTAGTTATATGAATAAAAGATGAAAGCAAATGAAATGGAAATATAGGGAAAGAATAATCCTGGGATATTCCTAAACAAATTAGCTAAGCCAAACTGAGCCAATTTGATATCATGGGGTTTGGTCTAGTGAGAGAGATGCCAGCACTGCAGTCATATATGGCATGTCTAAGTTATATTTTGCTGAGAACGGGAACCTAGGAGATTGAATCCCCAAGGAGAGTGGGTGCCAAGGTAAAGTCAGTCTCAATGGGATGCAGATCTCTATTCCAGGATTGAGAATATGCTGAGAAGAGATGGAGAAGCAACTAATGGCTTCCTTATCTTGTCTTCTCATGTACCAATGGAGAATTTCTTCAAGTCCTCTTAAGTTTTCCCAGGAAGTTTCTTCCCTGGGGAAAAACATCCCCATCATTTTAGAAGGTTGTAATAGATACCATTCATTTGTGGGATGGGGGAAAAAGATATCTTCTACTTCATTATTTGCATTGATTTTGTGTCTTCATTTAATGCTTTTGCTATTTGATTTGTAGCTCATGTGTGATCTGTAAATAAAGAAAAAAGATCAGACCAAGATTAGTCCAATAGATTACATAAAATGAACCACATCAAAAATGTAGCGAGGGGCAGCTAGTTGGCGCAGTGGATAGAGCACCAGCCCTGAAGTCAGGAGGACCTGAGTTCAAATTTGATTTCACACACTTAACATTCCCTAGCTGTGTGACCCTGGGCAAGTCACTTAACCTCAATTGCCTCAGCAAAAATAAAAAAAAAATGTAGCAAGACTCCAGAGTCAGAGGTCTCAGGGTTTTCCAGGACCCAATGTTACAGATTACTCTAGAGTTTTGGCACTGGGAGCTGCCATGAACAGAAATAGAAAACAATTAAGAGAAAGGGAAGATTTTAGTGGGGAAATTAAGTTCAGTTTTGGACATGTTGAGGTTTAAGTACCCTAGAAATAACTTAGCAGGCAGTTGAAAATTCAGGGCAAAGATAAAAATTTGGGAATCCTAGGCATAGATGTGAAACCGACTTGGATTCTATAGCTTTGAAGAGATCTTTACTGCCAAGATTAAGAATTACAATATATATTTACATAATGTTTCAATGTTTTCAGAATGCTTTATAAACATTAACTTTAGCTTCATAACAACCATTTGAGATGGACAGTCTTCAGGTGGAGTGGGTATTTGAATCCAGGACTTCATGACTCAGTATCAGCCCCTCTGATTTCCACCAATCTGTTTGTTGAACATGAATGATTGTTGTAGGCTGCAAGATGAATATCTATAGACAGTGAACCTGGCCCAGAAAAAGAGATATGATCCCTGGGAACTCAGGTTTCACTTACCTGAAAGCACGTGGTAGAAATTGGGTGACTAAGTGGCACATTGGATAAAGCTTCAGGTCTAGAGTCTATCTAATTCAAATCTGGTCTCAGACACTTTCTAGCCCTATGTGACCCTGGGCAGTTTCCCTACCCTGAACTTCCAGCTAATCCACTTAACCCTGTTTGCCTCAGTTTCCTCATCTGTAAAATGAACCAGAGAAAGAAATGGCAAATCACTTCAGTATCTTTGTCAAGAAAACTCCAAATGGGGTCATGAAGAGTCCAACACAATTAAAAATCAACACACCAACAAAAAATTGGAGATCCTCCATAGTTTCCTGGAACAAATTATCAACCAACCAAAAAACATTAATTAAACTCTTACTATATACCAGGAAATTTATTAAGTACTGGGTAGGCAAAAAACAGTTCATGCTCTCAAGGAGCTTATAATCAAATGGGAGAGACCACATGCAAACAAATATATACAAAGCAAGCTATATACAGGAAAAGTAGAAAATAATATAGAGGAAAGGAATTAAGAAGGTATAGGGAAGATTTCCTGTAGAAGGTTGGATTTTCGTTGGGACTTAAAAGACTAGGACTGTTAATGCTGCTCAGAGCCTATTGATGCCTGGCTTAGAAGATCCTCCATGATGATTTTAAATACCTGGTAGAAAAACACTAAGGGAAAACTATGGACTTGATGCAGAACAGGCCAGCCCCCAGTGACCTGGAAGTGGGAGACCCGTGCCTACTGAGTTCAAAGGCAAGTGTGAATGATTCTAGCTGCCTATATGAAGAACATAAGTATTGGTAAACCTTGGGAATTGGTATATATATATATATATATATATATATATATATATATATA
>JAJPUD010003687.1:65405-94783 GCA_023553655.1 Myrmecobius fasciatus | reverse complement strand
TATATATATATATATATATATATATATATATATATATATATTTCTTGCCTAGGGTGGGCGTGGGACAGAGAAACAGTCCTGAAAAAGCATGAGCCTCTATCCTGGTAGCCACAGATATTTTCATTTAATATATACAAACCTCCCCTATCAGCAAACAGGGTGCTTCTATAGTAGCCAAAAGTTAGTATAGGGGTAGGATCAGTGATTTTGTTAGTATAAGGAACTCTCAGATGAGAAAGCCCCCTTTATCAATGAAGGTTAGTATATTCACTGTAATTTTTCATTTTAGAGAGTTGCCTAAAGCGGTGGAATCAAATATGAATAGAAATGGGACTCACTAATCCATACATAAGGATCCCTGGGGGGCACACGTTGATTTAGTTTTAAAATGTGGTATGTTAAAATATGTTTTATGATATCTTTATCTGTTTTGTTAAATATGTTCCAATTACATTTTTAATTTAGTTCAGATTGTGTTTGATACCTCTGATCTGGGGCAATAAAAAGTTAGGTGACTTGTTCATGGTCACACAGGCAATATGTGACCGATGAATGACTTGCATTCAGGCTTTCCTGGCTTAAGGCCAACTCTCTCTCTTTCTCCTTTACATTAGGAGAAATATTTCTCAGTATGTGGTTTTGCTGCCAGAATTCATTCTAATCAAGGAGGAAATATTGAGAGCAAGCTGCTCAAAATAATGCACAATCTGGCAGGATGAGGAAGTCCAGAATCATGCCATCCCTGCCTCAAGGAGACCCACGGCCAAAGTATTTTAGTCACACTTTGCTGAACATTGGTGGGGGGGGCACTGAAGCTTAAGCAGAAGGCTCCATGGAGTCAGATTGGAGCTTTTTTAAATGCATGTCTACAATGCCACCAAGATTGATGCCGCAGGCTTCACTTTGTACATGTGGATGTTCGGGTAAAATCCCCAGCTGCCTTTTGACTTGTGCTTTTAGCTCGGGCAAGGATGGAAAAGACCTAGAAACTTATGAGCAATATTTGACTTGGCTTTGGTCCAGAGGAGACCAGAAGCAAAAAGCAATGTTCTGTTACTGAAGTTCAATGTCAGGAACTCCAGCCAGGGAATAGCCATGTTACAAAACTGTAGGAGCAGGAAAATGAAAGAGAGAAAACTTGTCTACTCATTTTCTGACCGTTCCTCCAACTCTGGAGATATCAAGAGAACAGTGGCCACCAATTGGCCAATCGACCCTTTATTTGCCATAGACAGCTCCATTTGCCTTTAGCTATCCATGGGTCCAGAGTTAGAGCTTCAGGTCAGGACATCTGAAGACCTTTATTTCTCTAAAGAGGAGGAGGAGATTTTGTATTCAGAAGTAGCAGTGAGACACCCCTTGGTGTGCCCTCAAGTATGCCCTGACTATTCAGCCAGTGACTTGCTTGACATAGGATTCTTGGAAGAAATTGAAGATGATATCACTCTTGTAACCTACTGGTGTTTATTGTCACAGAGTGCTGAATTGTATTTATGGGTAACACTGCACATAGCTACAATTTATAGCAACAAAAATGTTTAACTGGTGGGAGAATACAGAAGACATTAGGGTAAATCTTCTTCCCTAGCCCCATTCATAAGGACCACTAGATATAGAAGGGGATATATGGCACTCAAACAGAAGGGATGGAGATGCCAAGGTCCATGTAGATATGGAGAGAGTTCTGCACACCCATGGGGTCTTTGAACCACATTGAACCACATGTCCTAACAAATGGGTGCTAGACAGAAAAGCAAAATGGAAGATTGAAACTTAAAGAAGGGCTTTATAGTCAAGGCTAGGGAGCTTTGACTTTTTTTTTTTTTTTTTGCTGAGGCAATTGGGGTTAAGTGACTTGCCCAGGGTCACACAGCTGTTACGTGTCTGAGACCAGATTTGAACTCAGGTCCTCCTGACTTCAGGGCTGGTGCTCTATCCACTGCGCTACCTAGCTGCCCCAAGGCTAGGGAGCTTTAACAAGAATAAGAGGCAATGGATTTAAAATCTTCATGCGAGAGGAAAGAGATTTGGCTCTTCACTGGAGAAACAATTAATCAATTAATTATTAAGGACTTACTATTCAGGCACTGTGCTAGGTTTTCCTCAATGCCACAAATGAGTTCCTTTTGGGACCTTCATTTTGAGGATGGGCCCAGGAGAGTCATTCTTAATTCCCCTCCTGGCTTTGCTTCTGATTCTATCTTTGCCATGATCTAAATTGCCTTCTCACCCAGATACTTCATTTAGCATATGGGACCTTCCTACTCTATAATATTTTTCCTTTTTCCTTGAAAGTTTAATTTTAATTTTAATTGCTTTGTTTTTCTAGTTACACATATATATTAAGTTTTAAAATACACATTTCTTTATGAATCATGCTGGGAGAGAAAAATCAGAACAAAAGGGAAAAACTATGGGAGAAAAAAAATCAGAAAAAAGAAGTGAACATAGCATGTGTTGATTTACATTCAATCTCCATAGTTCTTTTTTTGGATGCAGATGGCATTTTCTATCCAAAGTCTATTGGGATTGCCTTGGATCACTGAACCACTGAGAAGAATCAAGTCTTTCATAGTTGATCATCAAACAATCTTGCTGTCACTGTATACCTGTAATGTCTTTCTACTATGCAGCTTTTTTTTTCTCATTGGTAAATTCCTTTTTGGGTCTCCATTTGGAGACAGCTGAGGTCAGCCATGATTCATACTCTTCTGGCGATGCTTCTGACTCCAAGATTTTATTACTAACTACCTCTTCCCCCTTTCCAGGTTATTTTTCTGTGTTATAAGCTCCTTGAGGACAGGAATTGTCATTCTTTCTTGCTTTTATACTTGTAGTCCCAATTCTTATCACCGTGCTTGCCACATCATAAGTGCTTATTAAATACTTTTTACCTACTTACCTACTTAGATACTGGATTTAAATACAAAGAATGAAATAATCCTTACTCACAAGATTACTCAGCCTCAATCAGATTTGAAAAGAGGCCAACTTTATGTCACATTACTGCCCTTCCTGTACTTTACTTTGCAGCTCATGCTGGCTGCCTTACTGCTCATCACAGAGCATCTTCTGTCTCAATGCCTTTGCAAAGTGTATGGTTTCCTTGCTTTAGGAAATATACTCAGTCCACATTTTTACAAAGTTTACCCTGAATGACACCTTAGGGGAACAATTGCCTAATCTCCATAGCAGTATCTATCTTGTACATAACTTACATTTAATTACATATAGAATGTAACCTCCTTGAGGGTAAGGACTGGTTTGTTCTTGTCTTTTTATTTCCATAACCTAGCAAAAAGCCCAAATGGAATAGACACTTAATGAGTGTTTTATGGTTAGTTGAAAGACTGTGTACCCATGGAGGGAGTTCCCTTTCATCCACAAGTAGTCCACATAGAACAAACCCCAAAATTTAATGACTTTATATTCAACACTAATGAGAATGAGTGTCTGCTTCTTTATCTCCTGAGAGGAGGACCCTGGTCCTCTCCTCAATAAGAATGCTCCCTTGCTCAGGCTTGCTGAGATAGGGGAGAGCATCATAGATGAGTTTCTGCTGACTGTACAAGGTGGGAGCTAAGCAGGAAAGACACAAGCCCATGGACTACTTCTAGGTCCTTAGTGATGTCAGTGCCTGATCCCAAGCCCATTCTTCCCCAAGCAGGAGACTGGACTATTGCCTTGGCGTTAAGTCCCACAACCTGCCCTTCCATCCCTCCCCACCTTGGTCTCCAAATAGGCCTGCAGCAATGATGGGGAGATGCTGATCTCTCCTGCCATCTGGTGGAAGCTACCAGGAACTATAATTTCATGCTCAAGAGGATTTCTGGGCTTCTCTCCAATTCTGAGACTAGCTAGGGAAGGTGGAAGAGGAGAAAGACCTTGGGAATTCCATTGTGGTTGTTCTGAGAAGATTGCACAGGCCAAAACCAAGTCTGGGGGAGAAGAAGAGGCCAAGTTTGAGCTCATTTCATCCTTTCCTACCAAATCATCTTCTCTCATGCTTGAATACTGGACTCTCTGTGGAAGCAAGGATTCATGCTACAGCCAGACATACACTATATTAGGGTTGGAAGGAATTTTAGAGACCACCTAGTCCACTATTTTTAACACTTGAGGACACTGGAACTCATAGAGGTTCAGTAGTTTGCCTAACTAATTTCCAACTAGTTAATGGCAGAACTTTTTAGCCAGACATTCTTATAACTCAATCAATAACCATTTATTAAGTACCTACTATATGCCAGACACTATGCTAGCCCTAGAATATACAAAGATAAAAAAGGAAAAAGTCTCCTGACCTCAAGAAACTTACATTCTATGGGGGAAGCCTATGATAATTACAGTACCTAGTATTTGTGTTGTCTATAAGGTTTGCAAAGCATTTTACAAATATTGTCTCAATTTACCCTCAAAACAACACTAAGAGGTAACTGCTATATTGTGATCTTTAGATGAAGGATGTGATGCAGCCAAGAATAAATGACACTAGTTAGGAAGTATCTGAGGGAAGAGATGAGGGAGAGTATTGCAGATATGAAGAGAAAGGCCTGAATTGAGGTCTTTTTGACTCCAGTCCCACAGACTAGCTGCAGGTGAGGCCATTTCTAGAAATAATGGGGAAGTGGGAAATAATTGAAGAAAGGGGTAAAGTCTTTTCTGGTTTGGTTGGGTGGTTCATATTTTCAAATTGAAGGATCTGCTTCCGGAATCTCTCAATTTCAAACTTCCTGGATTCTAATTCCAATGGAACAATGATGTTTCCATCCATCAGAAGGGAAGCCTTCCATTGAGCACAGAAGTAGGAGAGGGGAAGTGAAGCATTGCCCAGATATGATCCAGAATCTTCCTGTAAGAAACAGTACTGTACATGGTGAGTAAATTTCCAACTATTAATCCCACAATGTAAATAGCTGAGATCTGGGCTAATGGTAACAGAGAATCATGAAGTGTCTCAAGGAAGAGGAGGAAGGTCTTATCTTTCTTTTCTAGCAGAAAAAAGACAGGCGGAATTTCTTTGGGAAAAGGTAATATTTGTCTTCATTGTCTCTTTTTGTTGTTCAGTCATTTCAGTCATGACTCTCCATGATCCCATTTGGGGTTTTCTTGGCAAAGATTCTGAAGTAGTTTGTCATTTCCTTATTCTACTCATTTTATAGGTGAGAAACTGAGGCAAATAGGGTTAAGTGCCTTTCCCAGAGTTACTCTAACTTCAGGTCTGGCACTCTATCCATGCACTAGTTATTTGCCCCCACTATCATCTACTAACTGATTGTGTGAATAAGACTCCAGCAAAAGACCCTGGGTCCTTGGTAGTTAGGAAAAGGCATTGACAGGGGAAGGTTTTTGTCGAGTGAACTTTGATTGTAGTGGGCCCTAACTGAATTCCCACAGCTACTTCCTGAGGCAAGCAGGGAGGGGCAGTAGTTATCTTGTCCATAGTGGGACCGTTTGGTTGCCATAGATCCTTGTTGAATTCCCTGTCTGATTACTTGCATTGAAAAGATTATTATGTATTATCACAAATACTGCATCCAATCAGAAAGCCAAATTATGCCCATCAACATTAGAGATTATTTTTCTCCTATAAAAGAACCTACTGATTTCTTCATAAACTCCTTTTTAGGGACTTAGCCCATCAGTCAATGGCTAATTCCCTGCTAATTCTTTTTCAGAACTAGCCTCCTTACTAAGCATCACAATGGCTAGTTCATTAGAAACTCACAGATACTGCATCCAATCAGAAAGCCAAATTATGCCCATCAACACTAGAGGTGATTTTTCTCCTATAAAAGAACCTACTGATTTCTTCATAAACTCCTTTTTAGGGACTTAGCCCATCAGTCAATGGCATAATCCCCTGCTAACTCTTTTTCAGAACTAGCCTCCTTATTAAGCATCACAATGGCTAGTTCATTAGAAACTTAGCCCACCTTATGGCTTCTTCCCCCTTATTAACGGCAAGTTCCCCTAGGGAACTTAGGCCAGATCTTTCCCTTTGCTAATCACTAAACTCTCTTTTGAAACTTAGCACACTGCTAACAGTGTGATAAAATCTTTGCCTCTTGATTTAGAGATGCTCTAAATCTACAAATTCTTTGGAGATACTTTACAATACCATCCTGAAAGCCCAATATATTTTTGGGGTTCAACCTCCATATCCCATCACTAATCTTCATTTAACCTCTTCTGATCTCCTGCTCCTCTTCCTTGACCTTCACTGAAACACTCTTAATGTGAGGGTAAAAGGTAACCTTAATTCTTCCACCCACAAATAATAAATGCTCCATAATTTCTTCCCTTCCCATATCAAAACTCCAGTCTCCTTAGCAGGGTGTTGAGAGGAAAACATTTCTTGGCTAGAACTGTAACTAGAATGAGACAAGTAGAAATTTGACCCAGGTCTGGTCAGATCTATACGAAGCCAAATTGTTGAATCAGCCATAGGATGGCTTAAGGTCCAGAATATCAGAGTATTGACAGAAGTTGGGAAGTGCCTGTTTGTTGTGGTTTTAGCCTTCGATGTGTATAAAAAGGGAGTATAAACTATTATCTTATCTTTCTCCCTTCCTTTCACAGCCAAACACCTAGTTAAAGCCGTCCATGTTCCTTGCCTTCACCTCTTCTCCCAGCTCTCACTTCTCAATCCCTCATCAGTCTGGCATCTGACCTCACTATGCAATTGAAACTGCTCTCTCCAAGGTTACCAAGGATCTCTTAATTGCTAAGTCTAATAGCCTTCTCTCAATTCTTATTCTTTTTGACCTCTTTCTAGCTTTTGACCTGACTCTCTCCTCATTTTCCTTCTGCCTGTCTAGTCATTCCTTCAAAAGAGGAAAATCTTGTTTAAAAAAAAAAACCCTTTGAAGGAGGGGCCAGACAGGCAGAAGATAAACAGAGAGCGAGGTCACTAAAAAGCTATGCCTGTAGAGGAAAAAAGACAGGAAGAGGGGGTTGTGGGTGGAAAAAGAGGAAAAGACAAAAATTAAACAAACTGATCAACACATAGGAAAAGTATGAAAATATATGAAATATTACACACCCGTGGATCTCTTATCATTGCAAGGCAGTATGGGACAGAGGACACTTTCTCACTTCTCTTCTTTGGGGCCATGCTGGTTCTTGGTAATTTTGCAACATTCATTTTGATTTCTATTTCCAGAGCCATTGTTTATGCTATTTTCTTGGTTCTGCTTACTTCACTATACATCAGAGTATGTAAATCTTTTCATGGAAAGCAAAAGATTCTAATGAGAAGAGAGGAGGAGGGAGAGTATTACAAATATGGAGAGACAGCCTGCAAAGTCACAGAGGGTGGAGATGGAAGGTCATGTTGAGAGAACATTGAGTAGGCCATTTTGTTTGGAAATAAGAATACATGAGAGGGAGTAGTGGGAGATCAATCTAGAGACACAGAGTGGAGCCATGTGATGAAAGGCTTTAGAAGCTAAACAGAGGAGTTTGTATTTTGTAATAAGAGGGAATCTATGGGTCTTCTTCAGCTGAGGGTGACATGGTCAGATTTATGCTTTAGGAACATGAATTTGCTGTATGGAGGATAGTTTGGAGACAGAAAAAGCTAGAATCAGGGAGGCAATCTAAGACACTACTTACTTTGATAGTCCGGATGAGAACGTGAACTGGGTCAGTGTTTGCTTAAATGGAAAGAAAGGAATACATATAAGAGATGTTGAAGAAGAATATAGCAGATAAAAGTTACAGGGATGTAGCTTTCTAACTTAATTTAAGAAAAAACTTTCTAGTAATTAAATCAGTCCAATGAGCTTTTACAAGCAGATATTATGTGTCAGGCACTGTGCTAAGCACTGGGGATACAAATAATAAAAAAAGAGAGACAGTTCTTGTGTTCAAAGAGCTTACCATCTAATTGGCAAAAGGAGACTGGAAGAGAGGGAGGAAGAGGAGGGAGAAAGGGTGGATTCCTGCATGGGGGCAGCTTGCTTCATGGAGCTGAAACCAGGCAGAACTGCAGATACAACATGGAGTGAGTTGGAAGTCTAATTTCTAACCTCTATAAAAGAAAGCTTTTGTGGAGGAGTCTAGTATTCCACTTTCCAGTCCTCCATCAGGGGAGAAGAAACTGAGGAAGGTAGTATCAAGTCATGAGTTAGCAGCCAAGTGGTAAGATTAGAAGTGATGAGCTTATCCTGGCAGAGAAATCTTGTTCTGAGGAGTTGAAACCCCAGCAGATTAGAGTTGCCTCAATAAATAGTGAGTTCCCTTTCACTGGATGTAGGCTGGATGACCACTTAAGGAAGTTACACAAGGCTAAGTTAACAGTTGAAGAAAGGGGGGTCATGGTTAGACACATGTTTCCTGTGTATTAGGAAAATTATTTTGTCTGTTGTGTGTATTGCTTGTAGTTTTCCTTATATACAACCCCTCAGAAAACTATTACAGACTAGATTCATAGCTCATCACCACCCTCAATCCCTATAATGCGTTTTCTTATACATCAATAGAAGCTCAAATAAAAAGACCTTTAATCAAAAAGCGTAGCCAAAAAAGGCACCTAATGAAGACCAATCACATTGCAGGTGATGTCTTGAGCATGAATTTCTTTTAAGTGAGGCAGAATTGCACAAAGTCATCAATTTCATTTTCTTTTTCAGAATCATTGAAATCCAGTGGCAAGACAAAACTCAGAATGACTGGCAATGGTTGGGGATGTAGTGAATGACCTTGGCATCTTCCCTGACTGACCAAGCTCTAAGCACTCCACAGCACCTGCTTCAGCCACCTTCATGGTCATTGGAACAAATTGCCCATCTGCTCATTCTTCTGGAGGAAGTCTTCACATGCTTGGGATAGACATCCCTCTAACTTTCCAATAAGCCTTCTGTAGGTTATCCTCCCTGTTTTACCAAGGTGTGGCCATTGCACATGCTAAAACTTCTTGGAGCCACAGATTAGAGTTGGGTGACAGATGGGCACCAAAGGTGGAAGAGCAGCCCTGAAAAGAGCTCAGCAAGCCCTCATACCATAGGGGCTAGTTCTCTCCAAATACCCCCCCCCCCCCCGCACTCCACTTTTCTGCATACTACCTGTGATAGTAAATATCTATGCTGCCAATCAGGAAGAAATCACAGGATCATCAATCTATAGCTGGAAAGAAGCTCAGAGGCCATATAGTCCAATCTCGTCATTTTAACAGATAAGGAAATTAAGGTCCAGGGAGTTTTGTTTTTGTTTTTCTGAGGCAATTGGGGTTAAGTGACTTGCCCAGGGTCACACAGCTAGGAAATGTAGTGTCTGAGACCAGATTTGAACTCAAGCCCTCCTGACTTCGGGGCTGGTGCTCTATCCACTGTGACACTTAGCTGCCCCAGGTCCAGGGAGTGTAAATCATTTGCCTGAGATCACCAGTAGTAACAGAACTAGATTTGAACCTAGATTCTCTGATTCTAGAGCTAATATTTTCCCACTCTATGAAGATAGACACTGGGAACATGCATGGAGGGCCCATGTTTGTGTATCCAGGGAACATGAGTGAAGGTGTATGTGCTAGGAAACTTCAAAACCCCAGCAACATGCTTCTGGTGCTGCAGAACTGTCCACATCCTCTGGGGATGTCATCTCACTGCTTTCTTGCTGGGCCTTGAATCATATATTATATCTCTACTCAGTACACTAATTCTGTTGGGATTTACATCTCTCCTCTATCATGTCACAGCTTCTCTTGTGGTTGCTGAAGTGCTCCCTCCAACCATCTGCTAGACTTCAGCTATTTAGCCTCTTCAGGGCCATTTGCTGTTCTGTGGTACCATACACTGGGATGCAGTGGCTAGATAGACTCTCCCTGAGGAGGTTAGGCTGATGTTTTTTAGTGAATAGCCTAGGGCTATGAGCCCCACACTTCCCCACCAGTCAAGCAACCAGCAAAAGCTAGAAGCCTTTAGGCTAAAATTAAGTCTATTCTTTTGACTGATTTTCTCCCAGATAATTACCTGACTTGAAGTCTAAAAATTCCTTTTAACTTTTGTTAAATCCCAGATGGACACTCTACCCAGAAACTTTTTGCAGACTATGCTTGTAAAACTCATTGGAAATAAATGAAGGTTAGTCCAAATAGTCTCCTCTTCATTTTCATGATGCACTCTGATTGGACATGCAAATGAAACTAGGGAAAAAGGCAAAATCTAGGTAAATTATACAGGATTTTCAACATCTACACTATTTGATTATTCTTTCTTTTATTTTGCATATTTATATTCTGGCTAATGGAAAAGGCCCAGTCTGTCTGCTGTCCAGGTCAGATCCTTCAGTTCTCTTTTCTTCTCTTTTTTTCTCCCTACCATTAAAGAAAAGGGCTTATTATGCTTTTTGTTTTGAATGGGAATCATTTCCAAACATATCCTCCCCACATCTTACTCCATGAGGCTTCTATTGTAACAAAGAAAATCAATGAATCAAAACGGTCAAAGGATATTAGATCAGAGGATCAGAGGATATTAAAGCTGGAAGGGACTCTAGTGACATTGGGGTTTAACCCTCCTATGATTGAATGAATGAATGAGCATTTGTTAAGTACTTGCTGTGTGCTAAGCACTGTGCTTGGAATAAAAGTATAAAAGCAAAGACACAATCCTTGCTTTCAAGAAGTTTACATTCTATTAGGAGAATGTGGGATAGTCTACATCTCAGATGAGTGGAGAAGGAAGGAATTTATGGCCAAAGAAGAACTAGAGAACATTGTGAAATGCAAAATGTATAATTTTGATTATATTAAATTTAAAAGATTTGTACAAACAAAATCAATGCAGACAAGATTAAAAGGGAAACAGAAGACTGGGGAAAAATTTATATCCAAGGATTCTGATAAAGGCATCATTTCTAAAATATATAGAAAATTGACTCAGATTTATAAGAACAAGCCATTTTCTAACTGATAAATGGAAAAAAGGATATGAACAATTTTCAGATGAGAAAATTCAAACCATTTTTAGTCATATGACAAAATGCTCTAAATCACTATTGATCCAAGAAATGCAAATTAAGACAATTCTGGGGTACCACTACACACCTCTCAGATTGGCTAAAATGGCAGGAAAAGATAATGATAAATGCTGGAGGGGTCATGGGAAAACTGAGACACTAATACATTGTTGGTGGAGTTTGAAATAATCCAATTATTGTGGAGAGCAATTTGTAACAATGCCTAACCGCCATCAAACTGTGCCTACTGTATCTCAAAGAGATCATCAAAAAGGGAAAAGGACCCACATGTGTGAGAATATTTGTGGCAGCTCTTTTTGTGGTAGCAAAGAACTGAAAACTGAGAGGATGCCCATCAGTTGGGGAATGGTTGAATATGGTATATGAATGTTATGGAATATTATTGTTCTATAAGAAAGGATCAGCAGGATGGTTTCAGAGAGGTCTGGAGAAACTTGCATGAAGTGATGCTAAATGAAATGAGCAGAACCAGGATATCATTGTACATGACAACAGCAAGATTATATGATGATCAATTCTGATGGAAGTGGCTCTTTTCGACAGCGAAATGATGCAGGTCAATTCCAATAGACTTGTGATGAAGAGAGCCATCTGCATTCAGAGAGAGAGGACTATAAGGACTGAGTATGGATCACAACATAGTATTTTCACTTTTTTATTGTTGTTCATCTGCTTTTTGTTTTCTTTCTCGTCTTTTTTTTTCTTTTTGACCTGATTTTTCTTGTGCAGCATGATAAATGTGGAAATATGTATAGAAGAACTGCCCATGTTTGACATATATTGGATTACTTGCTGTCTAGGAGAGGAGATGGGGAAAAGGGAGGGAGAAAAATTTAGAACACGAGGTTTTGCAAGGGTGAATGTTGAAAATTATCTTTGCAGATATTTTGAAAAGAAAAGGCTATTATTTTTAAAAAGAAACTTACATTGCACTTTAATTTTATGCATATCTTTTAAAAATGTGTTTCATTTACAACAGATTGTATGGTTTTGTTTTCTTATCCATTCTATCATTCTTTCATTTTATTTTATTAGATTGTTTAAACCACTTATACTTAAAGTTTGAGAATTAGGTTTATGTTTTCCTCTATCACTCTCTAATATTATTTTTCCCCTCTTTTGCTGTAAATACAGTACTATGTTCCTTCAGTTACTTTATCTTACTTTTTAATGTAGTTTATTCTCTTACTCTTAATAATCTGGTCTAACTTGTTATCCTTTTCCCTTTGGAATTTTTCTTATTAGTTCCTTTTTCTCCCCTGCTTTTATCTGGTTATATATTTTTTCCTCTTTTTTCCCTCTAAATTAGTGAAATAGATTCTCCTCTCTTTTACTTCCATTCAACTACTTCTATTCATTAGTTGTTTGTTTTTTTAATTTCATTTTTGTACCCCTTTCAAAAAGGATTTTCCTCACTCTCTTAATTACCTGTCCTTTCTGTTCACTGTAAATTCTCATTCTCTGATTCATGATCCGTATAATAAGCTGGTCTCTCCTTTATTTGTGCTCCTCATACAAGCTTTCAAAGTGTCCATTCTAGACTTTTCCTTCTAGACAGCTTCTGTCCCTGTCTAGTAGCATTTGTGCCAGGGATTCCCCTTTTCCATTGTACTTGATTTCACATATTCAGAGAGCATACTTCCCTGTATTACGGTCCTTCCCTCATCACAACCCAGATTATATAGTCTACCAATGATCTATACCCACCCCTGTTTACTCCCCTTTCCCATCCTTTCCTTCTACAATTTTCCTCAAAATCTCTTTCTTGGGTTCATGCTCTCCTACTCTCCCAAGTGCTAATTGCCCCAGGAGTTCGAAATCTTTGACAGCCAAGGTAGAATAAACAGATTTTTTAATCCATCCATTTCCCATAATTTCCAAGTCACACTGAATACAAGGTCCCCATCTTCCTTCACAGACCATATCTCTTCTTCCAAAGGAGCACTTGCCTGTGGAACCCCTTCCCACCGTGAACCTTGGGGTTTTCTTTCCCCTATACTTTTTAATTCTTCTTCTCTCCTCCTTGCCTACTCCCCTAATGTCTCTTCTCTTTGTGAGACCACAAAGCTCACCTTTCTCTCATTGTTTGTCCTTGAATTATCCCCGGCACATTACACATTCCTCTTTATATACCCAGAAATATCATGTAGTTAGTCCCAAGAAGACATTCATCACCTGTAAACTGGCTATTGTCTGTCAGGTTCTATCCACAATGCTCATGTCCACCTCTTCACTCTACCAGACTTAAACCCTCACCCTTATGTCCTGGTGTACATTTTTTTAAAGTTTCTTATTGGTTTTTCTGTTATCATTCTGTTGTTGTTTCTGTCCTTGGCTGCTGAATTTATTCAATCCTCCTACATTTCAGTTTTTTTGCAGTATTCAAGAAACAAATAATCTCTTCAGTTCTGTTTTTCTTTCTAAAAATGTTTCAAACTCTTCTTTATTCTATCTTTTTTCTTATAGGCTAAGTTCTGATTTGTAGGTCACTCTGGGCTGTATCCTGAGTTCCATAGTTCTTTGGAACATA
This sequence comes from Myrmecobius fasciatus, assembly GCA_023553655.1. Lineage (NCBI taxonomy): Eukaryota > Metazoa > Chordata > Mammalia > Dasyuromorphia > Myrmecobiidae > Myrmecobius > Myrmecobius fasciatus. The sequence goes on along the minus strand of JAJPUD010003687.1, from coordinate 81,273 downwards.
TTTTTCCATTCTTTCTTATGTTTTCTATGGGGTGCAGAACAGTCTAGGGTTATTCGACTTTCCATTCCTTTGTATTTTGAAGGTTTTTCTCTGGATAGCTTGGAGAACTTGTTTCTGAATAGAATTGCTAGTTTTAACCATTATGTATCTTGGAGTTTGCAGCCTTAGGCTTTTTTCTTAAACGGAGAGTTCTTTCTACTGGAATTTCATTTTCCATGTTCAGAAATTCTAGTCAATTTTTTCCCTATTATTTCCTTCACTATGGTGTTAAGGTTTTTTATCCTATCTTGTTCTCCTGGGAGACCTATAATCCTAAATTTATTTCTTGTGAATCCTGTCTTGGAGATGAGTATGTTTTGCTTGCATAGTGAGCACATTTTCTTTTCCTGTTATTTGCTTCTCTTCTTCTAGATTGTCCTTCACTTCTGTGTATTTGCATTCCCAATCTAGTATTCTCTTTTTTGTTTCTCAGGTAAGGGTTTTTTAGTTTTTCCTATTCTGTTCCTTATTTTTACTGTACAGACTACAAATTCTTCTCTCACAATTTCTCTCTCTCTCTCTCTCTCTCTCTCTCTCTCTCTCTCTCTCTCTCTCTCTCTCTCTCTTTTTGCTGAGGCAATTAGTGTTAAGTGATTTGGCCAGGGTCACACAGCTAGGAAGTGGTAAGTGTCTGAGGTCAGATTTGAACTCAGTTCTCCTGATTTCAGGATTGGTGCTCTATCCACTGTGCTACCCCTATTTCTCTTTTGAATCACTTAGAAACAGTTTATCATTCTTCCATGTTTTCCTTAACTTTTTATTCTTTTTTTAAGTAACTGATTGTTGATCTTTAAAGTTTAAATTATTTTTTAATTAACAAAAGAATATTTTCTTTTTTCCTCACTTTTTTCCTCCATCAAAATAAAAGAAAGAAAAAGAAAACAGTTACAACAAATATGCCAGTGAAGAAATTTGTTTTGCTTGACTTTGACATTTGTTAACAGAAGGTTACATTTCAATAGGGAGAGATGACACATGGAGGAAGAATTGACTTGGGAAAAGCATTGTCTTAGAGTTGATGAGTAGGGCCATGGAGGGATATATTGACTTAACTTTTCAGGAAATGAGAACTGATTTGATTATGGTTTCAAAAATGGAAAAGGAGTCAGAATTGCTGTATTTTGGGGTTCAAAAACAGTCATATATCAGCTAGTGAGAAGTAGGGTGAATAGAGTAAGGCCTAGAGAGACTGACTCAGTGTCATACAGATAGCAATTATCAGGAATGAGCCAGAGTCAGCTCAAACCAACTGGGGTTGATTATTAAAAGCTCAGTGGAAGCTTTATATTTCTGAAAAGAAAATGCTACAAATCAGGCCTTGATTTCTTGTTTTGTTGATTATCTATACTTGAGAAAATGATGGAAAAAATGCTAACAATGCAAATTAAGTTGTCAGATGTACTTTTTTTTCTTTTTCCAGAGTGTTGGTTGATAAATATGTTTACCAACATACTCTGGAAGGCAGTGTGCTTTGGCATTGAATTTAGCCTCTCTGATTCCATCTAATTCCAAGTCCAGAACTCTTTTCCCTTCACTCTGATTTTGTATATTTATAGTTGATTACTTCTCTGGCAGTTTTCTGGTCTGTTAAATAGAATGGTCAGATGGAAGACCTCTAACATTTCTCTTGATTCTAAATGTATGAACCTATATTTTTATGATTATGTTTCTCTTACATGCATATACATTTATCTGCTTTTGTCTTTTCTAGGATTGTTGTTTTTTTTTTTCTTTTTCTGATTCCTTTATAATTCCCCAGACTATAAAATTCTCTACATGATGGATTCCTCAGTAAATCACATGCTTTTGATCTGGAAGGGACCTTAGAGATCATTTAGTCTTATCCTTCCCCCTTTTCCCCATCCTTCATCATAAAGAGGCCCAGTGGGAGTAAACAGGATTTATCCAAGGTCACATACAGTTGGGAAGGGAACCTTAGAGATCATAAAATCCAACCCCTAAATTTTCCAGCTAAAGAAACTGAATTCCAGGTCATAAGGGTTAAAAGTAAAGCTGGGGGGGTTAAACCTGGGTGTCTTACCTCCAAAATCATTTTTTGAAAGTACTAAGATACTCTTAGTACACAAAAGTCATTATTAAGATATATAGCCCATCGAAATTGATAGCAACAATAAGTCACATTTATATTTCTCTGATGTAACCTGTTATCAATTTAATTCTGAAAGTTAAAAAAGACATCTTATTGTGGTACCAAGCCATGGGTCAGGTTTATATTGGTACCTCTGAGACTTCTGTGCTTTTTCAGGAAAAGTACCTATTCCCTATTCGGCTTACTAGCCTATCTCACTAATCCTTCCCTGGTCAAATCTAGTCTTGTCCCCAACATGGCAGACAATCTCATCACTTACAGTACTGCAGTGACAATGGACTCATATGCAATGACTTCCTCATTACAGCAGAGCAAATAAAGGTAACCTCAGTATTTACCAGGAAGATAACTCCAAAGACCCCACTTCTTTCATCCCTAATGGATATAGTCACTAAGGCTGGGATGGTTCTCACAGAAGATTGTGATATTGGCCCAGAATTCTAGGCTAATGAAGCACAAAATGAAGAACTAAGAGCAGGACCCTGTGGTCCTGAGCCCTCAAAGATCAAGTCAGAGGTGTGTTTGAAGCCAAGGCAAGACATGGCTTTTAGAATCCCAATCTCAGACAGTGGTAAAATGGGCAACTGCCCAGTTAGCATCATCTCCTCTCAGGACATTAACTTTGTCAAGAAGAAAGAATATGACTGGCTCCTGGGAGAGATCATGACCAGGCAGGAGCATCTTGGGATAGCTCCTGGAGGAATAACACTAAAGGAAGCCATTGAAATTCTACAGAGAGGGGCAGCTAGATGGTACAGTGGACAGAGCACCAGCCCTGAAGTCAGGAGGACCTGAGTTCAAATCTGGTCTCAGACACTTAACATTCCCTAGCTGTGTGACCCTGGGCAAGTCACTTAACCCCAATTGCCTCAGCCCCCCAAAAAAATTCTACAGAGAAGCAAGAAAGGGAAACTGCCCATTGTGAAGGAAGATAAAGAGCTAGTAGTCACTACTACTGTCTGCAGAGACTCCAAGAAGAGGTGGGATGGCCTGGCTGGCATCCAAGGACACCAAAAAGTAGCTATTGTCCAGGATACTCCCTGGGACCCAGGAAGATGACAAGTATCAGCGTTACTTTCTGGCCCAGACCAATATTGATGTGGCTGTGTTGGACTCTTCCCAATGAAACTCCATTTCCTAAATTAACATGATCAAGTAAATCAAGGATGAATACAACAACCTCCAGGTTATTGGTGGCAATGTGGTGACAGCTGCACAGGCAAAAAACCAAACCTCCTTGATCCTGGAGTGGCCACTCTAGGGGTTATCATGGGAAGTAGTTCCATCTGCATTACACAGGAGGTGCTGGCATGTGGGTGGCTCCAGGTGACAGCTGTATACAAAGTGGAAGGATAGGCAGGGGCAGTTTGGTGTTCCAGTCATTGCTGATGGCCACATCCATAATTTGGCCACATTGCCCATTGAGGATGGGTTCTCTGTTGGCACCACAGAGTCCATAGGAGAATATGCCTTAAAAATACTGGGGGGTGGGCTCCCTCAATACCATGGACAAAAATTTTGGCAACCAATACAGATACTTTAGTGAAGCAGACAAAATCAAAGTGGTTCAAGGGGTATCCAACCATTCAAGGTCCATCCACAAATTTGTTCCCTATTTGATTGCTGGCATCTAGCACTCCTGCCAAGACATTGGTGCCATGATGTTCTCAGAGCTATGAGGTCCTTAGGGGAGCTGAAATTTGAGAAGAGGATGTCATCTGCATGGGTGAAAGTGCTCATGGATTCCATTAGAAGGAGAAGCCACTCTTTTAAGAAGTGGCTTTTACTGTATCACACCTCTCCCTTTTCTGGATTTTCAGTAAAAATCCTATGTGTATAAATATGTATTTTATAGACATCTCATTCTTTCACGGAGACTGACCTTGAGCAGGGGGAGGAAAGTGTAGGGTAGCCTTTAGTAAATATCATTATTAGGCAGAGAAGAGCTTTATTCAGATGATTTTGGGGTTTGCTATCAGCCTTTGTACAGCACCATTTGCAAATAAACCTGGAGTCTGAGCTATAATGTAGTACAATGGAAAGAGCACCGGATTTGGAGATGAGACCCCAGGATCCTGCCTCTGTCAAGGTCACCTGTGAGGGAATCACTTAATCTGTGTGAGACTGATTTTTCTCACCTGTAAAATGAGGGAGGAGGAAGGAAGAGGTTCAACTAGATGATTTAAGGTGATTTTGACTCTCGATCTCATTCAAACACCTGGATGCTTATCTTGGTGCCAGAGAAAGGGCATTCTGAAAACTCTTTTGCTTATATATTGGAGGAGTAGGGATTGGAGGAAAGGGAGGGGGAGAAAAGCCAGAGGCAGGAAGAAGCTGCTTGCCAAAAAAAAAAAAAAGGCTACTGGCTCATAGGCACTGCTGCCTGTGTCCTGGCTGGGATGCTGAGGGGGTTGCTCCCTCCTGGTCCTATTGTGAAAGGGAGGTGCTGGGCTGTGGAGAGAGGGCCCTGGGGGAGGCTGGAGAGGTAGCTGTCAATGGTCACAGACCCAGTGCCCCAGCTGCTTCTGACATCTGTGCCTCATCTGTTCTAAGCTTTCTCATCTGCACCAGTGTGGGCGAGTCACTGCTGAGCAACTCCGTGGAAGGCCCAGGAGGCAGCTGGGATAACCACCCCTCCTCCCTGAGGAGCCTGAAATGGAATACAAAAAAAGACCGGAAATGGCTTTCTCTAAACTGGAGTATTTGGGGCTTTGTGGGGAAGGTTAAAGGAAAAAGGGGTGAGAGGAATAGAGAGGAGGAATAGAGAAAAGGAGGTGGGGGAAAGGCAGGGATAGAGGGAAAAGGAGAGGAGGGGAGGAGAGAAATAGAAGGAAGAATAGAGGGAAAGGGAGAATAAGGAGAGGGAGGCAAAAAAGTATGAAAGGGAGAAAGAAGAGGAAAGGATAGAGAGAAAGTAAAGGAGAAACAAGAAAGAAGGAGTGGAACAATAAGGGGAAAGAAGGGATATAGGGAGGAATTAGGAGAGGGATAAAAAGAAGAGAGGAAGGAAGAAGAGAGGGATTGTGGGAAAGAAGAAGGAAGAAAAGCAAGAGAGATAATAAAATAGAGGGGAAAGGGATATAGCAAAATGGAGGAAAAAAACCTCTTGAATAGAAATTGTTTCATTCTTTTTTTATCTACATCCCCAGTCCCTGGTATACTGGAGGCTATTGATAAATGCTTGTTATTTGATTGATAGTGGATTGTACCTATAGAATCAAAGATTTAGAGCTGGGAAAGATCCTTAGAGGTCGCGGGAAAGTCCAACCCCCTCATATCAGATGAAGAACCTGAGATAGGATCACACAGCCAATAAGTTATCTGAGTTGAAATTTGAACTGAGGGCTTCCAGACACCATGCTGGGGGGTGGAAGGTGGGGAGGGAGTTAAAATGGGAGGGGCTTAAATGGTGAGGAGGCTTGAAGCATTAAAGAAAAGCAGGACTTCTGTTTCCCCTTTCTCTGGCTAAGTGTTCCCTCTTCCTTGTATGGAAAAGTAAAGTGACCCCCAGAGGCCTCAGCCAGGACCAGAATGAAATAATGATCTTCAAATACACCCCCCCTCACTTCCACTCCCTAGTTAACTGCCTCTCTCCACTCCCATCCTAATTTGCTTTATCCATCCTAATTTGCTCCAGCGCTACAAAGCTAGGACCAATCAGCTTCTTTTTTTTCTCTTCAGTTCTCTCCCTGCCCCTTCCCAGCTCCTCTCTTAAAAGCAGCCCTCAGCTAGCTCCCCTGCTTCCCAATCAGGACTCTTGGGTCCTTTTCCAGCCTATTTTGGTCCCTTCTCCTCCCCTCTGGGTCTCTCTGGGATAAGGCAGGATGAGGCCCAGTACTGGCAGGCTTAATTAACTAAAAGTCGTTTTGTAGCCCTGGGGTGATAGGGACTATAAAACTGCAAAGTCTGATTAAAAATAATAATGAGAAAACCTATTCCCTGAGCACTTAATGAGGGTTAATTAATTAATCAGCTTCCTTGCAGCTCCTAGAGGTAGGCTAGGGTTATCCCACTCCCCTGTAGCAGTAGCAAGGGTAGGGGTACTTCAGGGGAGGGGATCTGCTCGGTATTCCCATCCTTGGACTTTTTTTGCTGTTGCTGTGTTACTAATGAGATAGCCCCTGAGAAAGACTGAAGCCTGGGGGATAGAGGGCTGGCCTTGAAACACACAAGACTCTAGCAAAATTCAAGCCTTCTCTCTGCCACATGTTGGTGGTGTGACCCTGGGCATGCCACTTAATCTCAATGCCATAGGCCCCTCTCTCTAAAACACCTTGTTTGTGGTATAGACCCTTTGGTGAAGGCTAGTTTGAAATCATTGAAAGAAATGCTCATTTCCAAGATTAGTGAAAATAAAGATGTAATTCTTTTCCCATCTGAGTTCATAGACTATTCAAAAATCTATCCTCATGAAGAACTCTGCTCTAAGACTATAAATTGCAGAGAAGGTGTCAACCATCATCAGTGGAGGGAATTTCCTCATCCCAGAGCTGGAAATCAAGAATTTCAATTTTATAGCAATGAAACGGAAGATGTTGAACCTTTTACCAGTAGAGACTTGGGACCTAGAAGGGGAAAGAGCTGGATTTTAGTCCAATGTGATATTACATGTAAAGTACTTTAAAATCCTTAAAGCACTCTAAAAATATCTGCTATTATTATTTGAACTCTGTCAGTAATTAGTACTGTAATCCTGAAGGAGTTAGCCGTCTTTGGGTCTTAGTTTTCTCATATGTAAATTGGGTGAATTAGACCAAAGTGTCTCTAAAATCCCTTCTGGTTCTGATATTCTATTGTCTAGAGAGGTGGGGTCTGCCCTCAGTCTGAGTCGGTCATTCCCATAAACCTGAAGGGACCAAGGAGATTTGACATATCTCTGCTAGGGAATGGTAACTTGAAAGTCTTGAGGTGAGAAAGATGCCCAGGCAGAATGTCTGTATCAGGCTCTCCTTGCTGGGACTTGCCATTGATCCATGCCTCCTATCTTCCAATCAATGAGTTAGTCACTTCACGAAGAACTTGGAGGATCCTGACATCAACAAGACACCAGTTATTTGGAGCCTGAGATCCCCATAGGTCTGAGTCGATGTCTTGCGCCTCGGGGAATAGTATGACTGAGTTTTCATCATGAACCTTTGACAGTCTGATGTAATCAATAGACTACTACTGTAGAATATTATTTTTAAATTCTTAAAATACACAAGATTACAAAGATAAATAATTGTATTTCTATATATATTTCTATATGTATTTCTATAATATAGTTATTAAAATATTTGTCAAAGGCCAAGTCCATGACATAAGAAATGTTTAAGAATCTTCTGGTCCAGAAGAAGCTGTGGACATAGAGCTATATGCTAAGAATTTTTTATTACCTTTATTGAGTTTCTATGTACTGGGATTAATTTCTTCTCTCCTTTCCCCCACACTGGATGGTTCCCATACACGTTCCATAGGGTAGTTTGCACAGGTCCCAGTCTTGCAAAAATGAGAACCCTATTTGTGGTATTCGAATACGCTTGCTCATTTCTGTGGGGAGCTGACTCCATTATGCCAAGGCCATACATCTAAGGTTCGGTGAAAAATAGCAGGGAGGAAAAGGGCCAGGCTGATAGGTGGAGGCTCAGAGCTAATTTGATCTGGTAAATCCATACACACTAGACAGTGCAGTCATTCAGAGAGAGGAGGAACTAGAAAAGAGAAGGTTGTTCTAGGAATCATAGTTTATCATTTCTGCATTCCCATTTAGAGCAAATAACCAGCAGGCTAAGAATAGAACTTATCCAGCTTCTGAATCTTGCTGTTCTACTGATTAAGTTCTTGCCAACTGGCCATCAATCCAGGATTCCTAGAACACTCACTCATATCTATAAAAATATAATAGACAATGAACTCTGGGGGCAAAAGCTATTCTAGTTTGGAGCAATCCCCAGATTGCTAAGGTGCCCAATCCTAGCCACTGGAGAAATTCAAGGTGATAAGAACATTAACCATTTTCCCTCTATATACATTTGCAAAATGCTTCCCTTAGAACAACTGTATGGGACAGAGACCATGAGTATTATCCTCATTTTACAGATGAGGAAATAGTAGCTCAGAGAGATAAAGTGATATCCCCACTGTCATATAGCCAATAAGCTTCTCAGCTGGGATAGAGGCAGGAGGCCTATGATTCTAAATTCAGCTCCTTCTATCACACTATAATGCCTCTCAAGGATGCTGTACTAGCTGATGGTGGGCATTTGCTCCCAATCACAGGTTAAAAAAAAGTCCTTTCCTTTCAATTCAAAGCTAGATATCCAAGACTGGGGCCACAAATCCTGATAAGGAACTAGAGTCTTGCTGGGACCTGAGAAGTCAACCATTAGGAGGTCTAGAGCTTAATGAATTCTTAAAAAACCCGGATGAGGAAGCTTCAGTAAAGCTCTCCCTGTATACTCCCCTCTCCCTCCTTCCAATCTCTCCACTGCCTCTTGCTAGGAGACAAGATACCCGGAGATATTAAGTTCAAGCAACAGAACATCTAAATCCCCAGGGTTTGGGATCTCTGTCCCTGCATGTGTTTAATCTTATTCTAGGAGTGGACAAGAAAGGCCAGTTTAAGTGATAGGCTACTAATGAAACATGTTAATTACACCCGCAGCCCATTCTTCTCCGTAGCATTGGACTGAGGCACAATAATTTGGCCTGAGAGATGAGCACCGGAAAGTTGCCAGTTTAATTTAATTTATTTCAATTTAATTTTAATTTAATCTATTCCACATTTGCTCCTTGGGCGCTATTTTTTTCCCTCCTGAGGTTGTTAAGTTGTCGTAGCTCCTTATCTCGCTTTGTGAAGAAAGAGAAGATGGAAAATGTGCTGGGAGGCCAGGGAGGCCCTGGCGGGCAGCCTCAGCCATCCATCATACCACCCACACACTCCCCGTGCTCAGTCCTGCTCATCGGGGTCAGGCTGCTGCCTTCTTTCTCTCAGAGAGCTGGGGGCTGCTGGCCTAGAGCTGATTCTGCAGAGAAAATCCATCACTGCTTCCTTCCTACCCAAAAGCCCCTGCAAGAGAGCTCTAAGGCAGAACCCTCACGGATCTTAATTACCCCTCCTGATTTGCTCCAGGCTTTCTCAGAAACCCGGAGTTTCCATCAGGAGCTTCATAGCCACTGACCCCATGGGGTGGTGTGACTTTGTCAGAGGCCATCCCTCAGAGCAGAGGGGTCCCAGGCTAAGGAGTGAGGTGATTTTAAGGGAACGAGAGAGAATTTTGGACACAGGTCTGGGAAAGATTTTAGAGATTCCCCTTTACTTTACAGATGAGAAAGACCAGGTCCAGAAAGGGGAGAATGATTTGTTTATGGTAATATCCAGCAACAAGGCCAGAAGTGAACTGGAATCCAGGTCTCCTGACTCCTATTGTATTGATCTTTCCACCACATTAGAAGGGCCTGTCATCCTGTCCTAAAATCCATCAAACCATTTATATATATATATATATATATATGTATTCATATGTATATATGCATGTATATATATATATATATATACTTAAGATTAGGGTCTAATAATCTTACCAAGTATGTTTCTACACATAATCATCAATATCTTTTTTTTTGATCCTAGGCAGAAAAGCAGTCTGAGATGGCTCCCTCACTTTCCCTTTTCATCTCTTCCCTTCTGCCATCTTTCCTTGCTTCTCTTCTTTATATCTCCAGCTCTCCATTGCTCTTGGGCTCTGGCCTTGGCTCACCCTATGTCTTGCCTTTCTCTCATTTTGTCAGAATGCTGGACTTGGAATCAAGAAGGCTTTAGTTTAAACCCTGTCTCAGATATTACTTAGACTGAGTAATCATGGGAAAGTCACAGTGTGTTTGGGCTTCAGTTCTCTCTTCTGTAAAATGAAAGAATTGGACTGGGATGACCTCAAAATAGCCCTGTGAGGATGGTAGAATATATTTAATTATTCTCAAATAATAGTTAAAGGAAGAAGCTAACTAACTTGACCATGGCCACATAGCAAGTAAGTAAGTGGTGGAACAAAAACTGAAAATCAGGTCTCCTTACTTCTGATTGCTTCCTCTCCCAACTTCATGCCCTCCTTAAGGCATCTCAGAGGGGAGAGAGATCTCTACTTGGATGACCCGACAACAGCTCAAACTAAACTAATCTAAAATTGAATTCATCATCTCCCCTAAAACTTTTTCCTCTAAACTTGTTATTGTTGAGTGTTTCTCTCTCTGTCTCTTTGACTTTTTCTAGGTGTTTCTCTTTCTATGTCTCTGTCTTGCTCTATTTCTCATCCCCACATCTAATCAGTTGCCAAATCCTTCTATACATCTTGAAGCTATTTCTTCTTTCCTACTATTACTACCATCATTCAAGTTTTGGCTCTTATCACTTCTCAGCCAAATCACTCTAACTGCATCTTATATGGTCTCCTTTTCTCCAGCCTCTTCCTCCTATAGCTATATGGTAGGTTGCCAAAATATTTCAAAATATCCAATGTTTCTAAGGCACAGATCTCTCTGTGTTATTCTACTCAAATGACTTTAGCAATTCCCTATTGCACATGAGATATAATGCAAATTCCTTAGTCTAGTATCTATGACTCTCCAAAATCCAGTTCTGAACTTCATTGCCAGCCTGATAACACATTATTCTCCTCGATTCACTCTACGTTCCAGCCTGACTGGGCTGCTTGCTGTCCTCAGTTCTGACTCTGCCATCTGTGGTAGGCAGAATGCCCCATGCTTCTGTATCAGGATATATAATGTTTTTTCCTTCTCATCATCCAATTTTGAAATTACCCTTTAATAAGCAGGTGTCAGAGACAAGCTTGGAGAAAAGAGAGGGGCAGTATGTGGGCCAACTTTTGGGGGAGACCAGATGGCTGCAGCAACTCTGATGCATGAGAAGGCTTCAGGGTGGAGGCCCTTGGGTTTGGCTTTGAGTTTGAGTAATAATGGGGGGAAAGGGGGAAAGAGAGAGACAGAGACAGAGACAGAGAGACAGAGACAGAAGTAAGAGAGAGACAGAGAAGTGAGAGAGAGATAGAGACAGAGACAGAGACACACACAGAGAGACAGAGACAGACAGAAAGAGACAGAGATCTGCATTTCCAACTATACTTGAGAAACCTTCAAAATGGTCACTCTGCCTAGGACAGAGAGCTCATGGTCTCCAAGAAGGGTCCAGTGATGCCACCTGCTGGGAGCTCTCCAAAGTTACAGGAGGAGTGAGCATGGGGAGCAATAGCTATACTGTCTAAAGGGAGCCATGGAAGGTACCTCATGCTGAGGGGACTACTGCTGGGAGTCCTAGCTAATAAGTGGCTGTGCTTATACAGGTCTCTGGAGGAACCTTGTTCACTGACTTTGTTATGAGTCCTATCTGTTTTCTTTGAGCTGTAAATAAATAAACCTTTTCTTCCTGAAGCTTAACTGTGCATTTGTGAAGGAGAAAGAGACTTGCATTTAGTGTCAGAGGATCTGGGTTTGAATTTTCTTCTATTTCCTAATCTTAACTACATGATGTTGACTAAATTACTTAGCATTTCTGAGCCTTAGTTTCCTCATCTGCAAAAATGAGGAGATTGGATTAGATGGCCCCTAATTTGGTCACATAATGAGAAAACAGGGCTTGTTAGAAAAGACCCTGATGTTGAGAAAGATTAATAGCAAAAGGAAAGGGAATGGCAGAGGATATGATGGATAGTGTCATGGAAATGACAAACATGAACTTGGATGGTCTTTGAGAGATTGTGGAAGACAGAAGGGCCTGTTGTGCTATGGTTCATGGGGTCACAACAATTACAAAACCATCCTTTCCAGCCCCAAATCAAAAGTGATTATAGAATAAAGTTCTCAAATTTTCTGGTTGGGAGCATTCTGCCAGTAAGGTTAATTATGCAGCAAAGGTTATTAAGCACCTACTAAATGCTGGGCACTGGGGATAGAAGTACAAAGCACATAAAGAAGCTTACATTCTAAAGGGGAAGACAAAAATATATATATACAAATGTATATAGTGATTATATACAATATAGTAGTTTTTCCTGCCATTCTGTAAGAACTCATGTTACACTTGAGGCTTATTCTTTCCATCTTTAGAAATCTCTCATCATTTTTCTCAAAGTCCAGTGGCAAGACAAAAGTCAGGATAACCAGCAGTTGCCCAGGATGCAGTGGATGACCCTGACCAAGCTCTAAGAGCTCCAGCTGCCCTTGTGGCCATTGGAAGAAATTATTTTCATCTGCCCATTTCTCTGAGGTATGTCTTCACATGTTTGGGATAGAAGCCCCCAACTCACCAATGGTTTCAGGACTATTAGTTACTCTCACCCTGGATTAGCCTGTCTGCCAAGATGCTTTATTGGGGGGTGGTCACTGTACCTACTACTTGGAGAGAATTGAGGGACAGGTAGACACCAAAGGTGGATGAACAGCCCTGAAAAGGGCTCAACAAGCCATCACTCCAGAGGTGCTAGTCCTCTTGAACATCCCATACAGTACTATATATATACATACATACATACATACATACATATATATGTATGTATGTATATATATGTGTACTGTATAGGGATGAAAAGCTTTGTATAAGCTGCTAAACTAAAATTGAGTGTGCATACTCTTCCCTGATAGTGATAGTGGGGGGAGCTGCTGTAAAATTTCTCTGAGGCAGAACAGGTAATGGTGGCAATAATAGTGGCCATGGCAGTGGCTGCTGTTTCTGGGAACCTGGCCCCTTGGGGCTGTGAATGTACGATGCTGTTTTCTTATGTCTCTGTTGGGTTTTGGTCTTTCCTAATCTTAGGTGGAGATGAACAGATCAGGTTATGGTTATGTGAGGTTGCTATAATTTAATCCTTGATATATCTTTTAAGCATATATTCCTTGGCGAAAGCTTAATGATGTTAATTGATTAAGGGCTATATTAACTGCTTAATTGATATTGGTAGAAACATATCAGATGGAGACTTGTGATTTATAGTAATAGACCACCCCTTTTCCCACCCCCAACCCCTCAGGATTAATCCTAGAATCCTAAGGGGAAAAACAGTATCTGAGTTCTGGAGAGTCTATCTGCTAGTCCATGGGGAGTTGGGAGTGAGCTCTAGAGTATGTACTACATTCATATTAACAGTACCTCACACGTAGAAGAAGCTTAACAGATATTTTTTTAAAATTGAATCGAAGCTTTTATTTCAGAGCCTTGCTTGCATTGGAGCAGTCCTGACAGAGGAGCATGGCCTTGCAGGCCAACTGCTATTCCCCATCCCCCTCCCTTCCAGGGTCTGCTTCCAGCCCCTGTTGCTGATTTGAACTCCTTCTGGGATCAATAGCTTTTGCTGTGGGAAATAACCAATTCCAATCTGGATTCAGCTCTTATCTGACCCACGTCACAGCAGCAGGCACTAAAAGTCCTTTCGATGACAAGGGTCCATCCATCAAACTGTGTGCAGTCCAGAGGGGCCAAGAGAGAGGCCTGAGTGATGAGGGGCTTGAGTGGGGGGGGGATCTCAGTGCTTATCTCAGCCTATTTTTTGCTTTCTATTGATTTGTCTGGTGGAGCCTCCTTCTGCCTCTTCTTTCCCCTCCCAAATAATTTTAAAAGGAACATTTCTTTCCCCTCAGTTACCAAATCAATCTTTCTTAGCCTCTTAGGCTTTCTGTCTGTCTGTCTCTCTCTCCCTTCTCTCTCTAAATTTAGTTTGTCTATTTGTATCTTTCTGTCTAAATCCCTTTATGTCTCTTAGTTTCTCTCTCCCTCTCTCCCTTCATGGCTATGTCTCACACACACACACACACACACACACACACACACACACACACACACATACATACACTGCTATCTCTCTGTCTCCTCCTCTGTGCTCCGTCCTCTATTCTTTCTCCCCCTTTCCTGACCTATATGGCATCATTTGACAGATAGTGAATTGGTTAGTGCTAATTAGGTATTCTAGATGGATCATTTAACATCACTGAAGAAAAAAAAAGTCCAATTTCTACAAGCCCTAATCATATCTATTTCTCATTGTTTGGGAGTGGGGTGGGGAGTAGGAGGAGATAATGGGTAAATGGACCAATCGACAAGTATTTCTTTGCTCTGTGGGGAATGCAAAAGAGTATTTCTACCCTCAGGGAGCTGAGAACATTTTTTTGCTGAGGCAAGCATCCTCTGGTTGTAGATACAGGCAAAGGCATATTGTGGGGGGAAGGAATCTTAGACATGATATGATCGTAGATTTTGAAGCTGGAAGGGACGTCATCTAGCTACAACCCTTTGATTTTACAGATAAAACAATGGAATCTCAGGGAGCTTCAGTGACTTACCCAAAGATGCACAGTTAGTTTTAGAGAATCATAGAACTAGAGCTGAAAGGGATCTCAGGTGACATATAATTCCACTCCCTCATGATAAAACTGATACCCAGGGTCATTAAGGACACCCAGGTAGTAAAAGGCAAGGATTTGATCCCAGGTCCTCTGACTTCATAGTCCTATTACTACTACTGCTACTGCTGCTGCTGCTACTGTTACTACTGCTGCTACTAATACTATTCTGTTACTACTGTTGCTATTGCTACTGCTACAATTGCTGCTACTGTTACTACTGCTGCTGCTACTGTTACTGTACTACTATTGCTGCTGCTGCCCCTGCTGCTACTACTATTACTGCTATTGCTATTACTGCTCCCATTGCTGCTGCTGCTTCAATTACCATTGTTGCTACTAATACTATTCTGTTACTACTGTTGCTATTGCTACTGCTACAATTGCTGCTACTGCTACTACTGCTGCTGCTACTGTTACTGTACTACTATTGCTGCTGCTGCAGCTGCTGCTACTACTATTACTGCTATTGCTATTACTGCTCCCACTGCCGCTGCTGCTTCAATTACCATTGTTGCTACTAATACTATTCTGATACTACTGTTGCTATTGCTACTGCTACTGCTGCTACAATTGCTGCTGCTGCTACTACTACTGCTGCAGCTGTTGCTACTAGCTACTTCTTCTGTTGCTGTTACTGCTGTACTATTGCAGCTGCTGCTGCTACTACTACTGCTACTGTTGCTTTTACTACTATTGCTACTACTACGGCTGCTACCACTATTGCTGCTGCTGCTACTAGCTACTTCTGTTGCTGCAGTTGCTGTACTATTGCCCCTGCTGCTACTACTACTACCGCTATTGTTGCTGTTACTGCTACTGTTGCTACTACTGCTGCTGCTGCTCCTACTGCTGTAGCTACTAATGCTGTTGCTACTAACACTGTTATTGCCTAACATTTTTAGAGTATCTATCTCCAGACTTTGCTAAACACTTTGCAAAAAATCATTTGATCCTCACAACAATCCTGGGAGGTAGGTGCTATTATTATCCCCATTTTACAGATAAGGAAACTGAGGTAAACGGAGATTATGACTTGTTCAGGGTCATACAGCTAGTATCTGAGGCTGGATTTGAACACACATTTTCCTGGCTCCAGGTCCAGCACTCTATCTACTTTGCCATATAACTGTCACTGCCCCTCATCTATTCCACCTTTTTTTTTAACAGATGAAGAAACTGAGGCCCAGAGAGATGAAACTGAAGTGATTTGTACAAGGTTACATGGGTAACAAAAGACAAAGCTGAATTTGAAACCCTTCCCCCTCCAAATCCTGACCTCTTTTTACTACCCTGGGCTAATAATCTCACTCTTAGCAATGGAATGGAGGGAGG
>JAJPUD010003687.1:17034-60366 GCA_023553655.1 Myrmecobius fasciatus | reverse complement strand
TCTATCTGTCTGCCTCTGTGTAACTGTCACTGCCTTTGTCTCTATCTGCTCTGTCTCCCTGTTTCTGCCTCTGTCTGCCTTGGTCTGTTCCACAGCTTCTTTCTGTCTCTGCCTGATTGCCTGTGTCTCTCCCTGTGTGTGTATCTCTCTCTGCTTCTCTCTGTCTCTTTCTCCCTTCCTCCCTCTCTATCTCTATCTTCTTACAACCTGCCCCCTGACTTCTCTTCTTCCCCCTCCCCGCTGTCCCTCCCAGCCAGTGCCTCATCCACTACTCAGCCCCACCCTCAACAGGGGCCGGACAGCTAGCTGGACTCCAGGCTAACCCAGTTGGAGAAGGAAGAGAAGGAATCTTACTTCTTCGGGCCTCCCTGGCAGGAGCAGCAGCATGTCTACCGGGCGCCAGGGAGCGGTGGACCAAGGCTGGAGGAGGCGTGTTGGGGGTTGGCAAAGGGGGAAGGGAGGGGAAGGAGAAGGGGATGGAGGGGGAGCAGAGTGACAACTGGGATGGGTAATTGCAAGCTAAACTCAGGGAAAGGAGGCTGGGAACCGCAGTGGGGAGAGGGCTGCTTATTTTTAGCCCATTTATTGGCTGGGGCTTTGCAGCCCGAGACGCTGCTCCTCGCTGATGCTGTTATTTCTCCCAACCAGGCCTGGGAATTGGTTTATTTCCCCAGCAGCCACCTCAGCAGCTGCAGCGGCGAGGCCGCCGGCAGGTTGCTGTGTGTCTATTATTTTTGATTGCCCGTCTTATGGGGCATGAAATCACTGTGGGGGAACACCGGCTCCAAGCCTGCACCCGCCCCCGCCGCAGCCGCCGCCTGGGAAGGGGAGGGGAGGGGAGGCTGCATCCCGTCCCCAGGGAGATGGAGAGCAGGGAGGAGGGAGGGAGGAAGGGACCGCGCCAGGGAGGCGGTTCTGGCCCGGCCCGCGGGGAGAAAGCCAAAGCGGAGGCGGGCCGTCCTGGGCGGGGGTGGGGGTGGCGAGGAGCCTACTGAACCCAGAGTTCTCTGGCGGTGGCCGTGAGCTTTGGAAGATCCGCAGGAGAGGCGGGGAGAGGGGGGATGCCGTGAAGCCAGAACCGAGTGGAGAGGCAGGACGCCTGGGCTGTATGCCAGTGTCTGTCTGCCCTTTCGGCCCAAAGGCTGCAATGAAAGGCTCGGAAGCAACAGGGCTCAGCTCTGGGACGGACACTTTGCCTCGGTTTTCTCATCTGTATAATGAGGAGGCTGCCCTGTGAACTCTAAGCTAGGAACGTCCCGGCTCTAACTGTCCATGAGTCCAGGACTTCGTGGTGAGTGATTGGCAGATAAGGGAATCCCGGAATCCTGGTGTGCTGGGGCTACAAGGGGCCTGAGACATCATTTGGGAACTTTACAGATGTGGAAACTGAGGCCCAGGGAGGTAAAGACACAGCAAATTCGAGACTGGGGGTGTTCAGTCATCTCTTCAATGACCCCAATGATAGATACTGGAGTGTTTTGCCATGTCCTTCTCCTGCTCATTTTACATATGAGGAAATTGAGGAAAACAGAGTGAAATGACATGCCCAGGGTCACACAGCTAGTGAGTGTCTCAGGCCACATTGGAACTCAACTCTTCCTGACTGCACATACGGTGCTCTATCTGTTCTGCCTCCTAGACTCAGAGGTAGTAAAGTAGCAAAAGCATGGCCATTGGAATCAGAGAACCTGGACCCAAACTGCAAGCTCTGTTACTACCTTGTGAACTCTGGCAGGTCTCGCCTTTTTTAATTAAAGCTTTTTATTTTCAAAATACATACATAATTTTCAATATTCACCCTTACAAAACCTTGTGTTCTAATTTTTTCCTTCCCTTTCCCCCACCCACTCTCCAAGACAGCAAGTGATCCAATGTATGTTAAACATGTACAATTCTTCTATACATATTTCCACAAATATTATGCTTGGCAGGTCTCTTAAACCCCAGCCTCAGTTTCCTTTTCTGTAAAAATGGGGGAGAGATAATCCTCCAGTCCTAGATCTGTGATCCTGAAATCTGGACTTTTCTCTGCTAACAAGGAGATGCTCTTGAAGGGTCTTTGGAGCATGTCCAGGTTGCCTAACATAGACACCTCTGAGTCTTCTGCCATGTGGGTGGGATAGCCTCCTTTGACTGGCTGCCTGCATCTTTAACACAGGCAAGACTTTGCTGCTCAGTCTTTTCTGACCTCTTTTTTCTGTTGTGTCCAGAGGATAGCTCCATGAGGGCTGTGAATGAAGCTAGAGAGAGCGGAGGACTTCCTTCCTTCTACCAGAAATAGGCCTGGAGGTATTCCTCTTTTGTTCTGTGTTCCCAGTTTCAAATTATCCTCTGGGGACCTGAGAGTTCAAGCCATGATGACCTTGAAGACAGGATTCTTGGCAGGATGGTGAAGCCAGCCAGCAGTCAGGGAGGCCCGGGGAAGCCCTGGGACTCAAGCCCATGGGGGGTTTAGGACTTGGAGCTGGGACAGAACTTTATAGAAGCTGAGCTAAAATAGGAAACTAATAATTCCAAAGCCTCTCTCTCTCCAAAGACTGAGGTGGTAGTGGTGGTAGAGATTATCTCTCTCACATTTTAGAAGAATAACTTGGTCTATTTGTGATTATGTCTTCTGAATTTCTGTGACTCAGTGTTACTGGGATATAGTAAACCCCCATAAATTTGGGGGAATAGTATTTGTGGGGCTGGAACCATTTGCAGAGAGCCTAAGCACCCTAAACCCTGTAAAAGCACTGAAGAACCTGGAGGGTGGGTTGAAATCTAACCTATCTGGCCTTCCAGAAAATGAGGCCATGGTACTCAGTGTTACAACCCTGTGAAATCAGGGGCAGCATGACATCTATTTGATGTAGAGAGAATCTGTTTTTGCTTGAATTGAAAATTTAGCTTTCATGTCACAGTGTAGAGGTAGAGATTGACTGCTGTATGTGTCCCCGGGATCACAAAGAGCTGGTTTAACATCTTCAGCAGAAAACTAATCAGAGATATGGAGATTAGGGAATGAAGAGGTAAGTAGGTGCTGAGATGGATAGAGATTGTGTGTAAAATTTAGGCAGAGGGAGCTAGAGATGGATGAGAGGGTTAAAAAGAAGAAACCAATAAAAGAGTGAAATTGAGTATATCCTCATAAAGTGAGACAGATTGGGGCCAAGCTCAATCATTGTAACAAATCACATATAGTATTCTAGGATTTATAACAGACTCACTATTCACCAGCTCTGTAAGGTACATAGTACAAATATTATCATCCTCATTTCATAGATGTGGAGAACAAGGCCCAGAAAGGTTAAGTGGACAAATAGCTTGTAGATATCAGAACTGGGAGACTCAAAACTGAGTATTTGGACTCCAAGGCCAACCTTCTCAGCATTCTCCTATGCTGTCTCTCAAAATCTGACTCAGTTGTTTTTCAGTAGTGTCCAATTCTAATATTATTGTTCTGTAAGAAACAACCAGCAGGATGATTTCTGAGGGGCCTGGAGAGACTTGCATGGACTGATGCTGAGTGAAATGAGCAGAACCGGGAGATCATTATACACGGCAACAGCAATACTATACGATGATCAATTCTGAAGGACATGGCTCTCTTCAACAATGAAATGATTCAAACTAGTTCCTATTGTTTTGTGAAGAAAGCCATCTACACCCAGAGAGAGGACTGTGGGAACTAAGTGTGGACCACAACATAGCATTTTTACTCTTTCTGTTATTGCTTGCTTGCATTTTGTTTTCTTTCTCAGTTTTTTTTTCCTTCTTGAGCCAAATTTTCTCATGCAGCAAGATAATTGGATAACTATGTATACATATATTGGATTTAACATATACTGTAACATATTTAACCTGCCATCTGGGGGGAAGGAGGGCAAAATTTGGAACAGAAAGTTTTGCAAGGGTCAATGTTGAAAAATTACCCATGTATATGTTTTGTAAATAAAAAGCTTTAATTAATATATATAATAGAAAAAAGTAGTGCCTAATTCTTCATGACCCTATTTCAGGCAAAGATTCTAAAGGTGTTTGTTATTTCATTCTTCAGCTCATTTTACAGATGAGGAAATTGAGGGCAACAAAGGTAAGTGGTTTGTCTCAGAATCAAACAGCTAGCTAGGTTCTAAGATCAGATTTGAATTCGGGAAGATGAGTGTTCCTGATTCCAAGCCAGGCACTCTATCCACTGTGCCATATGACTATAGTCAAGCTGGCTTTATTGATCTTCACACGTGACATTCCACCTCTAACTTCCATGTATTCATTCCTCACTTTGTCTAGTTTTACTGCATCTGTATCCCAAAGAGATCATAAAAGAGGGAAAGTGATTCCCAGTGCAAAAGTGTTTGTAGCAGCTCTTTGTATAGTGACAAGAAACTGGAAACTGAGTGGATGTCCATTAGTTGGGGAAATGACTGAATAAGTTATGGTATATATGAATGTTACGGAATATTACTGTTCTGTGAGAAATGATTAGCAGGAAGATAACAGGAAAAGATAATGACAAATGTTGGAGGGGATGTGGGAAAACATTGTTGGTGGAACTGTGAAATGGATCCAGCCATTCTGGAGAGCAATTTGGAGCTATGCTCAAAAAGTTATCAAACTGTGCATACCCTTTGACCCAGCAGTGGAGGGAAAGGGACCCACATGTGCAAGAATGTTTGTGGCACCCCTTTATGTAGTGGTTAGAAACTGGAAACTGAATAGATGCCCATCAATTGGAGAGTGGCTGAATAAATTATGGTATATGAATGTTATGGAATATTATTGTTCTGTAAGAAACGACCAGCAGGACGATTTCAGAGAGGCCTGGAGAGACTTGCATGAACTGATGCTGAGTGAAATGAGCAGAACCAGGAGATCATTGTACACGGCAACAACAATACTATATGATGATCAATTCTGATGGACATGGTTCTTTCCAACAATGATTGATGCCAGTTCCAATGATCTTGTGATGAAGAGAGCCATCTACATCCAGAGAGAGGCATGTAGGAACTGAATATGGATCACATAATAACATTCTCACTTTTTGTTGTTGTTTGTTTGCATTTTATTTTCTTACTCATTTTCTTTCCTTTTTGATCTGATTTCTCTTGTGTGACAAGGTAATTGTATAAATGTTTACATATATTGGATTTAGCATATATTTTAACATGTATTTCATACATTGGATTGCTTGCTATCTAGGGGAGAGGGTGGGGAAAGATGGGAAAATTTGGAACACAAGGCTATGTAAGGGTCAATGTTGAAAAATTATCTGTGCATAAGTTTTTAAAATAAAAAGCTTTAATTAAAAAAAGAAATGATCTACAGGATGATTTCAGAAAAGCCTGGAAGGACTTACATGAATTGATACTGAGTGAAGTGAGCAGAACCAAGAATACCTTGTACACAGTAATTCCAAGATTATGTAATGATAAAATATGGACTTAGCTCCTCTCAGTAATGCATTGATCCAAGACAATTCCAACAAACTTGGGATGGAAAATGCCATCTGCATCTGGAGAGAGAATTATGGACACTGAATGTAGATCAAAGAATAGTATTTTCACCTTTTTTGTTTGTTTTTTGTTCCTCATGATTTTCTCCCTTTTGGTCTGATTTTTCTTATATAACATGACAAATATGAAAATTTGTTTAAAAGTTGTACATATTTAATATGTATCAAGATTGCTTGTTATCTTGGATGGGTTAGAGAGGGAGAAAGAAAAAATTGGAACACAAAGTCTTACAAAAATGAATATTGAAAATAATCTTTATATGTATTTGGAAAAATAAAATACTATTGAGGAAAAAAAAAGAATTCCTAGTTTCCATCAAAGCTTGACTCAAGTGATCCCTCCTAAATGAGGCTCTCTTAAATCCCCACATCTAGGGGTACTTCTCTTAAAATGATGGTGCCTATCTTTTGTACATACTTACATATACATAAGTTGATTGTCCTGATTGAATGTAGGCTCCTTGAGGGCAGGGACTCTTATTTTTGTCTCTGTAGTCTCAGTGCCTAGCACAGTGAGCAAAGTACAATATGTTAGTGACTCTTAAAGTCCCTGAGATCCTTTCAAGAGGTCCTTGAGGTCAAAATTGTTTTCATCATAATCCTAAGAAGTTATTTGTCTATTAAAATATGCCTTCCTCTCCAACTACAGAACTGTGGGAGGCCAGATGTCCTTAATATATTTCAACCAATTTTTTTAGTCTGTGTTTTCTTTCACAGCATGACTTACATAGAAATGTGTTTTGCATGACTACACATGTATAACCTATGTCAAATTGTTTGCCTTCTTAATGAGGGGAATGAAGGAAGGGAGGGAGAGAATTTGGAACTCGAAATCTGAAAAAAAGACTATTAAAATTTTTTTACATATAATTGGGAAAATAAATAAAACATTAATATATATATATATATATATATTTCAACCAAAACAACATATTGCATCAGATTGGATGCAGAAAGTAGATATGATAATTCAACTATTTTCTATTAAGCCAAGCATTAAAGACATTTACAAAAATACTTAAAATAATGCTACTCTTCTCACTAATTTTTTGTGAATTACTTCACACTACATATTATATATATTTCAAAAATATATTTCCTATAAGTATATATAGGAAAAATGTATTTTTTCATAAAAGCATAACATTTAAATTAACATATAACAGATGTATTATTTTTAAATGAATACATATTTTAAAAATTAATAAGTGTTTATTTCTCATATGGCAAGTATTGGGAGTTATAACCCATATAAATGAAGCTCTTTGGTGCCCTCAACAATTTTTTTATTTTATTTTATTTTTTTTGCTGAGGCAATTGGGGTTAAGTGACTTGCCCAGGATCACACAACTAGGAAGTATTATGTCTCATAATTATTTTTATGAGGATGATATTATGTCCTCAAAAATTTTTAAGAGTGTAAAGGAGTTCTGTAACAAAAAAAGACTGAGGATTATTGAAGTAAATAAATGCTTGACTGAATGATTGACAAACAAAAATCTGGAGAATCTGGAGAGATATGGAAGTGGAATTGCTAGATCAGTTACCTGCCACATCTGCTATTAAACCACCAGAGTAGGATCCCATATCAGCCCATGGCCAAACTATGTGGCTGAATCCTAGAGTCTCTGAGCTGAATTTCAGATGTTTAGACTTCTAAACCCCTGCCCTCTCTAACACTCTGAAAAAGTGATGATCTACCCTCTGTTTTAAGTCTCTCAAGTGATGGGAAACTCACTACCTCCGTGGGCAGCTCCTTCCTCTCCTGGACAATTCTAATCGCTGGGAACTTTCCTTTTATATCAAGATGAAATCTGACAATTTCTATCCCTTGTTTTGGTTCTACCTTCTGGAGCCAAGCAGAAAAAGCCTGATTGATGATCCATGTGAGAGTCCTTCAAGACCTTGGACAAAGTCATCATGTCTCTTCTTGATCTTTTCCTCTCCAGCCCAATAATCTCCAATTGTTTAACAAATGCTATGGTGTGATTTTGAGTCACCTCACTATCTGAGTTACCCTCTTTTGATGGCAATAACCAAAGTCCAGAACTGAATTGCCTTGAGTGAGTGCTAACCCTGTCTTGGACAACTAACTTGTCTTTGACTAGTACAAGCCGGACACTTAGCACATGTCAAACACTTAACTCTAAGTCATTTAACTAAGCACAGTTACCTTATTTATAAAAAATGATGAGATTGGACTTGATGGCTTCAAAGGTCCCTTCTAGTCTTATATCTGTTATCCTCCTACTATCCCAAATTGCTCACTGCCCCAAATCTATATTTTAGCACCAACATTCTCTTCGTATAAAAACATCATGGCATAGTACATAGAATACTTGGCTTGGAGTCAGAAAGATCAAATTCAAATTCTACCTGAGATGCTTTCTAGTTATGTGACTCAGGCAGATCAATTAATCTCTGTGTGCCTCAGATAACTTCCTGGGCTTATTTACTTAGCCACTTATGAGTTGTGATCTTCACTGGTGGAGAGAGTTCCCCATACCATTAAAATATTAGTTCCTCCTGGTGAATCGTCCTAGTGTTTCTCCTAAAATCTTGCTCTGATGCTTCTTTAAAGTGACTCTCAGTTCTTTTTTTTTTTAGCTTTTTATTATCAAAGTACATGCATAGATAGTTTTCAACATTCATTCCTGCAAAACCTTGTGTTCCAAACTTTTTTCTCCCTCCCTTCCCATAACTCCCTTCTCTTAGACAGCCAGTAATCCAATATATGTTAAACATGTGTAGTTCTTCTATATATATATTTCCACAATTATCATGCTGCACAAGAAAAACCAGATCAAAAAGGGAAAAAAAGAAATAAAACAAAATGCAAGCAAACAACAAGAAGGTGAAAATACTATGTTGTTATCTACACTCAGTCCCCACAGTCCTGTCTCTGGATGCAGATGGCTCTCTCCATCACAAGACCATTGGAACTGGCCTGAACCATCTCACTATTGAAAAAGAGCCATGGCTGTCAGAATTGATCATTGCATAATCTTGTTGCTATGTACAATGTTCTCTTGATTCTACTCAATTCGCTTAGCATCAGTTCATGTAAGTCTCTCCATATTTTCCTGAAATCATTCTGCTGATCGTTTGTTAGATAGCAATAATGTTTCATTACATTCATATACCATAACTTATTCAGCCATTTTCCAGCTAATGGGCTCCACTTAGTTTCCAGTTTCTTGCCACCACAAAAAGAGCTGCTACAAACATTTTTGCACATGTAAGTGCTTTTCCCTCCTTTAAGATCTCTTTGGGATATAGGCCCAGTAGAGACACTGCTGGATCAAAGGTTATGCACAGTTTAATAATCCTGTAGGTATAGTTCCAAATTGTCTCCAGAATGGTTGGATCAGTTTACAACTCTACCAACAATGTATTAATGTCCCAGTTTTCTCATATCTCCTCCAACATTAATCATCTTTTCCTGTGATTTTAACCAATCTGAGGTGTATAGTGGTACCTCAGAATTATTTTAATAAAATAATTCATTTTTCTGATCAATAGTGATTTAGAGCATTTTTCATGACTATAAATGATTTTAATTTCTTCATCTGAAAATTATCTGTTCATATCCTTTGACCATTTATCAATTGGAGAATGGCTTATATTCTTACATATTTGAGTTAATTCTCTATATATTTTAGAAATGAGGACTTTATCAGAATCCTTGGATGTAAAAATTTCCCCCAGTTTTCTGCTTCCCTTCTCATCTGGTCCATATTGGTTTTGTTTGGACAAAAACTTTCTAACTTAATATAATCAAAATGATTAATTTTGCATTTCACAATGTACTCTAGTTTTTCTTTGGCCATAAATTCCTTCCTTCTCCACAAATCTGAGAGGTAGACTATCCTAATTTACTTATAGTGTCACCTTTTATATCTAAATCATGAACCCATTTCGGCTTTATCTTGGTATAAGGTGTTAGTTGTTGGGGGCCCTCAGTTGTTGAAGGCTGAAACAAATTCTAACTAGTCCTACCTATCAAATCTTTGATATGGGATTCTGATGGGCTGGATTGTTTTGTTCAAGGACCAACCTATCTCAGCTAAAAGAGGGTCATTGCTATGCTGTCCATAGAATGATTTTTTTAACCTAATAAATAATATTAGATGGAACTCTTAGTATAGCAGTTCTACCCCACAGGGTCAAGAAGACTCAAGCAAGTCGCTATATCTGAAGATCTCTAAGGTTCTTCCCAGTTCTAAATCTGTCATCCTAGAAACTCTAAACTTGTAATCTAGAAGTGTTGCTGCTCTTAGGCAGCTAGAGAAAACTCCAAGCAGATTAAAATGTAATTGGAGAATGTCTTAACAAAATAAATAGCATAATAGAATATAGATGATGTCAATCTGTGGTTTTCCTAAATTAATTTGTGGCCTGCAGGAATATGTTTCTTTTGAATCTGATACCACAGTTGTAGACCATCTCCTAATTTGTGAAAGGTTTCTCATCTGGGTTGGTGGGGGAGAACACACATTGACAAAATCATGATTCTTTGAAGTACCCATTCTGGCCAGCAATTGGGAAAACCAGCCACCACTGGGGGGCAGGAATCCTTCCCCTATTGCCTCCCCCTTTCTTCCTCTGTGATGAGCACCCACCCTGACTACTTAATTTCACACATGGCTTAGATGAGTTGACTCACCAACTTTGTCCCTTTTGTTGAGCTGGAGGACTACCCAGCCATCCCATATGCCCTGGCACTGCCTTTTAAGATCCTCTGCGTTTTACCATATGCCCTGCCTCTACATCCTAGAGACCCCTAGAACTGTCATCCAAACTATTGGCATCAGCTGAGAGCTTCTGAGCCTTGCCATCTGTCCCTCTGTAGCACCCTTAGGGCTTTTGAGCTCTTTAGAGTATGAGCTCTTTGAAAGGAGGAAATTGGCTGGTGACCCAAGGGGCAATGAAATGATGAACGGTTGGTGTTAGCTATAGCACATTACCAGTGATGATATGCATATGAGAAGAGGCATAAAATATATCACCAAGGACACAGTGTAACTGACAAGGGAGGCAGATTTGTCATATCTCAACTGGGGAAGACACAGTTCAAGGAAGCAAAGGTCCAGATGTCTACCCTCCTCTCCCCCTTTTTATAAGTTCTTCCCTCTTCTACCATTAATATCCAGCAGGAATAAGAGAGCAGATAACTGTGTTCCAGGAGTAAGGAACAACCTTTTTGTTTTTGTTTCTGGGAAGGCATATTCAAAAAACTCAAATGTATGTGTGATGCTGAATTGAATGTTTCCTCCAATGAAGCATCATTAGGGAAACTGAGGCTGGCAGAAAGCAAAGTGATTTACTTGGCGTTAGTAGCTACTAAGTTTCTGAGAAAGAATTTGAACTCAAGTTGTTCCTACTCTAACTCTAACTACCTCCTAAGTGTCTCTAGGGTCTCATACTAAGAAGAAACAAATGGCTGATACTTCAAGGAAACGGTGAGGTGGAAAGTTACTGGTTCTTTTCTGTAAGGCAAGACTGGAAGCAACAATTTCCCTGAAGCCATCTCCTGAATGGTCATCTTGGAACTCCCTTGCATCTAGTCCGCCCTCATCCTTCAGTCTGGCCGGGCTGGGTCACAGAGTACAGACAAAATCAATGCACTCATTAGCAATAGCAGGTGTAGCTGTTGAACTCTTCTGGCTTAGTTTGTTGGTAAAAGCTCTTTTCAATGTAAACACTAAAAGTCGCATCTGTAAAGTAGGAGTCTGTGGATGTAGCCCCGCAGCAGGCGCTGTCCCCGCTGGTGGTGCTGCTTCCGGGCAAAAGAAGGGAAAGGAAGCTGAAAAAAAAAAAAAAAAACAGTGTGGTGTAGTGCATAAGTAATGGGACCTGGAGTCCGAAGGACCCTGAATGCAAATCCCTCCTTAAATACTTAAGAGCCAGCCAATTACTTAACCTCTCTAGGTCTCAGTTTCTTCATCTGTAAAATGGGAGATTTAGACAATGTTTAGGTATTGGCATTGATATTGGTCTTTATGAGCAATCATGTTTTTCAGTGTGTTGAATAAAAATCAGAATTCAGCTTTTTATTTACTTATTTATTATTTTTAAAGCTTTTTCAAAACATATGCATGGATAATTTTTCAACATTGATCTTTGCATAGCCTTGTGCTCCAAATTTTCCCCTCCTTCCCCCCACCCCCTCCCCTAGATGGCAACATATCCAATATATGTTATACATGTTAAAATAGATATTAAATCCAATCAGTGTAAACATAGTTATACAATTCTCTTGTTGCACAAGAAAAATCAGATCAGAAAGGAAAGTAAATGAATAAGAAAACCAAATGCAAGCAAACAACAAAAAGAGTGAGAATGTTATTATGTGATCCACATTCGGTTCCCACAGTCCTCTCTCCGGGTGTAGATGGCTCTCTTCATCGCAAGATCATTGAACTGGCATCAATCATCTCATTGTTGAAAAGAGTCACGTCTATCAGAATTGATCATTATATAATATTGATGTTGCTGTGTACAATGATCTCCTGGTTCTGCTCATTTCACTTAGTATCAGTTCATGTAAATCTCTCCAGGCCTCTCTGAAATCATCCTGCTGACCATTTCTTACAGAACAATAATATTCCATAATATTCATATACCATAATTTATTCAGCCACTCTCCAATTGATGGGCATCCATTCAGTTTCCAGTTTCTAGCCACTACAAAAAGGGCTGCCACAAACATTCTTGCACATGTGGGGCCCTTTCCTTCCTTTGAGAAACACTGCTGGGTCAAAGGGTATGCACAATTTGATAACTTTTTGAGCATAGTTCCAAATTGCTCTCCAGAATGGTTGGATCTGTTCACAGTTCCACCAACAATGTATCAGTGTCCCAGTTTTCCCATATCCCTCCAACATTCATCATTATCATTACCTGTCATCTTAACCAATCTGACAGGTGTGTAGTGATATCTCAGAGTTGTCTTAATTTGCATTTCTCCGATCGATAGTGATTTGGAACACTTTTTCATATGACTAGAAATGATTTCAATTTCTTCATCTGAGAATTCATCTTTTTAAAAAGAATGCTAGACATACAGCTGGGACACCTGGATTCAGATCCTAGCTCTCCCACATGCTAGCCGTGTGGCTATGGCAAGTTATCTTACCACTCTGTGCCTCATTATGTCCATCTGTCAAGTGGCCATAATAATGATACCTGTAAGTGGTTGTTGTGAGAATTTAGTGAGATCATGTGCATGACATGCTTTGTAAACTGTGAAGCTCTTCCAAAAATATAGTGAAGAGTAGCAGATGGACAACTGAGACCGCACTGGTATCTATTTAAAAATACTGAAAATACAAGAGAAAGATTTCATGGAGGATTATAGAAAGCCACCAAGAATCATGGTGAGAGAGTTGTAATGAAGTAACTCATAATGAGGGTGGCAACACCGGCAAAATGGATCCACTGCAGTATTAAGTCAATTTCATCTTACTAGGTTTGACCCATCATTTTATCCAAGATTTTTTTTGCGTCCAGACTCTGTTGTCCAATGTGTTAGCCATTCTTCCCTTCTTCAATCATAAGCCATATTATCTAGACTTCCATTCAAGCCATTGATGAAAGGGGCAGAGATTTCAAGTTCTGTAGCCCTAGAATAGAGTTGTCCTTCCCAGCTGACTTTGACCCAGGGTCCCATATCTCTTCACTTGGGCCCCAGATGCCCTTCCCCACTCCCCAACCCCCAGCCTGTGGCCTGCAAAGTAAAAAGGAGCTCTCTGAAATCTCCATGAACAGAACAGTCTGTACACATTCACAGCTTTGCAGGCAGCTGGGGAGCTGGTGGGCAAGGCTCAATGCTGCCTGGGTGTGGATCAGTGATCATCCTCAGTCAGAAAGATTGCCCAATTCAATTCAGTTCAACAAACATTTATTAAGCATCTATTATGTGCAAGGCATTCTGCTAAGCACTCCGGATACAAAGATGAAAAACGACACTGTCCCTATAGAGGAGTCTTGTCTGTGCCTGATGATATCAGTGTACTCCAGTTCCCTGCAATACAGTCTCTTCCTTTCTTACCTCTGGCCCTTAGGAATTCCTTCTCTTTCTGTGTAATTCCTGCCCAGAGCAGTTATTTTGCTAGATCTCTGAGAATGAATTAGTGGCCTATCATGGCCAGTTACTAGGCATAAGGCTTTGGATAGGTCAGTTACCTTCCGAGGAAGAGAAAGAAAGAGGGGGAGGAAGAGAAAGAAGAAAGAAAGAGAAAGAGGGAGAGGGAGAGAGAAAGAGAGACAGACAAAGACAGAGAGAGAGGGAGAAAAAGAGAGAAAGAGACAAAGAGAGAGAGAGAGAGATAGAGAGAGAAAGACAAAGACAGAGACAGAGACAGACAGAAAGGGACACAGAGAGAGAGACAGAGACAAGATAGACAAAGATGAGACAAAGAGAGAAGAGAGACAGAGACAGAGAGACAGAGAGAGACAGAGAGACAGAGAGAGACAGAGACAGACACAGAGAAATTTAGATTTGACCTAGATCTCTGCTCCTTGGTCTTGGGAGGTATTGCAGTACAGTGCACAGAACACTGAATTTAAGGGATCTCCTGGGTGCAGACCCTGCCTCTGACATTTATTGTGTGACCTTGGACAAGTAACTTAACTCCCCTGAGCCTCAATTTGTTCATCTTTAAAAGGAGAATAATAATGCCTGTAGCACCTCCCTCTCAAGGTTATTGTTAAGCTAAAATGAGAAAATACATGTGAAGGACTTTTCAAGCCTTCAAGCACCAACCACATCAGGGTCATTATTACTTATGTAACGTGTAAAAGTCGTTTCACTTTTCTGGGCCTTGGTTCTCTCATTTATAAAGCAAGTGGATTGGGCTAAGTTGTCTTCAAATTTCCACCCAGCTCTAAATTGATGATCCTGTAATCCAGAGTTCATCATTCTTTGGGTCTAAATCTGAGCAACTCTAGATGTAGCCTTCATTTCTTTATCCCCCTTTGTTGAACCTCTGCTCCTTCTCCCAGATAACCAGAATGCTCATTTAGAGCCATGGCTACCCTGAGTTCTTAACTTGGCTCCTCTCCCCCAGTCTGGGCTCATCATTCAGACTTGCACTAACTATATCTATCCTTTCTATATCTATTTATACCTACATCTATCCTTTCCTCCCTCCCAAAAATTCACCTTTGTTCCCTCCCTTCAAGGTCATCTTTTATTTTCCCATCTATATCTACCAATACTGGTCAGCAATTTCTCTGACTTAGAATCCTAAAGAGTTGCCTTGCCAATTCCAGTAGACTTGTGATGGGGAGAGCCCTCTACATCCAGAGAGAGGACTTTGGGGACTAAATATGGATCACAACATAATTTTTTTTCACCTTTTTGTCGTTATTTACTTGCATTTTTGTCTTATTTCTCATTTTTTCCCTTTTTGATCTGATCTTTCTTCTGCAACATAATAAATGTGGAAATATATATAGAAGAATTGCACATGTTTAATACATATTGGATTACTTGTCATGTAAGGGAGGAGGTGGGGGGAAGGGAGGGAGAAAAATTTGGAACACAAGGTTTTATAAAGGTGAATGTTGAAAACTATCTTTGTATGTATTTTGAAAATAAAAGGCTATTATTTAAAGAGAGAGAGAGAGAGAGAGAGAGAGAGAGAGAGAGAGAGAGAGAGAGAGAGAGAGAGAATTGTCTTGATATTTGCCTTAAGTGACTTACTCAGGATCACTCCGCCAGTATGTGTCAGAGGCAGGATTTGAAGCTGCTCTATCCCATTATATCAGTATGTCTCTCACATCTTAATGCAAAGAAATGATGGAAACTCTTAGATTCTGGCAGTGATAGCGATTGGGAGGCAGGGAGCTAGTGCTCTTTGGGCAATGTCTTTCTCCTCTCTGAAATCCCTTCACATATAACATAAGTGGTCATTGATATATTGACCTTTGAGGACTTTTCCAATCTGCAGTCAGTTTTAAGATCAGTTCCGAACTCTACCATCTGGGAGGGAAGGCAGCAATATTGGGAGGCTCGGAGACACTCCAAGGGATGCTTTTGTTTGGATTTGTTTTACTGAGCAGCATTTCCAAATGTTGCTATAGACAGAGACCTGTCTAGGCAATGACCACATCAGTCAGGTTGCAATTTGTTGAGAAATGAAAAAGTGGAAATCAACCAGGTGGGTGGATAAAGCATCTTCACTTTTGAGATTGAGGTTTCCTGACCTCATAAAATGACTGAGTGGGAAGAGACCTAATCTCCTCCTTCATAGTTGAGAACACTGAAGCCCATAGAAATTATTAGTCTATGAGTAGAAGCCTATCTAGTGATAGGATCAGGGTTTGAGGCTAGGTCTCCTGCCTCCTCATACAGTGGTCTCTCTGCTCTAGCACAATGGACTCCTACAAGCCACAAAACTGCTTCCTCTGAGCTTCCCTTTTATACTTCTACCAACAACAGAACCCTCATAATATAGATATCCCTAATTCTGGGATCAAGTTGATTGGGAGCTTTAGTTGGGGCCCAGTGCATAGAAGCTGATATTTTTGAACTCTCTGTCATGAAGTTTGCCCAAAGCCCTACTTCCTGTCTGATCCCTGGGGTCCTTCTGTCCCCACTTGCCTGATACTTCCTTCTATGATGTTAACTCATCTCGCCCTTTGGAGAAAAGCTAAGGACTTAGTTGGATGATGTGGTGAGAGATTCCCAGTGGCCAGAGGGCCAACTCTTTAATAGTCCAATTATTCTTGTACTAACGATGATGTCCCGGGAGATGATGGGACATTGCCTTCAGGATGAATGGCTTAGGGACAAGTGAGTTATATTTTCCCAGATAAAAGCACCGATTGCCTATAAACTCTGATTCTGCCTGATGTAAAAGCCACTTTACTGCACATCTTGAAATTACTGCCCGTATAAAAACACATTATTGTGATGTAAAAATAGATTTTTATATAATTTTTTCATGCCACCACCTTGTAATTCCTCAATTCTGAGCACTCTGAGTGGGTAGAGATTTTTTCCTCTTCTTTTAATTGTTTGCCATGGCATGTGAATTTATGAGAGCTTTCCCCTGTGAGCTGAGTGGGATCTGGGGTGTAAATATCGATCACTCCCCTACTGGCTGATGAGGCTCCATGGGGGCTTAAGTGCCAGCTTAAAAGAAAGTCCTGGTCCCCTAGCTGTGTCATGACAGAGTAAAGATCTGGTCTGCATTTAGGAAAAGAGTATGGGAACCACTTCCTCCTCCTCACCCCCCTTTTACTCATTTGCAGCTAAAGCCACCAACTGTCAGAAGGTGGGGAGGGGCTGTTCTGGGTATCCAAGGATGGGGAACCACTTAGTCTCCCAGTGGATAGTGCTCATCCACCAAGAAGTAAGATGTCACCTCTGCTCAGATCCTTCGTCTGTGTGACATAAAGCATTTGTAGCAGCTTGTAAAAGATTGGCAGTAAAACCAAGGGAAAACTGCTCAGTCTAATCCAATACAACTCATTCCGATCTAATCCAGTTCAATCCAATTCAACCCAATCCAATCCAACCTAGTCCAGTAGGCATTTATGGAATGCACATGGCAACAAAGATAAAAGCTAAAGAAGAAAAAACCCCTGCCCTCTAGAACTTACACCTTGTTAGAGGGATACATTGTATAGGTAGTTAATTATAACTGCAAAGTATCTGGAAGAAATTAGGTTTCAGCCAACACCTTACACTATATTTTACAATATACTCTAAATTTATATGCAACCTTAATATTAATGATGAGTTTTATTAAAAAAATAGAAGAGAAACAGTTTATATATTTCTAATATGGGTAGGAGATGGATTCATAACCAAACAAGAGATAAAGGCAATAACAAAAGATGAAATAGTTGACTTTGATTACATGAAACTAAAAAATTTGTGCATAAACAAAATTAATGCGCCTAGGATAAAAAGGGAAGTAGTTGAATGGGAAAAATATTTATAAAAATTTCTCTGATAAGGGTTTACTACCTAAATATATATAAACAATACACACACACACACACACACACAACACCAATAGCCATTCTCCAATAAATGGTCAAAGGATATGTAACACAGTTCTCAAAAGAAGAATTGCAAAATATCTCACAACCCCATGAACTCATTAATTGACTGACACTCTCACCTCTCCACCCAACAGTGATTTTCCCTCTCTTACTCTTATGGGGTTCTTTTCTTCACAGAGATCCCATCAGCATGGATTCCAGGTTTTTTTTTATATTTTCTTCTCTAACAAGTTTGTACTTTGCCAAGTTGGAATTGGGGGTTAAGGAAGAAGGAAACATGAAGTATGACTTAAGTGGGGAGACCAAAAGCTGGAGATTACATTAGTTTTTTTAGCTGCTACTTAATATTGTAGAAACATTTTAACGGTTCAAGCCACTAAAATCCCCCCTAAATTTCTTTCACATGAACTATTGCCAAGCCAAATCTTTCAAATCTTACTCAGTCTTCTACTTGTGCAATTGATTTTCTGAACCTAATCAGACAACTTTACATTTATCCCTTTTCTCTCTATTACATTTCCTCTTGTTATTTTTAGTCCATTCTTCCAGCCTGGTGAAATCTTTTTAGCTATCCTTCCAAGCTTACTTCCTGTCCATAGTAAATATGAAAAGCATGGCATCTATGTTTTCATCCAAGTCCTTAAAAAAAAAATGTTGAGCAGAACAGAGGTCAGAACAGAGCCCTGGGGCACCCATTCTACAAGTGTGTATGGTGGGGTGGGGAGCTGTGGGGAAGTGTGGGTGTGGGTATAGCTGTGGATGTGTTTTGGGGGAAGGTACGATAATTTATGCCTTTTCAGCCATTTACAATATCTCTCAATGAGAGCAAGTTCAGATGAGCTTTTGCTGGGAGCAAATTTGGATGGGAGAGAAAAAGAGGGCATTAGGCTGCTGAGTTCCTGGGAAGAAAGTGAGAATAAGTAGGGACTTGAAGATAGAAAAGGGAGGTTGTAGATTGTTTTGATGATGACTTTCAGCACAATCTTCATTACCGGTGTGCAAATGGGAGACGGTGAGTAAAGAGATCTTGACTTCAATACAAAACTTAACATCAATCATCTTAGGATAACTTCTTATGAAGGGTCTTGTCTTGTTATTTTTTTTTCAGTCAGACCTCAGACCCCAACATACAAATGGTGCCTTCAACTATTTTCAAATAAAAGATTCTTCTGCTCCATTCAAACTGACTTACTTCCAGTTTCTCCTGAATCTCTTCTTTCCTCGAAATCCTTGAGGTCAGAGACCTCTTTCCTTTTAAAAAAAATATTTTAATATTAAAATTTAATTTATATTTTTTATTTGTATCTTGCAAAACCATAAATATATCATCTTTATTTCTGAATGTATTTCTTCTCCCTCATCTATCCAGTTAGCCATCCCTTATAGCAAAAAAATAAACAAAGAAAGGGATGGAGAACATCTAGCAAAATTAATAAATTGAGTATATTTTATGATCTACTTTCAAAATGAATGAGGAGTTGCATTCTCTTATCTCTTCTTGAGGTCAAACATACAACATTTGGTTTAGGACTTTGGAGCCTGGTCTTTCCATTTACTTTATTGTAGTCCTATATATCACTATCTTGCTTTTACTTATTGCCCTTTGCCTCAGTTCACATAAGTCTTCCTGTCCCTCTTTAAATTCTTCATATTTATTGTTTCTGTCTTCTATTTACTATAATATTCTATTACATTCAAGTAACACATTTTGTTCAACCTTTTGTCAGGGACAGTTTCGATTTTTTCTCAGTATTCAGAGTACCTTTCACAATGCTTAATAAATGATTTTTGAAATGAGTTGAATTGAAACCACCTGACCCCAAATTTAGAATGTCCTTTCATTCCTTCCTGCCCGTTTGAATCACATTTGTCCTTCATGCCACAATTACAAGGGCCACCTTGTGAAGCTTTCTCTGATGGCTCTAGTCCACAATGATCTCTCTTCTTCAGAGTTCTTAGTGCACTCATTTGCCATTCCATGTTGATAATTATTTGCCATTCTGTTAACCTCTAAATCTACAAAGCATTTTATCTATATCATTTCTTTTTCTCTCCATAACAATTTATGTCAGTATTATGAGAATTCAGGGCTCACCAATTCTGAGTAGAAAGAGACCTCAGTGACAATCTGACCTGAATAAGAACTCTCATCAAAGCAAGCCTAAATGACTGATTATCCAGCCTCTGATATGAGTAGAAACATCTCTCTTCCAGGGAAGCTAGTTCTACAGCAATTCTAATTGTTGGTGAGCATTTTTTCCCCCTCTAAGCCAAAAATCTTCTTCTCTGGACCTTTCTATTGCTTCTTGCACTCTTTGTGGAGCCAAGTGGAATCAGACCACTTCCTCTGCCACATCACATGACAGACCTTCAGATACTTGAAGACAATTATCCTATCTTCTGTAAATCGCTTCTCCAGATTAAACACCACCAGGTTCTTTAATCTTTTTATAGTAAAGTCTCTAGTCTCATCATTCTGAAAATCCTTTTTTGAAAGCATTCAAGCTTGGTAATGATCTTCTTAAATTGTAGCACCCCAGAATTGAGTCAATACTCCAAGTTGTGCTCATCATTATTTGTTTGTGGTTAACTAGGGAGCTCCCTCTGTTTGCTGAGCAGGACCACATAAAAAGTGAGCTACTCCATGATGTCATTGTTTCTCTTTGAAAATGATGGAGGGGAAAAAAAGAAGGCAGAACAATAGAGTTTTTAAAAAGGGGGAGCAGAAGAATGGGAGTCGAGAGAGAAGGTAACTGGTACAAAGGCACAATGGAGAAGTCTAGGGGAGTTACAACAACATTATATGGCACTTCAAGGTTTGTAAAATCCTTTTACATATATTATTTAACTTAGTTTTTTTCCAAGCATTAATAATAATAATAGCTAACATTTATATAGTGCTTACTTTGAGCCAGATACTGTGCCTTAGCTTTACAATTATCTCATTTAATCCTCACAACTCTGATAGATACAGGAAACTGAGGAAGGCAGAATTTAAGCAACTTGTTCAAGGTCATACAGCTACTAAGTCTGCAGCTGGATTTGAATCCAGGTCTTTCTGATACTACCCACTTTGACACCTAAGAGCCTTTACAGTACTGCCTCTTTTGAAGAAGTCTAACATATCCTTAGTTTGGGGGGCTGTCATGTCACACAGTCGAATCAATTTAGACTAGCTGTCTTCTAAAACTCTGGGATCTTTTTCACAGGACTTATTGTCCAGCATACCTCCCCCATCAGCCATTTGCCAATTTAATTTCATAATCATTTTTGTACATTTATCTCTTTTAAACTTCATTTCATTAGAGTCAGCTCATCATTCCATTCAATAAGCCTTTTGAGATCTTAGATCCTGATTGTCATTCAGTGTGTTAGCTCTCCCTTCCAGCTTTGTGTCATCTGAAGATTTGATGTGTACCAAAGAGATCTGGTCATTCTCATTCCCATTTTACAGATGATGGAATGGAATAACAGAGAAATTGTGACTTGCTTATAATTACATAGCTAGTAAGTTGTGGTAGTGAGCCTAACAGCTATTTTTCTTTGCTCCAAATCCAGTGTCCTTTCATTACATCCTTCCCACCCAGTTGTTCTCCTCTGGATCTCTTCATTATGCTCCTGTGCTAGTTATTTTTCCTCTTAGCCCCTCAATTCTTCCTCTCCCCTCTCAGCTTCTTTTTGTGTGTTGTCTTCACCCATTAGATTGTAAGCTCTTGAGGATAGGAATTGTTATTCTTTTTCCTATTTAGCAAGGTGCATTTAGCATAGTGTCTAGCATACAGTAGTCACTAATAAAATTTTATTGGCTAAATGACTGATTTTACCACAATTATTTGTTTTTGACTCAGGCACTTACTATTGCTGTGACCCTAGACAAGTCACCTAGCCCCATTTGCCTCAGTTTACTCATTTGTAAAATGAGCTGAAGCAGGAAATGACAAACCATTTTCTTTTGCCAAGAAAACTCTAAATGGGATCACAATATGATTGAAAGGCAACTGCTCTCATAATCTTCATAGAATTTCTTTTGGATGCATTGTACATACCTTCAGCACTTATGTCCTTAATATTACAATGATCAATACATATCAAGTACTAAATAAGTATCAATAATTATTGCCTCTAAAACCACTAGAAAAGAATACAAGGAAAAAGAAAACATTGTCCTTCAATTGCTTTGGAAAAAGATGGTTAGTAATTCTATTATCCAAATTATAAACATCTTACCACATAGCCTCTGAACACATATTGCTTTGCTGGTCTTAGCATCTCTCTTGAGTATGTTGCTTCATTTGATTCTGTTGGTTCCTACAGGTCTCAGATTCTGCTGGTTCTTGTGCTCCTGAGCATGTTGTTCTACTGGGCTCATCTCTCTGGGGCCAGATAAGCCATCACATCTTCAGTATGTTAGGGTAGACTGGCTAAAGACTTTTCCCGATAAGGATAGTCAGATAGCTCTTTAGTAAATCCCAAAGAAGAGAGTAACCACCATCCCCACTAAGAGTAGGACTTTCCTTTTATACAATTATAGAAAAATAAAAACCTTATGTTACAGATAATTCTCTAAGGTTCTTGTACTCTAGGTACTCCCAAGATCACCTCTAGCTTAGTTGCAAATTAATTTGAAATAGAATAACTGGTAAGCTAAAGTGACAAGATTCTCCATCCATGTAGCTACCATTTTTATCTTTTAAAATACAGTAAGTGACTATGTTATCTTTATTGAAAGATCTCCAGTAAAGGGGAAATACACGACCTCCAGAGTAGTGAGGTTTTTTCTTTTGGATTCATTTTTGGATATTCTGATTGTGAGAAATGTTTTCTTCATATCCACTTTAATTTGCTTCAAATAATAAGCTTCCCCTTATACTATATGAGCTTTTCCTCATATAAGTTCCTCAGAAAAAGAAAGAGGCATTTATTAAGTGCCAATTATATGGTAGGTCTGTAATAAGTACTTTCACAAATATTGTCTCATTTGATCTTTACAACTCTGGAAAGTAGGGGCTATTATTATCCCCATTTTACAATTGAGGAAACTGAGGTAGGCGGAGGTTAAGTGACTTGCTTCCTAACGTAGGACCATTGCTCTATTCATTGACATATCTATTTACCTCTGTCTGAAAAGATAAAATCTGTCTGAATAATCAAGGAGGTGTCCATCTTCCTGGGAAAGTCATTCGTTTTCTTTGGGGAAAGAAGCAAACAAGTTATGGAACGACCCTTAGAATTGCCGCTTGCAATTCCAGGGTGTCCTATCTGGAACAGCCTCTGCTTTGATTGACATTTAGTACTTTTTCAATGTGATTTTACATCTATCATCTCATCCCAATACCAGGTTGAGCAAGTATTGTATCCATTTTGCAGAGAAGGAAACTGAGACCCAGAGAGTTTAAGTGATTTGTATGAGGTCCCACAGGACATAGTAATACAACTAGTAGACCTTGGGTGTTCCATAACCAAGAAGCAGAGATTCTGGGGATAATGTCATTTTTAGGGAAATGAATGAATGAAAAGACATTAATGAAGTGCTTACTGTGTGCCAAGCACTGTGTTCCACAATGGAGAATGAATGGGTCTTTGATTCTATTCCCTCCATACAAGATTGAGGAGATTAACTTCGGTTCTTTCCCCTTTGTCTGGTGGGCACGGCAGGGCAGTAGAGTGTACATCTAGACACTAGTACCCAGGGAAACGCTCTTCCTTGGAAGGAACCTAGATTTTCAGCCTCGATCCACAGCTGAGTTATATAGGTCAAAATCTGTTCCATCCTATTCTAAGGAGCTACCCAGCCCCCGTGGGCATGTGGGGGTTTAGTTGTGTCAAATCATAGAGAAGACTTCAAGGAAACATGATCAACGTCTTTGGATATTAGCCTTGTTGTGCCTATTTCCAGAGGGCAGAACTGACTAGTAAACAGCTTCCCAGCCACCCCGGAGGGGGCTGCATTGATGCAGACCCTCGAGGATGGAGGTATCAGTCAGGACAGAGGGTGACCCAGCAGCTCTGAAAGACAACCCTGGAGTCAGTACCGTCAAAAAGCATAAGTCAGAAAGGCCAAAGGGGAAATGCCCAGAGCACATCTGAGTATCTGTGGGACCCCAGTACTCACAAGATTTCAGAATCTAGACAGAGAGTGGAGGACAACCTTGATCCTTGATTCTCTATTTTAAGGCTTCTTAAATTTTTTCACTCAAGAGATTTTTATGTGACCTTCAGTATGTAGGCATATAAAATAGATGTACAAATCAAACATTTACTGATAATAAATCACAATTTTGTGATCCTCACATTGAGTCATCAGACCCGGTATGGGGTCAAGAACCACAGTTTAAAAAGCTGGGCTTTATTTCATAAAAGAAGTCCAAGCTCATGGAGGAGAAGGAAGGAGAGGTAGATTCTTGTTCAGGTACAAATGGGACTAGATAAACTCTGAGGGTTCTAAACGCCCTGTAATTTTTATAGTATTTTATTTTGTCCCAATTATATGTAAAGGCAATTTTTAGCATTCATTTTCACAGGATTTTGAGTTTCAATTTTTTCTTCCTCCTTCCCTCCCCTCCCCTCCCCTCTTCCTAAAATGGTAAGCAATTTGTTATAGGTTATATATGTGCAATCACATAAAACACATTTCCATATTAGTCACAGTTGTGAAAAAAGAAACAGACCAAAAGGGAAAAAAGAAACACACATACAAAAATAAAGTTAGTGAAAAAAGTATGCTTCGACATGCATCCAGTTATTTCTTTAATTTTTTACCCAGGGGCAGCTAGGTGGCGCAGTGGTTAGAGCACCAGCCCTGAAGTCAGGAGGACCTGAGTTCAAATGTGGTCTCAGACACTTCCTAGCTGTGTGACCCTGGGCAAGTCACTTAACCCCAATTGCCTCAGCAAAAAGCAAAAAAAAAAAAAAAATTTTTTTTACCTGGATGTGGATAGTATTTTCCATCATGAGTTCTTTGTAATTGTTTTGGATCATTGTATTGATGAGAAGACCTTAGTCATTCGTAATTGATCTCACACAATGTTGCTGATACTGTGTACAATGTTTTCCTGGTTCTGTTTATTTCATTTTGTGTTAGTTCATACAAATATTTCCAGGGTTTTCTGAAATCTTCTTGCTCATTATTTCTTATTGCACAATAGTATTCCATTACATTTATATACCACAACTTCTCCAGCCATTTCCCAAATGATCCCTTTAATTTCCAATATTTTGCCACCATGAAAAGAATTGCTATAAATATTTTTGTACTTATCTTCCTCCCATCACCCCCCTTTTTTATGAAGATATTCCATAATTCCATGAAAGGAGATATACTGTGAGCCAGAAGCTGGGACAAGACCATGACCTAGCTCCAGCTCTGAGCTACTCTTACTTTCTGAGCTGTCCAAACCTACCCATTTCCAGAGAGCTGCCCGGCTCAGTAGCTAAGAAGGAGCCCAGAGCTCAACTCCAGCGCAGTGAATTGCCTCTTGCTTGGGGCTATGGAAGGAATGAGCCTTCCCTGCTACACTGGTCACTCAGGAGAGCCCTCGTTCTCTGGAAGCTGCTGGGTCAGGGCTGGGATCCAGACAGTGGAGGTAGTCCCAGAGAGCTAGTCTGCAGTCCTGTTGAATTAATAGAGTCATGGATTTAGAGCCAGAACGGGCCTTAGGATCTGCCTAGTCCAAGCTTTTCATGAAACAGATTAAGTAAAATGGGAGATGTGACCTAAGGTTGGGGATCCTGTGGTGCTAAGGAGTTAGCCTAGAGTCCTGGAATAGAGTTTAAATCTTGGCTCTTTCGCTTGATGGCTATGTGAGTGCAGGCAAATCATTTAATCTCTCTGGACCTCAGTTTCCTCATTTGTAAAATGAGACCATTGGATTAGACAGCATCTAAGATCATTTCTAGCTTTCAGTTCATGATTTTATGACTAGCCACTAGCCTCTAGGTCACTGCTACTGAGTGACGGGATAAAGCTACTTTATGGATGAAGGGTGTTCTATAGACTAAGGGTGTTTCTGTGAGTGCTAGACTAAGGGTGTTTCTGAGTGACTATAGAAAGAGTGCTTCTGTGAGTGCTAGACTAAGGATGTTTCTATGAGTGATTCTATACACTAAGGGTATTTCTGGGAGTGACTCTATAGACTAAGTGTTTCTATGAGTGCTAAACTAAGGCTGTTTCTATGAGTGATTATAGACTAAGGGTGTTTCTGTGAGTGCTAGACTAAGGGTGTTCCTATGAATGACTATAGACTAAGGGTGTTTCTGTGAGTGATTTTATAGATAAAAAATGTTTCTATGAGTGCTACACTAAAAAAAAGTTATAGATTATAGAGTCTATAGTGATTTTATAGACTAAGGGTGTTTCTAGATAGCATTCTTTTTGGAAGTTTGGATCCATGTGACTGCTAGTAAATATTAGAGATTTGATCCTACTGTATGTCTGACAAGAGAATAAGGGCCTGATATTTGTGAAAATAGAATTGTATCCTGCCCAAAGCCCATTTTGACAGGTCTTAAAATGAGTGTAAGCTGCCCCTGCCCATTCGCCAATCTCTTCCTCCCCCTCCTTCTCCTGGCCCCATCCAGGCTGGAGAATAGGAAGGATAAATTATCCAAGG
Organism: Myrmecobius fasciatus; assembly: GCA_023553655.1. Classification (NCBI taxonomy): domain Eukaryota; kingdom Metazoa; phylum Chordata; class Mammalia; order Dasyuromorphia; family Myrmecobiidae; genus Myrmecobius; species Myrmecobius fasciatus. Next base: position 34,239 of record JAJPUD010003687.1, on the reverse strand, counting down.
GAGCCGGTTTGGATAGCCCCCCAGTTCCATTGCTGTGGCTTCCCCCAGATCCCTAGATCCTGGCTCCCCGCCTTCCTCTCCACTTCTCCTTACCTAGCCCTGCCTCTGTGTCGATAATGTCTGGGTCTCTGCTCTTTCATTCAGAAGTAGCACATATTCAAACAGCAGCTCAGGTAACATCTCAATTACACTCTGGGAGAAATGCAAATGTGGGTAATTTCCGCCTGTTTGCTCCTTCAGGCTGCAGGCACCTGAGTCTCTTAATTACACTGTTTCAACTTATTAGTTTTGCGGAAGGTGATGTGGTGGTGGGGGCAATGAGAGAGGAGTGGGGAAGAAGAGGGGGACAGAAAACAGCCGCCACAGCAGCCTGTGATATGAATATTAACTCTGGATTCCTCTACTCTTGGGGTTGGCAGAGAGTGGGAGGATTATAGGCAGAGAAGCAGGGCAAGCCTTTTTATTTGAGTACAGTAAGAAGCTCTCTCCTGTGGAATATCTGGACAGTGAACTGCAGTAGAAAGAGAGAGAAAGCTAGCCTGGGAGACAGAAGAACCAGGTTTAGCCCTGGCATTGCTACTAATTAGCTGCCAGACCTTGGGTGAATTAATTCATTCTTCTGAGCCCTAATTTCTAAACCTAGGGTCAGTGAACTTGTTTTAAAATTATGATAACTGTTTTTTTAAAAATAGAATTGGTTTCCTTTGCAATCTTCTGGTTTTTTTTTATTTTATGCATCAAAAACATTAATCTGAGAAAGGGTCCATAGATTTTACAAGCCTGTCAAAGGGTTCTGTGATAAAAACAAGATTAAGAATCCCTGGACTGCATCATATCGAGTGATTCTTTTATTCAAGGGTTTTAGGGAAGACTCTCCCTAAAAATATCTTTTCTGCTCAGCTGCTATGTCTAAAGATTCACCATTAGAAAGTCATTTTTAAAAAATTGCTGCCATTTCAAGTTTGTGACCAGAATCATTCTGAATTATGAATAGCTTTCTTCCTGAACATTAAATGTATTTCAGAAATTTTTTAAGAAGTCATTGATTTGTGGTAACATGATAGGATCATAAATTTGAAGCTCAAAGGGACCTTGCCTGTCATCCAGTCAAACCTGCTCATTTTGTAGATTAAAAAGCTGAGCTTGAGAGAGGTGAAATTGTCTTTCCAGGTTTACCTAGTTAATTGTCTGAAGCAGGATATGATCCCACCTTCCTGACTCCAGCCTGGTTGGTCCTCTGGTCCCTATATCATGCTGCCCTTTTATTGTCTTCTTCAGGGTCTTTTTTGAAGATATACAGACAATATCTATAGGAAGGGTATCATGGAATAACCACATTATAATGTATTTTCCTTTCTGAGGGGGTCCATCATAGGGTACTGGGGGATGGAGAAGCAGCACAGAAAGCAAGGAGATGTGGAAGACAAAGCTTTTATTTCACAATTTTATCAAAGTGGACCCTGACCTTCAGTTATAAGTCATTGATACTAAGTAGATGGAAGGAGCTTCAGGCTTTTCCCATCAGGCAGTGAGTTTAACTAGAGCAAGAAGACCTACATCCAGTTTGTGCTAGGGTCAGTTTTGACCAGATCTAGAGAGCTGATTGTTAAATTTTCAATGTGAACTTTTACATCTCAGGAATATTAATACTACAAATCTTGGCTTGACTTGTGGGTTTGGGTTTTTTTTTTTTAAAATAGTCTAGACTTAAGAAAGTGATGGAGAGAATGTTAACAGATTAAACATAAGAGTGTATAGTGAATACATTTTAGGGTGTGTGTATGGGTGTGTGTGTGTGTGTGTGTGTAGAACTAATTGTTAAACATTTACCAGAATATACTATTTGCATTCATGCTCTGACCCTCAGGGAAGAACATTTCTTTGGAAGATATTATGAAACTTACTTTCCTGATTCAAGGCTGAATTATACAAATCAAAAGGTCTTACAACACTCTCTTAGGAGCTACCTAGCTTCTGTGGGCATTTATAAAGTCAGTTGTATTGAACAGGAAATCATATAAAAGAGACTTTAAAAGAAAGTAATCACTGTCCTCATTTATTTGACGGGCTGTCATGTAAGAGGGGATTGGCCCTAATCTGTTAGACTCTAATAAACCAATTAATAAACACTTATTTAGCATGTACTATATGCCAGGTACTGTGCTAAGCACTGGGGATAGGAAAAAAAAAGACAAAATACAGTATCTACCCTCAAGGAGCTTACAGTCTAATGGGGGAAACAACATGCAAACAAATATATTTAAAGCAAACTACATACAGGATAAGTAGGAAATAATTATCAGCAGGAGGAAGACACTAGAATTAAGAAGGGTTGAGAAAAGCTTTTTGTAAAGGATGGGATTTTAGTTGGGACTTAAGGGAAGTCAGGGAAGCCAGGAGGTGGACATGAGGAGGAAGAGCATTCCAGACATGAGGGATAGCCAGAGACAATGTCTGGAACTAAGAGATGGAAGGTTTTGTTGTGGGACAGTCAGGAAGCCAGCATCACTGGTTCAAAGATTATATTCATAGAGGGAAGTAAAGTATAAGAAAACTGGAAGTGTGGAGGGGAGACTAAGTTATGAGGGGTTTTGATGGTCAAGCAGATCATTTTGTATTTGATACTGGATTTGAACGGGTGCCACCAGAATTTATTGAGTAGGGAAGTGACATGGTCAGATCTGCATTTTAAGAAAATCACTTTGGTGGCTGAATGGAGCATGAGTTAGAGTAGGGAGAGACTTGAATCAGGCAGATCTACCAGTAGGTTATTGCAAGAGTCCAGGCATAAGTGATGAGAGTCTGTATTGTTGGTAGTGTCAGAAGAGATAAAGAAGGGAATGTATCAGAGAGATGTTGCTTTGGCCACAGATTTGAGATGGGAGTGAAAGGTGGTGAAGGGAGGGTTTAGGAGGAAGAGAAGGAGTTCCCCAGAAAGTTGAACCAAAACTAGTGGGAGAATGGTTTTGACTCAACATAAAGGTCTTCCTAATTAAGAGAAGTGTCTGAAAATGGGTTTACTTGCAAAGTCACCAGAAATGTTTAATACAATCTAGTTGACCACCTGTGATGTTAGAGGAAGTTTCTGCATTGAGTAGGTGATTGAACTACATAACCTTTAAAATCCCCATCAGTTCCAAGAATCAATGAAAGGGTCTTGGTTTTCTTAAAGTTCAGGACTGATCACATCACAGCTTTACTTAGTAAATTCCAGTGGTTCTCTATTGCCCCCAGAATCAAATATAGTCACTTTGGTTTGGTATTTATTTATTTATTTTTCTTTATTAAAGCTTTTTATTTGCAAAACATATGTATGGGTAATTCTTCAACACTGACCCTTACAAAGTTTTCTGTTACAAATTTTTCCCCCCTACTCCCCACCCCTCCCCTAGATGGCATGAAGTCCACTACATGTTAATTATGTTAATATACTTGACAAATCGAATATATGTATACATATTTCCACACTTATCTTGTTGTGCAAGAAAAATCATATCTACAAGAAAAAAAATCTGAGAAAGGAAACACAATGTAAGCAAACATCAATAGAGAGCATGAAAATGTTATGTTGTAGTCCACATTTCACATCCCTCTCTCTGGGTGTATATGGCTTTCTTCACTGAACAATTAGAACTAGTTTGAAACATTTTATTGTTGAAGAGAGCCATGTCCATCAGAATTGATCCTCATATAGTCTTATTGTTGATGTGTATAATGATCTCCTGGTTCTGCTCATTTCACTCAGCATCAGTACATGTAAATCTCTCCAGACCTCTCTGAACTCGTCTTGCTGGTCGTTTCTTACAGAACAATAATATTCCATAACATTTCATATACCATAGTTTATTCAGCCATTCTCCAATTGATGGGCATCCATTCAGTTTCCAGCCACTACAAAAAGAACTGCCACAAACATTCTTGCACATGTGGGGCCCTTTCCTTCCTTTAAGATATCTTTGGGATATAAACTTTGGTTTGGTATTTAAAGCCATTCACAACTTGGTCCCAGCCTACTTTCTAGTCCTGAAATAAATCAAAGTCATGAGTTGAGGAATAAAGCAGCTTTAAGGGAGATAACAGAGTTGCAAATCTGCCATCCTGGGGGTAATGTCGCCTGTGCACACAGCACACAGGATCTCCCAACTCAGAAACTCAAGAAAAATGTTCTTATACTTTTAGGAGAAAAGGAGAAAATGAGGTAGCAAAGTTTGGTCTTAAGATGCCAGTTGCCCTTGGCAATCTGCGCAAGGAAAACCACTCCATTCTGGCTGTTTTGTTCTTTATGCCATGAATCCCAGTGGAAGGGGGCAAGGACATTAGGACTGAGATTTAGCGCAGGAGAGGTTCCTTTACATCAGGAGTGGGGGACTTTTTTTTCTGCCAAGGGCCATTTGGATATTTGTTACACCATTTGCAGGCCGTACAAAATTATCAACTTATAGAGCTCAAGCAGTGGGAGGTTGTTGTAGCTAGCTTTCAGCTCATCATAGCCTGTGGTTGCCTTAGCAAATGATTTCAAAGGCCTTGTACACCTGCAGCCAGATATTCCTCACCCCTGCTTTATAAGGTAAAATCTCAGGGTGGGGGGAACTTAAGAATATGGTTTAGCCCAACCTAATCAAGAGTAAATATCTTAAGAGTAGGACATTACTGAAATTCTGACATTACAAGGATCTTTAAAGGAGTGGCAAGTACCATTACATTTGGTGTGAACAATTTTCTGTCATTATATTAACAATTTTCTGTTACTCCCTTTCCAGCTTTATTACATATTACTCCTTTTCGCTATCATACAGTGTAGTCAAATACAAGGTTTTTACTTTTCTTTCATACATAACACTATGCTTTTCTCCTTTATGCCTTTGTCTTATTAGTTGTCCTCCATTATCTTGATTGTACTCCCCTTTCCCCTTCACTTCTTAGAATCTTCTGTTTCCTTCAAGATTCAGGCCAAGCATTAATTTTTCCAGGAAGTCGTTTCTGATCTCTACAAAGACTAATGCCTTTCCTCCTTCTACCCCTCACAATATGATACCTATGTGATTTATTGCCCAGTCCCATTCTAATACCCCCTTCCTCTGACTCCTGCTCTGAATATAAATGCAGTTTAGAATCCTGGATAAGTGGAGTGTCCTCATTCCAAATAGGGTTTTCTCAAACTCTCTGGCTAATTATGACCCTATCTCCAGTGTAGAACTCTAGGGAAAACTATTAAACAGTGGTTAACTTTTAATATCTTATATAATATCTTATATCTAGGATCTCTCTACAAAGATCAACAAGTTCCCTTTAAGAAAAGGTACTCACTGGACAAAACAGGCATCAGGTTTAAATTCTTCCATTAAAAAAAAAAACTCGTGTTATAGGAGCTGGGCTTTGGGAGGGAGGGTATTATAGTCTGCCACCATCACTAATAAAGCCTGGCACAAAGTAGGTGCTTAATAAATGCTTAGTGGCTGGCTGACAAGAAAGGGCAAATGGATTGTGGCACCTGTGTACTGTTGAGGGCTAAGTTGCATCAAAAGTAAGCACTGAAAGAGCCTTTTCTTACTTTCCCTTTCACCTTCACCCTTTTATTGTCTCTTACCATTTTTTCCTATGGATAACCTCCATATATTTCCATAATTCCATATATTTGAAAGATGCTCTAACAGCAGATAAACAAAGCTAACTCTTTAAAGAAGAGGGATTTTTTTTCCTGCTGCTCTAAGTGTAAGAACTTTGTCTAAGAAGAATGGTTGGGACAAGTGGGCAGGAATTGTATTGGCAACCTCCCTTGAATTTTTGCTGCCTTCCTAATCTTATATGTGACTGTCTACTGTATGATTTCTGTGGTGAGAGGAGCTGAAAATTAGGGTTTTTTTTAAATGTTTGTGTCCTTGTATCTTTTAATCTTTTATTTGCTAAAATTAGTTTTAATTATATTTTATGATCCCCAGTAACCTGTTGTATTTTAAACCTTGAACTTGGATTGTTGAACTAGCCTTATTTAGGCTAAGCCTATAATAATTCATAAACATGAATAAATACTTGAAACATAAAACTACAACCTATCACTATCGTTATTATATCCATGGAAGGTGAAGCAGCTTTGGGTGACTGCTGAACAGATATTTCATTTTTACCCATGTTGTTGTTGGTCTTTCAAAGGGGACCCATGATATCATGGGGTGACATCCTGATGTGCTCATGAATTGGATCGAAGTGAGGAAGAGTTGCACCAAGTTGTTGGTCTTACTCTCTTTTTCAGGCATCAAAGTCCAATGTCAAGATAAAAGTCAGGACAGCTGGAGGCGGCCTGGGAAGTGGTGGATGACCTGGGCATCTTCCGTGTCTCACTGAGCTCTGAGCGCTCCAGGTCTCTAGTGGCTTTCGTGGCCAATGGCACAAATTGTTCTCATCTGTCCATTCCACTGGGGAAGTCTTCACGTGTTTGGGGTGGACACCTCCCTCCGTCACTGATGGGTTTGAGGCCCATTGGTTTAACCTGTCTGCCCAGACTGGCTGCACCAGGGTATGGTCTCTGCACATGCAATAGTTTCTTGGACACAGGTCCGAATTGAGTGCCAGATGGACACCAAAGGTGGATGAATAAGCCCTCACACCAGAGGTATAGTCCTCCTGAACACTCCATATACCCGTACTGTCTGACCAGTTCACCAAGTGTCCTAGGCAGCCAGCACTGGGTCTTGCTAGTGGTTACCTTTTTTAAGAAGTGGTATAGCTGGGACAGCTAGGTGGCACAGTGGATAAAGCACCAGCCCTGCAGTCAGGAGGACCTGAGTTCAAATCTGATCCCAGACACTTAACATTCCCTAGCTGTGTGACCCTGGGCAAGTCACTTAACCCCAGTTGCCTCAGACCCCCCCCCCCAAAAAAGTGGTGTAGTTGCAGAAAGTACTTCTCTTCCAGCAATCAGCATTTATCTGGGGACTCCCGGTCTCTTCTGCTCATGAGGTTGCCATTAGGGTCAGAAATGCCCATTTCTCTGGATCGTGGTTGGGCGGACAGAGAGGAAAACTCATTTTACTGAGTTGAAATCCAGCCTCAGACACTGGTATGACTCAGGCGAGTCACTTCATCCTGTGTGCCTCAGTATCCTCATCTGTAAAATGAGCTGGAGAAGGAAATGCCAAACCCCCTCTGGTTTCTTTACCAAGAAGGCCTCAAATGGGGTCACAACATGTTGAATATGACTGGAAATGACTGAAGGGGTCTGGTGTGGAAGAAAGAAATCCAAAACGGAAGAGGCAGCCAAAGATTGGAGGGCTAGCCTTGGGCTTGACTCGGCAAGCATTTGTTCTCACTTTTTAGTGAGAACCATTGCTGGGGGATGGGAAGAGACGGGGGAGAAAGGGAAATGCCTCCCCCCCCCACTTCACTAGCAGTCCAGCAGCATCTATATACTCATAGGAGACAGTCAAAGCTGTCCTCAGCTCCCCTCACTACTGAGTGGGCAGCTCTTTCTGGCTCATTTGTCAGTCATCCTCAATGCTAGCCGGGTCTCTGGGACCAAGGGACTAATCAGGACTTGCCAAGTTGTGAGCCTTCTCCCCGCCAATGTGAATGTCAGCTTCCACAGAGCCAGCTCCCTGGAAGCACCGCCTGCATGCACAAGCACACATGTATGTGCATATACATATATGCATATATATACATGTGGGCGTATATACACCCACAGAGCCAGCCGTTCCTGATAAGATCGAAGCTCCTTGGGAGTAAGAAATGTTTCCCTTGTCTTTGTATACCTACTACTTAAAACATAATAAGTGCTTAATAATTGCTTATTGATTGATTGAAATCAGCCTTCCAAACTTCATTTATACAGAAATCTCCCTTGTACTGGGATTAGGTCACTGATCCATAAATGCAGTTGGGAAATCTATATTTCCCAGCACCAATTCAGAGCTAAACAGTCCAAAATAAATAGCAGCTGTATCCTGTGTGACTTCAGAAGCTTGCACTAGAACTGATGGGCGAGAACTAACGAGCAGATTTGGGCTCAATGTCCTGACAATTAGAGCTGTCCAAAGGGTGGAATAGACTGCTTGGGAAGACAACGAGCTCCCCGTCGCATGGGCTGGGTGCCTTCAGGCAGAGACCACATAAAGATCTTTCCGGAAGGCTTTTATGCTGTGTGGGGGGAGGCTGGACTGGATGTCCCGGAAGATCTCTTCCAATTCCGAGTCTCGGTGATCACCTCCCCACCACAGAACAGGCTCCCATGCTGCTGGGAGGGCTACTTCCCTCAGACTGCAAAAAGCGCACAGACCAGCTGGCTCCTGCCTCTAGGCCCTCTGGGGAAGGCCTAACCCCTTCACAGTCGGGCCTTGTCACTTTGTAGCAGCTTTGGCAGGCAGGGAGCAGGGTTCCAGGCAAGGATGCTACAACTGGAGATTCTGTCCTAACTCTCCCCCGCCCAGAGCCCGAGCCTTCCGATTTGAACTCATTAGATCCAGGCTAAGGGGATGCAGGGCTATTAGTCTGGAGGCTGTGGTCTCTCTGTTGTATAACTTCGGACGCTAGGTTAGCTGGATCGAATTGTTGTCGCCAGCCCTCCCTGGGTCTAATCTTTCTTTCTGCAAAATGGAAGTGCTGAGCTCGCTTTGGCTGTTTCGCTCCCTGCTGTCTTCCTGCTACTTAGGATACTAAGTTTCTTTATCTTAAGGCACCCTTAAGCCATTCAGAATGTGAGAGGTCCTGAAGGCACATGTATCTGATGGCAGGGCTTTATCTTTCCTGAGTATTTGAAAACAAGGCAGTTGTTGCTTGGGGACCAGGCTAGGATAACAATCTCTCTCTGTCTCTGTTTCTCTTTCCCTCTCTCTCTCTTTGTCTCTCTGTCTCTCTCTCTTTCTGTCTCTCCCTCTCTCTCTTTCCCTCTCTCTGTCTCTTTCCCTCTCTCTCTCTCTGTGTCTCTCTTTTTTCCTGAGGCAATTGTCCTTAAATGGCTTCCCCAGAGTCACACAGCTCGGTCCTGGGCCATATTTGAAGTCCTCTTGACTTCAGGGCCAGTGCTCTAACCACAGGCACATGTCCTTAAACGACTTCCTGCCATAAATTCATAATGTGCTAAATTTCAACTTATATACTCTCAGTATTAATTTTTTTGTTTAATGTAAAAAACCCATTACATTAAATTAATGATATGACATACATATATACATCTAAAACATTTATATATTTTCCCCTAACATATAAACAAATACATTACATATTATGTATTATGAATATTTATGTACACAGTGCATACATTTATTGCCCACTATCATAGAAAAATGTACATATTAATCATATATCACTTAAGAACCTAGCTGCCCCATGATATCAACGTCCAGCTTGCTGAGTACCACGCAGCAGGAGGATATAAGATGCCTCTTCCGGATGATCCCCCTCAAGACCCCTTACCAAGGGCCTTTGATGGTTGTGCCCCAGGGAGGATGATCTTTCCCATCCCTCTTCCAGCCCTGGGTAGTGGGTCCCCATCTCCCCCACAATTTCCTAGCCTGAGCTGCTAGTGACTCTTTTCGACAGAACAGCCAGGGAGAGCCAGCAGCCTTGGCACCAGCTGGTTAATTTGGATTGTGAAGAAGCCAGTGACCTCAGGGCCCTAGGTGTCTGTTTTTCCCATTTGTGGGTGTCACCACCCACCAGGCAAGCCCAGATTCCCCCATACTGTGCCCAAATAATCGACCCACCCCAATCTCCCCCACTCTCAGAGGCTTCTCACTACCCATTTGACGCTACAGGTTATGGGGTTTGCCAAGCAGAAGAGCCCACTCTGACAGAGGGACAGGCAGCATTTTATGCTTGTCAGTCATGTGTTTCCTTCCCTTCCTTGTGTTTCTAAGGCTGTAAGTGTGGGCAGCTGGAGGAGGCTGTGTTTGGGTCTGGGAGAGCCATATCCGGCCCCACTCCTGTGTCTTTTCCACGGTTCACTGAGTGCCGTTCTCCCGCTGCTGTTTGGCTAAGAGCCCGGTGCCCAGGTCTGTGCACATGTCGATGACCTGGCAGGCGGGCCTTGGCCCCATGCTGCTTGTCCAGGTGGGATTGAAACCTCTGACCTGGGATGTAGCTATCAGGGCTGAGCCTCTCTCCTGCCCCAAAGGCCAGAGAAAGACAGCTTGGATCTCTCCGCAGAGGACAACCAGAAGGCCCATCCAAGTTCCTGTCAAGAGCTCCCTTGCCACCCAGGGCCCTGCTTGTCCCTGCTACCCTCAGAGGCTCCCACTTGGTCCATCTATACAAGGCTAGAGAGAAACTTGAGGTGTATCAGTGGTATCATTATTCCCAAATGACTCTCCTCCTACCAATCTTTTCTCTTTGAGCTGCAGAGAGCACTCCTATCTGCCCATTGCCCACAGGTAGGTTATTTGCATTATGTCTATCTAAGGTAAATCTTTTCTAAGCTTTGCTAAAATAAATAAATAAATCTCAAAAAAACTAATCTGTTTACCAATTACTTATCTAGTTGACATCTCTCTATCTGATGTAAAATTTGTCTGCCTGAGAGCTTCTTTGGGGTTTCTGGAAGACTTCTAGAAGGCAGCCTCTTGTGAGAACTCCCCAGTGTCCAAGGCAAAAATCTGGGTGGAGTTCTGCCTCTAACTTCTTCTGAGCCATTTAGCATCTCAGTGCTCCCTGGCTGTACTGTAAGTTGCAGACTGGTGGAGAAAGAGCACAGGTCCAATTCCCATTAGTAGCCATAAATTAGGTACCTCTCATTGGGAGGGCCCTTAGAGATCATCTGTTTGTCCTTCATTTTGAAGAGGACCAATGACATCACAGGTGATGTCTGTCTTGACTCATTCATGGATTGAATTTAAATGAGGCTGCCTTTCACAAAGTCTTCAGTCTCACTCTCTTCCTGAGTCACCAGTCCAATAGCAGACTCAAAGTCCTAGAGATGGTCTGGGATACAGTGAGAGACACTGGCATCTTTGATGACTGACCAAGTTCTAACAGCGCCTGCTTCAGCCATCTCCATGGCCATTGAAACAAATTGTTCACATTCGCCCATTGTGTTGGGGGAAAAGGCCATCTACTCCAAGAGCTACTAGCAGTTTTTGTGCCATGGACCCTTGGGCTGTGTGAGAAACCTATGGACCCCTCATCGGAATAATCTTTTTTAAAAAGCATATTATTAAATACATAAGAGTATAAAGGAAATAAGTTACATTGAAATAGTTATCAAAATAATTTTTATAATCCAATTTCATGGACCCTAGATTAAGAAACCTTGATTTAGTCCAATTCCTTTATTTTATGAAGGAGGAAACAGCCATCCAGAGAAGGAATCTGACCTGTTTTGTTTATCACAGGAAGTACTGAGTTCACTAATTAGGAGTGGACTTCAGTTTTTAGAATAAATGACCACTTGTTGGAGATATTTTAAGGGAAAATTCCTGATCAGTTATGGGTTCAACTAGATGACCTTGGAAGAACCTTCTAACTCTTTGAGTCTATGATCCAGTCTTTGAGATATAAGATGATGCAAGGTAGGACTGTGTCACCCCTCATTTTATTCCTTAAAGTGCCATACAAAGTGCCTAAATGTGAACAAGTTATTTGTTGAATTAAACTAAAACCTTAACTAACCTTTGCTCCAAGGGGAGTTAGGAGAGTCTCTCTTTTTAGATTAGAGTTTCATATCAGTCTGAGATCAATGGTATTTCCAGGACTGAATAGGAGGCACTATGGAAATATTAGAGAATTTCCCAATTCCTCTGGAGCTGAGTTTTCAGAGAATGATTTCGTTATTTTGTGTAGATTGAGTTCCCAGAGTATCAGTCATACCTATAATCAACTCTGAATACAGTAAACAATACATTCCACGGGCAAACGTAAATGATTTTTGGTTTATCCATATTTCTGCCCTCATTCTTTCTTCCCCTTAGTACAGAAAATAGAAAACTAAATAAACCAATCAATTTTTTTTTTCTTCTAGACACTGTCTGTTATTATTCTTAGGTTCACCATGCTCCTACTCTGGTTAGGTTATGTTCCAGGGTTTGTGAAGGCTGTATTAATGGATTGCAAATGGTCATATGGGCTACCAAGCTGGAGAGATCTTGAGTAGGGAACCTGGCTAAGAATTCTTTGTTGGTCACATGAGGACTACCCTAGATGAGTTTGGAGAGATCATTGCCAGAAGGATGGTCATAGCCATTCATAGATAAGTAGGCAACTGCTGCACATGGAAAGATTTCTCTATGGATTGGCAGATGATCTCTAAGGTCCCTTCCAATTTGAGATATATAATTTATGGCCACTAATGGGGATTGGACCTGTGCTTTCATCACTGAAGGGAACTTTTCCCACCTATACAAATTGGCATCTTCTTTGCAACTAGTCAGAGAACACTGAGATGTTAAATGGCTTAACTGGAATCAGAGGCAGAACTTGAACCCAGGTCCCTGCCTTGAACACTGGAGAGTTCTTTTCAAAAGAGGTTGCCTTCTAGAAGTTTTCCAGAAACCCAAGTGAAGCATCCTGCTGTGTTTGCCCAGGCAGATCAATTTATATAATAAAATCAGGGATCTTTTCAAGCATATCTAGATCTATGGAAATTAGAGAGGCTATCATTTCTAAAATACATAGAAAATTTACTCAAATTTATAAGAATTCAAACCATTCTCTAATTGATAAATGCTCAAAGGATATGAACTGACAATTTTCAGATGAAGAAATTAAAACTATTTCTAGTCACATGAAAAAATGCTCTAAATCACTATTGATCAGAGAAATGCATATTAAGACAACTCTGAAGTACCATTACATACCTCTCAGACTGGCTAAAATGACAGGAAAAGATAATGATGAATGTTGGAGGGGATGTAGGAAAACTGGGACACTAATACATTGTTAGTGGAGTTGTGAAACTATTCAATCATTCTGGAGAGCAATTTGGAGCTATGCTCAAAGGGCTATAAAACTATGCATACCCCTTTGATTCAGCAGTGTTTCTACTGGGCCTATATCCCAGAGGTCTTAAAGGAGGGAAAGGGACCCACATGTGCAAGAATGTTTGTGGCAGCCCTTTTTGTAGTGGCTAGAAACTGGAAACTGAAGGGATGCCCATCAGTTGGAGAATGGCTGATTAAGTTATGGTATATGAATGTTATGGAATATTATTGTTCTATTCTAAGAAATGATCGGCAGAATGATTTCAGAGAGACTTACATGAACTGATGCTAAGTGAAGTGAGTAGAACTAAGAGAGCAGTGTACACAGCAACAAGATTATGTGATGATCAATTCTGATGGATGCAGCTCTTTTCAATAATGTGATTCAGGGCAGTTCCAATGGTCTTGTGATGAAGAGAGCCATCTGCACCCAGAGAGAGGACTGTGGGGACTGACGATTGATCACAACATAATATTTTCACCTTTTTATTGTTGTTTGCTTGCATTTTGTTTTCCTTCTCATTTTTTCCCTTTTTGATCTGATATTTCTTGTGCAGCAAGATAATTGTGGAAATATGCATAGAAGAACTGCACATGTTTAACCTATATTGGAGTTCTTGCTGTATAGGGGAGAGAGTAGGGTAAAGGAAAGGAAAAAAATTGTAATACAAGGTTTTGCAAGGATGAATATTGAAATGAGGTAATTCAGGCCAGTTCTGAGAGATTTAGGATGGACAAAGCCATTTGCATCAAGACAGAGGACTATGGATGTGGATCACAACATAGTATTTTCACCTTTTTGTTGTTATTGTTGTTTGGTTGGTTTTTTCCCCTTTTATCTGATTTTTCTTGTGCAGCATGAGGAATATGGAAATATGTTTAGAAAAATTAAACATGTTTAGCCCATATCAGATTGCTTACTGTCTAGGGGAGGAGGGAGGGAGGAGAGAGGGAGAAAAAAACTGGAACACAAAGTCTTACAAAAATGAATGTTGAAAACTATCTTTGCATGTATTTTGAAAAATAAAGAGCTATTAAATTTTTTTGAAGAAGGATGAATGTTAAAATTATGCACGTTTTGAAAATAAAAAGCTTTAATAAAATTTTTAAAAATATTATAAAAAAAAAGAAATTAGGCTAAAAGAACCTGAGAAGGAGGCTTACCCAAAGAAGCATGGGAGCTGGTCCTAGAGGTGAGGATGTTTTTGGGTAGGGCAGGAGTTTTTAATCTGGGGTCCATGGACTCTGCTGGGGAATAATTATGAACTTGGATGGGAAAATTATTTTAATTAGTCTTTAGCTGAAATAGCATTTCTTTTAGTTATAATGAAAAAGAAACATGATATTTTGAGAAAGAATCTATTGATTTCACCAGACTGTTGAAAAGGGCCATGATTTTTACGAGAGAGAGAGAGAGAGAGAGAGAGAGAGAGAGAGAGAGAGAGAGAGAGAGAGAGAGAGAGAGAGAGATTAAGAACTCTGGCGTAGGGTTTACGATAGGGAAGAATTGGAATTGAAGTGCCTCTTCTCCACTCTAGAACCGATGGCTCTCTATTACCTCCTTAAGTACAAAAGTAAACTTCTATTTGGCATAAAAGCTTTTCGTAAGCTCCCTCCCTATCTTTTGTCTTCTTACACATTGCTTCCCTCCATGTGCATAGTCTAGTTCAACCAGACTGGGTTAGTAGTGGCGCTTCAACACAATACTCTGGCTATTCTTTATGCATTTTTTGCATTTTCTGTCCCTTATGTGTGGGATACTCTCCTGCTTTATAGCAGTTCTTAGAATCCCTAGGTTCCTCCAGGACTCAGTTAAAACACCATTTTCGGCAGGTCTAAGGTCACCATCTAACCACTCTTTATGATGTGTCTCTCTTTCTCTCTCACATTGTTATGTATATATAGTGTCTCCTCTCCCCTGCCCCTGCCCTCTCTCCCCCCCCCCCCCCATTAGAATGCATGCTCCTTGAGTTCAGAAGCTGTTTTTACTTTTTCTTTCTTGATATCCTCAGCACCGTGTCTGGCACATAGCAATCACTTCATTAATGTCTATTACTTGATGGCTTAATTGATCACCCTCAGTAGAATTCAGGCCACTTGTTCCCTGAATTGCAATGTCAACTCCATGACCAGAGGCCTGGAATAACAATTGAGCTGTGATGATGAGTTGTCAAGATCTGGGGAGGCTGAATCATTCAAATAATGGGGTTAGGGAACTCTTTATCTTCTGTGACCCCTGAGCTCAGATGAAAGTCTGAGCTCAGAGAAGCCCATAGAACCATGTAGGGACTCCTGATACTCTAGCCCAGGTGGAATAGGGTGGCGATTCAGCTACTTCCACACTGTGAAACATATGGTTAGTTTTTGATAACTGAAAAATCAAATGAAGCCCTGACATCCTGGAACTAAGATCATCTACAAGGCTATGAGAAACTGTTATACTCAGGATATTCCTTTAAATGCATGAAGGCATGTGTGTCCACCCATGTGTGTTTGTTGTGAACAGCTAATGCAGTACAGGAAATGCAAGATAGAGGTATAGATTCTGGAATGAGGGAGAGACTGGTCCTGTTATATTCTGCAATATTTGGAGTATCTTATTCCATTACAATCCAAGAATGAATCCAAAGGAGGGTGATCAAGAAGGTGAAGGGACTAAAGATTCTGCCACATTTGTAAGAATCAATTGAAGCAACTGGCTATATTTAGCTTGGATAAGAATTCTTAGGAAAAAGATAGGAGCTATCTCCCAGTAACTGAAAGACTGTCATTTGGAAGAGGGATTGAATTCATCCTACTTGGCCCCAGAAGGTACAATCAGTAGCAAAGAACAGAAATTGTAGATAAATGAATTTTGGCTGCTTGATGGAAACAAACTTCCCAACAGTGAAAATTATCCAAAACTAAGAGGTCTTCAAGTGAAGAATTGGATGAGATCATATATCAGAGAAATGGCATAGGATTTGGGTTAAAAAAAAATCTCACAAGTGGAAAAAAAATGAAGATACCTGACTAGATTGAAATTTATTTGAAAAAGATTTGAGGATTTGTTAAGTGCTGTGGCAAAAAAAAAAAAAAGGTCAAGTGATTTTTAGACTGTATTATGTTGTTTGACGTCCTGGACAATGGAGATGATAACTCTGCTACTGTATTCTGCTACAATCAGACTGTAATCCAGGGCATTTTATGTGATTTTTAGGAGGGATGCTGACATGCTGAGTTTCCAGCTGGGGCAAGACTTTCATATTGTGCTATTATGAGAAATGGTTGAAGCAACTGGAGTAAAGATGCAACAGCTGGCTCCATGGCAGCTATTTCCAAGTATTTCAAAGGCCAGCATGGGTAAGAGTAAAGACATTATTATTATTATAATTATTTTTTTGACTCAGAGGATAGAGCTAGGAGTGATGGATAGAAGTTTGATGTTGGCACATTTGGGATTGGCATAAGAACAAACTTCCTTATAATTGGAGTTATTCAACAGTGTATTGGAAATAGTGAGTTCTCTCTGAAGTTTTCAAGCAAAAACTGGATAACCACTTGTTGGGTGTGCTGTCCAGCAGTTTTGTATTAGACTAGATTAGGTTGGACTAGATGATCTCTGAAGCCCCCTTCTTCTGTATGGAGATCTTCAAAGACATCTGAGATCTAGCCCAGATTTTAAGAGGAAGCGAGTGGTTGTGTGGCATGTATTTCTAGGCTATCCTCCTTTCTTACCTTTGAAAACCAGAGTTGTCTGAAATATAATCATGGTTGGAAAAGAGATGAAAGTCACAAAGTTGGTTTTCTGGGAGGTCCTGTTAACTTTATCCCAATTTATGGCATTATTCTTCACCCAGTTATTCAACTTGAAAGTGAATTTCCTTGATAACAAGGAGTACTTCAATTGAAGATAAACTTACTCATAGGATTTAAAGATTTAAAGGGACCTTAGAAGCCATCAAAGCTCTTAATTTTTAGATTAAGAAACTGAGGCATAGAGAGAATAAATGATTTGCTGCAGGTCACATAGCTAATGTCAATTATGGTAGGATCAGAATTCCCCTCCCCCCTCATTTCCTCAATCTGGGATTAATTTGTCCTAAAAAGCAACAAAGACGCCTCTAGGACTTGAATGACCCCTGCTTCCGAGACACACCCAAAGGCTTAAAAAAAACCTAAAAAACAAAAAAGCCTCGCCTATTTAGAGCCAGTGTTCCTCTAATCTAATGAATTTCTGAAGACTAGTCACCATATCCTGGCCTAATGAATTTCTGAAGACTAGTCACCATATCCTGGCCTAATGAATTTCTGAAGACTA
>JAJPUD010003687.1:0-17024 GCA_023553655.1 Myrmecobius fasciatus | reverse complement strand
CTGAAGACTAGTCACCATATCCTGGCCTAATGAATTTCTGAAGACTACAGAGTCACCATATCCTGGCCTGTTGAGCAGATGAATTTTGGTAAAGATTTGAGGCAGGTTGTCACATGGACGCTATGCTACATGCAGATTTGACTCCTTACCTTTGCATTTTGTAGGCATTTGTGAACATCTATTCCTTCCCACACTCAGTACTGCAGTAACACCCTCCACATCTCAGTTTATGAAAATGCCTTTTTTAAGGCCTACATACATGAATATGTGCCAATCTCTTCTGTGAAACTACCCGATCACTTGCCTTCAAGTAGCAACTATCTTCCTTCTTGAATATCTGGATGGATTTTCCCTATGTACTTATCACATCCTAACTTATATTAATTCAGACCAACACCTCTGTAACTTATAGACTTAGAACAGGGATTCTTAAGTTTTATTCTGTCAAGGACTCCTGACAGTTTGAAGAGACTGTGGATCGGTTCTAAGAATGTTTTTGAATGCATATAATACATTCTTTTTCAAAGGAAAACAAAATATATTGAAAGTTTATCAAAATACTTAAAAAAAAAATTCACTGACAAGAATAGAGTAGCCAAGAGCACTGAGATTTGAACTTAGGTCTTCCTGTTACCAAGACCAACTCTCTCTCAAGTAGCCCTCACTGCTTCTAAGTCTTGCACATAATAGACACTTTGATTAAATGAATTAATGGGATAACAAAAAGGGTACTTTGGTTAGTCTGGCGCCAGCTGCATTTTGACATTTTACTTCTTTAAATCTCAACTCATAGATTATCCCATCACCCTTTAATTCCATTTCAATTTTTGGAATGGGAAGAAGAGCAGTAAGATTTTCCATAGGGAATACCATCTCCTATTCCGGTCCTGGTTCCAGACCCACAATTCATATCATGTGGAGCTTATTTATTTAACCACTTCGACCACTATAAACACCACAACTACCACCACAACCAAAAAGAATGAGACTTAAAAAGGAAATCACAGAAAGGACCCTGAAGAGCATCTATTCAAGCCTTTCATTTCATAGATAAGGCCCTGAGAGTTTAGGTGATTTGGTCATTATTGTGGTTTTTAGAGAAGCAAGGGGAAAAAATTTAGGAGAATTATAAAAGTAGCATTGGAGACATAATAAATGTAAAGATTAATTCTTTGAAGATATCTTCTACTCAATGTCAATGAGGAAAAAAAATCCCAGAAGGAATTAAAAGGAAAATATGATTGCATGAAAAATCTTAGGAATGGAATATACATAGAAAGATCTCAGGGGAAGAAAGTTTTATCAATGACTTGGATAAAGGCATCGAGGGATAAGAACATTGGACCAAATCCTCAAATGGATCTGTCATCTATCTTTTCAGGGATGCAGATTGTAACCCATCCATGAGTGTGTATCATTTGGGCTCTGGTCCATGTCCTTTCACAGGATTTGAATTGAATTCACAGGAAGTGAACATAGGGGGCATACCCTTGCTTCATGGAACCCAGTGGATAAGCTGGGCTAAATTCAAACAAGTGTTAGCATATGTTTTAACAACTGGCTTCCAAATTATATATGCAGGGCAAACTTTTTAACCTTTATCTGCATTATTAACATTTTCTTTATTACTTTTTTAAGTCTAGACAATTAACAAACCAATAAACTTAAGGCCATGGTTTGTAGTGTTTGTTGATTTCTGAGGTGTAAATGCTCACAATGACATTTCAACAACTGGTTCTGCTATCACTGCTTGGCTCCAGTGCATCACTGGCTATATCAATAGTCTCTTCTTTCTACTATGTAACTAAATGAGATGAGATTTAGTAAGGGTAAATGCACCCTTATGTTTGAGTCCAGTCAGTTTTATTATTTTAAAATGGGTGTAAGTGTTGCTAAAGAGCAGTACTCTCAAAAAGATTATTAATTTTTCTGAACTGAATACAAGTTAACTAGTATGACATGGCAGCCAAAAGAGCCAGTGCAATGAAGCACATGTCTAGAGGGCTGTAATGGTCTCATTCTACTCAGTTGTGGTCAGACTACATCAGTTCTAGGGACTCCATCTTAGGAAAGGCCTGGATGAGCTGAGTACATCAAGAAGAGAATAGTAGGGTTGTAAAGGGCCTCCATATCATGAAACATGAGGAACTAGATTTTCAAGGTTTAAAAAAAAAATTCTTTAATTAATTTATTTTTTGCTGCTCCCCCCTTCCATTTTAAAATAAAAAGGCTCTAAGTGGTGCAGTGGAGAGAGCATCAGCCCTGAAGTCAGGAGGACCTCAGTTCAAATCTGATCTCAGACACTTAACATTTCCTAGTTGTGTGACCCTGGGCAAGTCACTTAACCCCAACTGCCTCAGCAAAAATAATAAAAATTAAAATTAAAAAAGCTCTATAACATGTTACATATTTACTAGCTGGTCCCAGAGCCAGAACAGGGCAGATATTTCTTATGCTGAGATCTATGGTTTATATTTGAGTCTCATCACAGAAAATAAGGTAGATGATGGGCAAAGGTATGGGTTGAGATTGGGGGCAGTGAAATGACAAGTCCCAATTGATCCGGGGAATTGGGATGTTGGGCCCTGAGAGGAGAGTGACAGGGATGAAATAGAGAGGATATATTAGATATAATAGGGAAGAGGGATTGGGTTTGTTCTGTTTAAAACCTGAAGGAAGAATTGGGAGCTGTGGGTAGAAGTTGTAGAGAAGTGGATTTTGGCTTTTTATTTGGAAAAAAAAAAAAATACTGTCCCCTCCTTACAGAGTGGTATGGGCTTCCTTTTGGGGCAATGAGTTCTCCCTCTCTAAAAGTCTCCAAATAGAGGATGGATAGGGATGATGCATTTGTAGAAGGGATTTTTGTTGGACTAGATGGTCTCAGAGGTCCCTTTGAAGGTTTAAGATTCTGTCATTTAGTTAAGCTTGTGACAAAGCTGGGACAATGCAGGTCTCGACTCCTTCCCAGGCCTATGCCCTTTCTCCCACAAAAAAGACAATCTGAAATTATCCAGTCTCCCCTCTGCCCCAAGTCCTTGACAATCTATAATTTCTGATTATGGAAACTCCAGGGAGCTGAAGCCTTTAGTTGCCTGGCGTATGGTATGGGAGGGGGGGGAGATCTGTAGCTGCTCCCTAACTTAGTTCTGGTGTCACAAAGTGGCCGAGGAACAGAACAGGTGGCTAGAGAAGAGGTCAGACTACACTGACTGACAGTCCATGGAGACTTCTGCCCCTTTCTCCCCCCACCTGCCAGCAGTCATATTGCCCCCGGGAGGGTGTTGTGTGGGCCCTTAGCACTGCCTCCCCAGGCTGGCAGCCAGTAGTGTGTAAATATTATTACACTCCCACTCATCTGAAGGATGTTAATTATTAAAACACATGCCACCCAGGGTAATACACTGTAATTAGGTACAAATTAAATTAGTATCCCCTGTAATTAGCATATCAATAACAGCTCTTGAGACACAAGGCCCCCTACTCCTCCATATTACCTCCCAACTTGGCCTGGCTTAGAAGAGGGTTCTATTACCTCCCTCCCTGGCTCGGAAATAATCAAACCAATAAATAACTTGGTGTGAGCCTAGGGGATGGAAAGTCACATAAATACTCCCCCCCCCCCGTTCTGTTGTAAAACACTAGAGAATGCACAAGAGAAGGATTTTTGAGGAGGGGCTTGAGAGAAACTTCCTAGATGCTATTAAAACCCCTGTTTGGGGTTGGGGAGAGAGGAGAGGAGGTATATTTGGGAGGAAGACGCCCAAGGCTTTGGCCCACTGACCTTTATAGAATCCTGTTCTTCCTTTAAAACCCACTTATAGGGCTTTTTCAATAAAGATTTCCATACTCTATCAGTCCATAAGGGTCTCTCCATCTATGTACATAATAGCCACTTAAATACTGATTTGAAACGGAAATTTTACAATATTGTTTAAACAACCCATTCGGCAGTCATAAACAAACTTGCACTGTTTCTTAACTTTTCCTGTATATCTTGTTTTCCCATGGAGATGATTGAGGGCAGGGTATCCCCCAGTAGCTAGTCTTTGTTTCTCTAGCAAAACACTTACTTTAATCGTTTTCTCAATGGTAAAGAAAGGGAAAGTCAAAATGATCTGGGACATATTGTCAAGTTATCTGATTTACAAATAGCTCTCTGTGGTCCCCCAACTCCATTCATTCCTAATTCCAATAGAGTGTCTTCTAAAAGGGATGAGCTATATGTTTATGAAAAGAGAGAGGAGAAAAGAGAGAAGGGAGGAGGGAAGAGAGAAAAAAGATTAAAGAGAAGGGGGGGGGGAGAGAGAATGTGTGTGTGTACTGTTAGAGCAGGGAAGGTTCCAGATCAGTTATACCCCCCGGTCTGAATCAGAAAAAAGGGCCAGCCAGGCATTATGAGATTTCTGTGCCCGGGACAACACTGGACAAGTGATGGATGAATGGTGAGTAGAGGAGATAATGCTGAATAGATATGAAATGTACTAAATTTTTATTAAACAAGAAATGATGACCTCCTTGTTATATACTTATTTCCTGCTTTACCATGCCTGCAGCTGGAAATATGGGGAGCTCACCAGACCTGACATAATACCGAATGCATAAAACCCTTTATATATAGGATACTTCTGGGGGTGCCTCAACCTGTGATATTTTGAGATATGGATGTAAAATAGAATGAGTTTAGCCTAGTGCTTGAGGACTCAGACTTTTAGCCTAAATTTTCCCAACTTTTATCAATCAGCAAGCACTTTATTAAGTACCTACTATGTCAGTGGGGGGGGGGGTGTCAAAAGGGGGATGAGCTGCTCTTAAAAGGGCTCTGCAAGCTCTCATGTCAGAAGTGCTAGAACTCCCTGATTACCCTATATGCCTAACTGGTCACCCAACTCTTTAACTGTGACTCCAAGAAGCCATAGCATGTGCAGGGGCCACACTTTGGTAAAACCATCTTGGAGGAACCAACAGGCCTCCTCTCAGTGAGCTGCGGGGTGTCTACCCCAAACATGTGAAGACTTTCCCTGGTGGAATGAGCAGATGAGAACCATTTGCTCAGTGGCCATCACGGTGGCTGAGGCAAGTGCTGTGGAGTGCTTAGAACCTGACTGGACATCAGAGACACTGCATGCTGGGCCATCACTAGTTGTCAAGACTGTAGTCTTGCCACTGGGCTTGGCTTTGATAACTCTGGAAGAAAAAGTGAGGCTAACAATTTTGTTCAACTCTTATGTCACTTATATCCAATTCATGTGCAAGTCAGAGCATTGCCCCATGATGTTACTGGTCATCTTCAAAAACAAAGGACAAACAAGAATCACCATCGTGTGCCAGGTGTTGTGCTAAGTGCTGGGGCCACCAAGGGAAAAGGAGGGCTTGCTTTTAAGGAGTTCCAAGTCTCATTATAATAGGAAGTTGGAAGGTAGATACCTCAGCCAATTGGTACTTTCCATCCTATGGCTAACAAATTCACACTTGATCCCTGTGATTGAGGTAAACTCTCACCCCAGTCCCTACTCTATCTTGTTTTAACCATTTTAACCTTACCATTTCTTTCCCTCCCCTTTAATAAAGAGCTTAAAGAGACTACTTGGAACATCTGCTCTATCATTAACAACACTTGACTTCTCTTCACATACTTTGTTGCTTCTTCTGCTCAAACTTGGGCACCCAGGAAGATGTTGCTCCTCTGCCCACTCTCTCTAGTGCTGGGTATTCCTTTCATACCTCCTGACATCCTGGGCTGTAGTAAAAGAGGACACTTGCTTTCCACTCTTGCAGCCACTTCCCTCGGACTCCCTAGGCCATAATCACTAGGCAAATTCTCCTTTAAAATTCATGCTCTATATGATCCATTGGAGATCCT
The DNA here is from genome assembly GCA_023553655.1 of Myrmecobius fasciatus. Taxonomy (NCBI): domain Eukaryota; kingdom Metazoa; phylum Chordata; class Mammalia; order Dasyuromorphia; family Myrmecobiidae; genus Myrmecobius; species Myrmecobius fasciatus. Next base: position 11,164 of record JAJPUD010003687.1, on the reverse strand, counting down.
TGTAGGTATAATTTCTCCCCAATTCTCTCTGGGTTCTCTGCTCTTTAATCTCTAGAATGTTTTCATTTGTCATGACCTAGTAGCTTTCTCACCCTAGATGATTCGGTCCCTTTAGCCCCTTTCTTTGATAGGTTGGTTCCTCTCAGACCCTTCACTTTAAGGAAAATCTTCAAGTTAGTCATGTTCCCATCTCTATTCCTCTCTGGGATTCACCCCCGAATTTCTAGTTTTCTATGTTCCAATAATCTTCCCTCCACAGCCTTCTCAACTCGAGGTCCTTTTCTTTGGTCAGTTCCCACTGGAACCTCCATTTCAAGGCAAATGGAAGGGCTAGCCATATTCTCTTCTCTTTCTCCTCCTTGAGTTTCTATGTACTGTGTTTCCTCATTAGAAAATAAGCTTGAGGGCAGGGACTACCTGTCTTTTTGCTTGTATACCTGTATTTCCACTGCTTCAAACAGTACTGAGTACATAATGAATGCTTGTTGAATTAACTTGTAAATCAACACCCTCCATTCATTCTCTTTTCTCAAGAGAAATTCAGTAGGTGGTTCAGTGTCTCCAAACTAAACCCTACTGTTCTATCTGAAGATTTTAATACTCATCCCTTCAAACACTGTGGTCTACCAGTTTATAAATCTTCTTAGCTCCCATTATCTGCAACTTCACAGCCAACTCCAGAAATGGTATATTATCCCAGATCTCACCTTCACTTATGACTGTGCCATTGCCATGATTTTGAACTTTAAAATCTCCTTTTCTTTTCTCAAACACCTCCTTATGCCCTTTCTCTATCCTCATTGCAATCTCCAGTCCTTTTATCCCTTCCTGTTTTCAGAGCTCATCTGCGACCTACTTAGACCTCATGTTGTTTTCTGACATGAGTTAATCAACTGTAGACTGTCTTTTGTCCATGACTTTCTTGCCCTGCTGCTCCCACCCTGCCAACTCTTCACACCCAGATCATCTCTTAATCACGTGGTCCTTTTAAGCTATTGTTTTGTAGTGCTCCTTTCTTTCACTGTCAGACTCTTAAAATAATAATCTACACTCATTGCCTGCACTTTCTTCACATCTCATACTCACTTCTTGGTCCCCTGTAATTTGGCTTTCAATCCCACTGGAACACCATTAGAACCACTCTATACAAGGATGCCAATGATACCAAATTATTCTCAGCTGGCCTCCTCTGTGACTGCTATGGCATTTGATTCAATTGTCTACTCCTTCCTTCTGGATACGCTTTTCCTGTGATTTCCATGACACTAGTCTTTAAAAAAAACAAAAAAACAAAACTTATTTGACCTACCAGTTCTTCTATTTGCTATAGAATTTCTTGCTTGCCTGCTCTGCTTATGCCATCTGAATCTCCAAGTTCAGTTGCTAACTTGACCTCTCTCTCTTGATCACATCTCCTCCCACAGATTCACATATCGCATCCATGCAGATGGCTCTCAAATCTCTACATTCAGTCCTAATCTGTCTCTTGAACATCGCTCTTGCATAATCAACTTCTGCCTTAGATAGTTACATGGTACAGAAGCTAAGAGTGCTGAGTTTGGAGTTAGGTAGAGTTCAAATCTAGTCCTGGATACTTAACAGCTGTGACTTAAAAGTCTCTTCACCTTTGCTTGCCTCCATTTCTTCATTTGTAAAATGGGAATATTAAGAGTACCTACCTCACAGGCTTGCTGTGAGGACTGAAGAGATAATAATTGTAAAGTGCTTGGCATAGTGCCCAGCACACGGTAAACTCTATGTAAATGTTAGCTATTTTTTTCCTAAAAATATTCTAGATATAGATATATTAAACACATTCAAAAAGTAATTTCATTATCTTCCTTTTGCACTTTCTTCCCCTCTTATTGAGGCTGAGGATTATCATCATCTTCCCAGTCAACCTGAGCTCAGGCCTTCATTTTTTTGTCTTAATGACTGTGATATCCTAATTTCTCCTCTATTTCCAATATTGCCCTTCTATGGATCTTCAACAATTACCAAAGTAAGTTTCCTAAAGCCCAAGCCAAACCACTACTACCTTGCTCAAGAATCTTCAATGTCTTCTTGTTGCTAAGATAAAACATAAGTTCAGGGGCAGCTAGGTGGCCCAGTGGATGGAGCACCAGCCCTGAAATCAGGAGGACTTGAGTTCAAATCTGGTCTCAGACAATTAATACTTCCTAGCTGTGTGACCCTGGGCAACCCCAATTGCTTCAGCAAAAAGCAAAAAACAAAACAAAACACAAGCTCCTTAGCTTGATATTTAATGCTCTCCCCAACGTACCCTAGACTTAATGCATTCTGCTTTGATGTACTACATTCTAGCCAAAGTGTCCTACTGTTTCTCGAACATATTGCTGTCTCCTGCCTGTATTCATAGAAGTCACCTTTTGTGTTTGGAATCCTCTCTGGTTACCTTCAGTCTGAATTCCTGACTTTCTTCAAAGATCTGTTCAGATACTTTATAGCCTTATCTGGTCCTTTTAAGGTGGTAGTGTGCTTCCTCAAGAATACAGATAGTCATACCCTTGATCTTGCCATCTCCCACAAAATATTTCATTCCCTATTTTTGATCTCTATTGTGACTCTACTTCAGCTCCTATCTACCCCCCACCCCCACACTGTGCTCTTCATCTTCATGACATCCAATTCCTTGACCTCTTTTTTTGCCCAGACCACGATGCTACACTCCTGCCTTCCGCATCTTGCTCTCTTGATAACCAACTCAACTCTACACTTTTTCTCTTGAATCCTTTGTCCCCTTCTTCCATTGTTTTTCCTCCCTGTCAAGCATCAACCCTGGATGACTTCTACCACCCTGCTGCTTTGCTCCTAATTCATGTGAAGAAAACCTTGCTGTTTGGATCTACTATTTGTTAAGGTTACATAAGCTCAACTGGGTCCTCACTGCTGCCAGGCAATCCTCTCACACCTCCCTAGTTGACTCACTTTCCTACTCTTCACAGCAGCTTTTCCAAACTTTTTCATCCCTTTTCAAGCCTGCCATAGCTCTCCCTACCCTATTCTTTTAGCTGAGAACTCCATCTAATATTTCACTGAAAAAATGGAGGCCACTTGATGAGCTTTTCCACTTCTTTAGTCACATATCCCAGCTGTCTTCTGCCATTCTCTCCTTCACCCAACACAGATGAGGTGACCATTTTCCTTGATAAAATAAACCCCTCGAAATGTACAAGTGATCCTATTCTATCTTGTCTACATTAGCAGATTGTTCTTCAATCATCCCCACTCTCATCTTCAACCTTTCCTTGTCTAGTGGTTGCTGCCATCCTGTCAATAAACATGGTTTTCCCACATCTTAAAAAAACCCTCACTTGATCCATCTCACCACACTAGCTCTTGTCTCATCTCTTTCCTTTTGTAACTAAACTTGAGGCCATCTACAGCAGTCACCTCCCTTTTCCCCCTTTTAACTATGATCTTGCCTTTATCATTCAACTCTCTCCAGTTACAAATTATCTACTTGCTAAAATCTAAAATCCTTCTCACTCTGCAGCCTTCGACACTTTCCTTTCCCAACTTCAATTTATAGTCTCCCTTCTTTCCAGTGGGAAGTCATTTAAAAAATTTGCACTACATTTACTCTTATGCATTTGATGTTACTGCAAAAACAAAAAATCAAAAGGTACCCAGAATAGCCAGCAATCCTTCCCTAGGTTATCTATATGGTAGATGTCTTTTGTCCCAGATTCAGAGCAATCCTCTGGCTTTGGGACCACTCCTCCCCAAAAAAAAGCTGCTCTCCTGGCTCTGGCCTCAGATGGGCCAGACAGAAGGGCCGTAATGGGTGATGGGACAATGTCTGCTGGATGACTCCTCCCGGTAGTTCTGTTGGCTTCTTCAAGCCACCATAGCTCGATTCAGAGTGCCTTCTTGGCTCTAGGGGGCAGGGAATCACCCTGAACAGCTGACAGAAGAGTGAACATGCTGTCTGCCTCCAGGGTCTAATCTAGCTTCCCATTCCCTCTTCTTGCCTCAGGCTTTTAAGCTGTGCATGTGTTTTATATCTAACTCTGAGCAGGTATGACTGTACTGTCTGCTGTTGTTCAGTCCTTTCAGTAGTGTCCAACTCTTCAAGACCCCTTTTGGGGTTTTCTTGACAAAAATACTGGACAGGCTTGCCATTTCCTTGTCCAGCCCATTTTACAGATGAGGCTGGGCGCTCTATTCACTGGGTCAACCAGTTGCCCCTCTTGTCTCACTTGTTCAATCAAATCTCTGGATCTGAACTGTCTGTCTTTGCTTTGAACTCTCTTGTCCAACTACAGCACTTGGGTGATGATGAGCTAGGAGTCCCAGAAGTCCTCAGTGGGGTGGCTCAGCTCAGGGATCCACCAGGAGAATAAAAGGCACAGCCAATAACAGAGAGGAGAAAGGAGCAGATCCTTAGGGAAACATCCAGACTCAATTTTGGCTTGTTGAAACCTGGCTTGGTCTGTGAGGGGCTGGGGCAACAGCTTCACTGTGATTGTCTGAATGAAGACCTTTCCCCCACTGGCTGAGCACATTGCAGAGGGTTTTCCTGGTTTCCATAATGACCAACACGGGCTGTGGACAGCTCTGTACTACTTTATTGGGTCTTGCAAGCTTTAAATACAGAACAGGGGTTGGCATCTAGGGCAAGGAGCAAGGGGTAGATGCTGCTGGCATTTAAGAATGGATAGATCAGAGAAGTAACATAATCAACTATCAGTCAGAGAACTAGGAGGCACAGAGCAAAGGAGGCCACATGGATTAGGGGAGGGTGCCAAGTGGCAGCTTCTCTTAGTTGATGCCTCTCCCTTGCCTCCCCTGTGCACAAAGTCTTTTGTGTTTATTCTTGCTCATAGGCAAGTTGATTTGAAGACAATTAAAAAAACACATATCAGGTCAGGAGGAACCTGGGATGGCAGTATTCATCAGCCCAGATGGCAATGCCCCCAGCCCCTAGGAAAGCTTTCCAGCTTCCCATCCCCCTGCTTAGGAATTCTGCCTCCCAAGACAGTCCCATATACTGAAGCAAAGCTGGACCCATCCTTCCCCCCTCCCCTGCCTCTCTCCCCTTCCTCCCAGTCCTGGGCTCTCCAGTTGACACCTTCTTCCCAGGGGGAAAAGGTTTTAGTGTAAGCGGAGCTGATGGGGGCAAGAGACACTTTCTAGCGGCTGTAGCCAAATTCATCTGCATCATCTGCTCGAAAATCCCCATAACGCCAGAGATTCAGCTGTAACAAGAAAGGGAAAACATCACTGTTAGTTCCGTATGTTCTTCCCCAAACAATATGGCCCACCTTTCTCCCACCTCACAGTGGTCTTTGGGGGCAGGAACTCACCCTGGCACTCTTGGCTGACTCCTGTGCATTCAGATACTCTGTGATCTGTAAGTTTAAGAGCAGGGAGAAGGATGTCAAGGGAATTGTGGACCATGAGATCTAGCCTATGGCACTCCTAATCTTGGGAGCGGCACCCTCTATTCCCATCATTTTCATCAGGGTTAGGAACATGAGGCAAGGAGAAAATTCAGAGAAGACATGACAGCTGTCCAAGTATTTTAAGGGATGTCATATGGAGCTCCCTTAGCTCCGGAGTGCCAGAACCAGGAACAATAGGTTGAAACTGTAAAAAGGCAAATTTATAGGCTAGACTCAATATTAGGAAATGACTTCCTCACAGTGAGAGCTGGGCAGAGTAGAGTGAGCCTGAGGACCACCATGAGGAGGTGGTATAGTTCTTCTCCTTGGAGGTCCTTGACCATTTGTTGGGTATGACACAGTGGATATTTCCTTTTGTGTACAGGATAGACTACATTAGCCACTGAAGTCCCTTCCAACTCTGAAATTCTGGTTCTGTGATTTGGGAGATTCCAGAGGCCAGAGAATGCCTGAGCAGCACTGCTGTTCAATGACTGGAAGAACTCACTCCTCCCTCATCCAACAGATCTTTAAAATATGAATATATATTAGGAAAACTCACTCTGCCCTTGAAAAAGTAGTTTTCCAAAGTGGGGGTGGAGGAACAGGGAATGCGAGCAGTCAGGCCTTTCCCCAAAGGAGAAGGAGAAGCAGCAGTAGAAAAGGCTCTATTTTATAAACAGTGGCGTCTTGTTGCAAATGAAATATTGACTCTCACAATCAACACCATCGACCCCATGAACTAGCCACAAATAAATTAGTAAGGACTGGGTCGTCAGGAAGGCAACAGAGAAGGCAATGGAGAGACTAGAAGAAGGGGAAAAGATGGGTGAAATGGGGGAAAGGAAGATAGTAAAGGCCCAAAAGAAATATTGTTCTCAAACCAAATTTCTCTACTTTCTGCAAACAATTGGGCCAAGAGGTGCAGTGGAAAAGAAAAATGCCTTCTTTTTGCTCAGTGACAAGTTTTCTGACTCATAATGGCAGAGCTAGAAGGAACTTCATATCTCTGATTTACCGGATTGACCTGTGGGTGAAGCAGGCTCCCTCCTGTTAGCTGAGTGTGGCCTTGATTCCTTACAAAGGGAACCTTCCTTAGTAAGGTGAGGGTAGTAGGTATAGAGATAATCTTGGGATATCAATGGGCTAGAAGGGGTGCAGGGTGATGATTTTCATTTTAGTGGTAAAGAGGATCATATCCCTGGGAGGTGATCTATAGCTCTTAGCATAAATCTAGGAAGGGGGACACCTGTCTGAATTGCATGATGGGAGCACCTTGTCTCTCCTTATGAATATGAAGAAGAAAGGAGTAAAGACATCTCTTTCTAAATGTGCCCTTTCCTCAAGTCCATCACCCAGGGAAAATGTTAAGGGTTTTTCCCTTTCCAGTTTGCACTTAAATTGTTAGTCAAACTCATTTAATTTGGAAGGTAATTAAGTAGTCTGCTGGCCCTGATCCCTTCTCTTCCCAGTCCCCATGTACCTTTCCCAATTACATTCTGTGGTTACTCCCCTTCTGCCCCCCACCCCTAGCCCCGTGGGTAAGCAGCAGGGCCTCAGGCCTTACCACGAACAGGGTGCTTCCCTCCCCTAATAACATACCACTTTCTGGAACTGTTTCTCCTTGCGAACCTCCACCATGACCAGCCCTTCTTTAACCAAGCCCAGCCCCACATCACCCTTGGAATCTGCAAACTGAAGGGTGACATGGGGGCAGCCGGGGCTCATGTGTTCCACATTGAGTAGGCACTGAGTGTTTTGAATGTCCCGAACCACGCTGTCCACGGCATCTGTGCGGGCATCCTCCTGGGGGGCAGAGTAGCACCACAAACAGCAAGGACATTACTGCCTGGGACATCAGCCTCCCTGATCCTACTGAGCCCAGGCCATATACTTGCTTGTGCAATCACTGCTTCCCACCACGGTCTCCCCCTTGTGTGAGAGTATGCACTTCCCTGTGTGCACAAGTGCACCCGAAGGCACATCTAGGGACGGGCAGAGACCTATCTCCTCAGACATTTCACACAGCACATTAAACAAAGGGTCTGGACTCACATCTTGTGGCACCTGGATGAAGGCAAAGGCATACTCCGTGGCTTGAGCAGGCAGCACTCGGGTGCTGAAGGCAGGTGGTAATGTACCCAAACGGGTAGATGGAAGGATTTCTCTCTGTGGGGAAAGCATCAGGAAAAGGCACAGCTTCAGATCATGTGAGCCTCCACCCTCAGGTTCCCTTCTTTCTGCAGGACACCATCTAGATGGGGCCTTTGACTCTAGAGAAAATCCATGAATTCTAATGGTGGCTGACTCTCAGCCCTGGGATGGGTTCCATGAGAACCACACCCACAGCCTCTCTCAGTCATCCAACCCAGGAGGGCAGTGTCCACCCCAGACAGCAGCTAATTCTAGGGACTTGATTCTTCTCACCCCAGGTCTGGTGTCGGGGACACCCATGGTGCCTATTAAAATAATCACAGTGATAACAGGGCTAAGTGCTGTTTCCATTTCCTTCCAAAGACTTATCTTCTGGGAATCAGGTTCCTGATTCTTCTGCTAGGCAGAGAGACGGAGGAGGTCTCGACTGTCAGCTAAGAAGGGGAATGTCCCTGGAGGTCTGCCTACTCTGCTCTGGCTCTACTAGAGAGCAAATGAGGCCTGGACTCCCATGTTCTCTGTTTTCAGAGCTTCCTTTTGTTCTCTGTGCCCCATTACTGAGTCTCACCCCCGAGTGGAAAGAGGAAGCAGCATGGGGTCAGTGTCAAAGGCCCAGCTGGAAAGGCCTTCTCTCTTCTGCCACGGTATCTATGACATCCACAGTGCGATTGGGGCTCTGTGAGGAACATGGAAGACCTGCCAACTCTTTTTTTTTGCTGGGAGTCTCTGGGAATTTCCTTTTGTTGTTGTTGTTGCTCTTGGCCCGAGTTAATTTTCTTTCAGGGTACAGGGACCCTGAGAACACATCTAACCCAGCACAGCCACATACAGACACACTTACAATCTGTGCTTCCATCCTACATCGCTGAGACCTGAGGGGCCTCCCTGAGGGAGAATGAAGGGCATCAGGTTCAACTCCTTGCTAGGATTACATGAAGCATTGTGGAAGAATGTACCTGCAGTAGGGTATAAACCTAGGGCTCTGACCAGAATACAATTCTCCTATTCCAGGGATTATTCATCTGGGATTTATGAACTTGCTTTAAAATATTATAATAACTGTTGCTGATTTCTTTTATAACTCGGTATATTTCATTTTATGCATTCAAAAAAAATGATTCTAAGAAGCTTTATCAGATTGCCAAGAAATCTATAATCTAAAAAATATTAAGAACCCCAGTTCTCCCCTTCTTAGACGTGCAGCTTTGTACCTCAGGCATGCTAGAAGCATTCATTTTTCCCCTTCCCAGTGAGTCGTTTGTGTTTGCAGGGTACCCGGCTAAAACCCCAACACTCACATTGCCATAGTCGATGTAGAAGACGTGAACCTTGGCTGGAGACTCCACCTTTTCTACCCGAGCTCGATACCTGCAAGGATATCAGCGACAGTGAAAACACAGCCACAGCAGGTGAGGATTGGAGTTGGGGTGGGGGAATGGAGGAAGAGGACCCCGGGTTATTCAGAAACCTTTGGCTGCAGGGAATGGATCAGCAGAGCCATGCACCAGGCCACCTTTCTAAGAGCAGGGCAGAAGGCTTTGGTGATCACCACTCTCTCACTCGAGGCTAAATGTCCATCCTTCGGCTGAATTTCAGTAACCAGGGAAGGAGAGGGGAGGGAGAATGGAATGCATGGAGCAGATTAATGTGTCCTCAGGGCATAAAGCAACAAGACTAATGACTAGATTGATGTCTGCTGTTTAAACCCAGCACACTAAACAGCAGCTGTAATTAGTCGGCAGATCTGTCTGGGAGGCTATAGCAGGGAACACATCCAAGTCACTTTCTCGCCCAGGAAGGCCATGGGCCCTGCCCTCTGCAGCCAGCCTTAGCTGACCCTTTTCCAACTTCAGGGTGCTAGGGTTGTCCCCAGGCTGGAGTGTGCTCCTCACGCCTCCCCCAGCACCGCTGTTTCTGCTGTGTGAGCGTGGAACAAGCCAGTTGGTTCAGTTTCATCAGGCCTTCCCCAGGCTAGTTCCCCAGGGGAGTTGGGAGAATGCCACTTGCTTCTGCATTCGGGGAGCTGGCCAAGCTGCAGGGTGCTCTCCTATCCAACTTGCCAACTGACTGCCCCCAAAGCTGGCCCCAGGCTGGCAGGGGGAAATCACCAGCAATGCAATGCAACTCATCAGCCAAGAGAGCTGCCAGGAAAGGAGCAGAATGATGTCATCATGCCACCTTGGAAAAGCCGCAAACCCAAGAGGGCTATCTTGGACCAATGAAGGTGGGTGGCTCTGGGGCAGCTCCCAGGACACCTCCCCCTCGCCCTGCTCTGTCCTGGGTGGGCTTACCATTCTCCATCCACAAACTTGGCAATGCAGAATTCTCCTCGTCGGGGGGCATAGGATCCCTCTATGGGTGGGTGGCTGGCAATGTCATTTCTCATGCCCTCCATCAACTTTTCTAGTTGTGTACCTGTGCGTGTGGGTGACAGTGGAGGAAAAGCGAGGTGAGGCTGGTGTGACGCACCTCAAGGTCCTGCTGGTGCACCGAGTGGAAAGGCAGGGACCTCTTCCATTCCTGAATCTGCAATCATGAGTCCGTCCCTTACCCTCACCCCTTTAAGAGCTTCCCCCCTCCCCCCGCCAAGGATGGTGAGGGGCAAACAGGACATCAGTGTCTTGGTTATCCAAGGCTTAAGTCAGACTGAAGAGGAAGGAACTGGTGACAATGAGCAAATGCCCCTTAGGGCTGGGAGTTGGAGGCCTGGGTTCAAATTCCAGCTCTGCCTTTACTGAGTGACTGTGAGTAAATCCCATGCCCCCTCGGGGTCTCCGTTTCCTCATCAACAACATTGGCCCGAGGTTCTATCTAGCTGGAAGCAGCATGGCTCCATGGAAGTGGTGCATATTTTTCCAACTCCCACTGGTTCTAAAGGTGGGATTTTTCTTTTTAATTTCTTTTTTTTTTATTAAAAGCTTTTTATTTACAAAATATATGAGTGATTTTTCTACACTGACCTTTGCAAAACTTTTTTTTTTTTGTTCCAAGCTTTTCCCCTCCTTCCCCCCACCCCCCACCCCTAGATGACAGGTAATCTAATACAAAAAGTGGGATTTTTCTAGGAAGAGTGGACCCTACTAAAACCAGGTTCAAAATCATAGTTCTCTGGTTATACCAACTCATCTTTTCATGTATTCTCTTTTTATCCTCCAGCATCTCTACTCTAGAACTATATCTGGCCCATGTCATACAGATGATTGTCTACCTCTAGGCAAAGAAACTAGTATGGCTACCCACTATACAATCCTACAACCTACATGGTGAGATGAAAGGCAAAGGTGGAGACAAGAGACCACAGAAAATCCTCAGGAAAGGAATAATCAAACAACAGGGATTTGACCTTAAAAGCAGAGTCAGAATCCAGGAAAAAAAAGTGGCCTAGTGAACCCAGATTCTCCTTTATTGAAATGGGTGTGATTTCATCACTGACCTCAATGTCCCTTGGTTCTTGGGCATTTTCACTCACTCTGGGGGCCATATGAACTCCAAAGCTACTGTTAGGTTGGTTTCCTCTTTCCCTGTTCCAATTCGTACTATGCTATACAATATTAACTTCTAGGCCTCATTTATAATCCCTGGCTGCCTCTTTGGTAACAGAA
>JAJPUD010003686.1:186979-233760 GCA_023553655.1 Myrmecobius fasciatus | reverse complement strand
CGGTGGGAGAAGCTGAAAAAGTGCTGGGAAGCCCTCTGTGTACGGAGGGAAGTGAAATACCCCACGGGCGGCTAGTTAGCCAAAGAAATCCTATTTGCAAATCTCTTAGCAGCATGGCACAGTGTGTGGCCACAGCGGGTCTTGCATAAATGGTGGGTCTCTTCCCCACGTGAGCCTGGCGCTCAGGATTGGGGCTGGGACTGAGGCTTCCAGATTGATCTCAAAAGTGAGCAGTGTAGAGGGGGGAATTAAAAAGGGGGGGGAAGAGAATGGATGGGACCACCAAGAGACTGGAGTCAGAGAAGGGGAGAGAGCCCAGGACTGAGGAGCAGTCAGGTGGGTAGGGGCACCCCTTTATTGGGAGAATCAGTGAGAATCAAAAATGGCACTTGAGAACATCCCTTTTCAAAGGAAGAAATCCAGACTATTGACAACTATATGGAGGAAAAAAGGGTACAAGTCCTGAAGAACAGTTACCAAGGTTCCCAGCCTGGCCAAGTTTGCCTGTCCAGTTACAGGATTAGATCCTGCTCTGTCTTCATCTCTTGGGTTGTAATCAACTCTACATACCACTCCCAAAGAAGGCATGTCTGTGGAACATGTAGCTACCTCTTAGGTTACAGAGCATGCCTTTTAGAGATTCAGTGTGGCTGGCACAACTGTTCCCCAAACTCTGGTCTATGACAAAGCATGTACTTGTATGTATATAATAACACTCCCCATGTGACCTCAGCATCCTCCTCATCTGCCAGGAATCAATTCTGAAAATGCCTCAATTCATAGCACATTTGAAAGTCTTAAATCCCATTTTCAAATTTAAAATAAGCAAACATATAACAAAAAGGGCAGCGAACTTTTAAGTATTCATAGTTTAAATCATTTTCTTACTGTTCACACAAATGAAAAGCCCAATTCCTGAAAACCATTTAACCAGTCATTTTTATTGATTTCTTGTAAACTTAAATACAATGATGTTCACCAAAAAGGAATATAATTCAATCCTAGAGTGTCTGTGTCCTTTAAAAAGGATACTTTTTCTCAAAGTCTATAAAATGGTTTATAATGGTAACTGAAGCTAAGTAACTGGCAAAGAGATTCCCTCTCTCCCTCCCCAACCTTTGCAGCAACAACTATGTACTTGTGAGCCAAGAGTTACATGGTCAATCATTCTCCACGGCTATAAGCTATACTTTTGGGCACAGATAGGGTGCTACTACTTACATGGGGGCATCAGACTCATAAACAATGAGCCAGAAGACCTTACAGGCTTTCTTATTTAGCATAACTAGCCCAATTCAAAACAGTGGGAAGACCAAGGGTATTACCTATACAAAGAAAGCATGGAGGGTCTATTAGAAAAATACATAGATTAGGAATCAGAAAACCAGAGGTCAGATCCAACTCAAGACACTTACTAGCTATGTGATCTGGGGCAAATCATCTAGGCTCCAGTTGCATTATCTGTAAAAATGAGGCGTGGGCCAATTATCTAAAGGTCCTTGCCAACTCTAAATATATGTTCCCATAACAGTAAATCTCTTTCTCTCATGGTGCCTGAGTCGGTTCCCTCATTACATATTGATAATTATAATTAACTATTGTACTTCCTGAGGATATCATAAGAATCAAATGAAAATACATGTGAAAGTATGTTTTAAAACATAAAACCAATTCTCCTGCCATACTGGAATGTTATTATTTCCCCAATACAAATATTCAAGGAAGCTGATGTCAGTAAATCATCTCCACAACTCTTAAAATTAGTTTTTCTTCTAGGCTGAAAATAAAAAATATTCATTTTTTAAAAGAACAATCTAACAAAAAAAATATGATTTCTTGGAAAATATCAGGACAACATTCAAATGATACATTTGAGATAAAGTACAAATTGTATAAAAATGTTATAAATCTGATCTGTGATATACTTGAAAAACATTCTTCCATAGACTGGACTGTCTTAATGCTTCATCTGCATTTTATATTTTAAGCTGCATCAAAGAAAGAAATCAGGGTATTTTGGTCATAACTGTCCAGAATCTCCAGCAGAAGAGGAACTTTGGTCTTCACATTGGTGCCTTTAAACTTGAACTTATCAATGAAGAGGTCAGTGATCATGCCTGAAACAGAAATGCCCATTTTCAGCCATTAGCTTTCACAACCTAAAAGGATACATTTTCCTTAAGGCAAATGTACCCTTTGAACACAGCCACTTAAACAAGGTTTTTGTTTTTTTTTTTTTTTGTTTTTTTTTAGGATCTCTCACTTTTTTTTTCTTTTCTTTTTTTTTTTGTCTACACTTGTGATTTAAAATCTCAAAAGGGTCAGTCACTGTTCTTAAAAATATTAAGTATAAGAAACTCAATTTCTAGTGGTCTCTAAACATTTTATATGCAATCATAGTAGGTGATTGATAGGGAAAGCCAATAGAATTTCCCAAGCAGGGAGATTGATGTAGTCAGAGCTACTCTTTAGGAAGCTCACTGGTGGATAGAAGAAGACTTGAGGAAGACAGACCCATAAGTAGGCCATTACAATAGTCCAGAGATGAGCTGAGGAGGGCCTACTGATAGCAGTACCAGAGAAGAGAAGGGGCGTAAAGGAGAGAAGTTCAGAGGTAAAATCAGCATGCCAAAAGATTAGCCAGAGAGGGTGAGGCAGTAAGGAATTGAGGATGACATGGAGGTGTGGTAACTAGGAGTATGATGGTATCCTCAAAAGTAAGAGAAGGATGGAGTAGAAACAATAGGAAGAAGGGAATCTGGGGAAAGGAAAATGAGGTCAGTTGGAGACATGTTGAGTTTAAGATATCTAACAAACGGTGGTGGTGAGATACTGAAGAAGAGCAGAGAGGGTGGGGTTAGATAAGAAGATCTAAGAATCATCTGCACAGAAAAACAAATCGACCTGATGAGATGACCCTGTGCAGTGGCACTGAGGGAAAAGAGGAAAGGGCCCAGGCCAGAGGTCTCTGGGATTTCTATGGTCAGCACAAACAACCTGGGGGAAAATCCAGCAAAGGAGATAGAAACAAAAAGGAGGAAAACCAGGAGAGAAAAGGGGGCTTCCTGCCAAATAAGGATTGAAGAAAGGCCATTAGACTTGATAATTAAGAGACTGGCAATGACTCTGAGCCTTTCTTTGATTATGCACCACACCGATTGCCACTCTTAGCAACCTCACAAACTACCCTTGTATCCTTCAGCTCAAGCATCTCCTCCTACCTGAGCCCTTTTCTGATCTTCCCAAGGCTGGTGCCCCTCCATCCAATCATCTTGTTCTGTTTTGCATTTACCTACATCTACTCCTGAAAGGTGGGTACAGCTCTGCTTTTGTCTTGGTCTGCCTAGTGCCTAACACATGGCAGGTGCTAAATAAATGTCTGTTTCATATTACCTCCCCCAGTCATCCAGGCCTGGCCTAAGCCTGGTGCTCCCAGCAGCTGCTCAGATCAGCCCATATGCCTTTGGGCCTCTTTGACAGCTGCTGCTGCTACATATTCCCAGCTCACCCCTGAGCCACTGCCATACTTGAGCCTGGTCAGACTGCTGGGAACCACCCTCATGCCCCATTCCCCAACTTCCTCAGACTCCTTGGCTCAGCCTGCCTTTGCCCCTGACACCAGAGCTGCTCAGTCAGCCTTTGGAGAGAGATGGGGACAGAAAGAGAAATCTATAAGCCTTCCCAACACAGAGACGCCTCATTGTTCTATGGTATCAAAGTTTCAGGATATAATTCACCATTATAACTATTTTAATAAAGGGCAGAGACAAACAATTAAATAGTTATTTTGTTTATACGACACTAATAACTAGTCTGGCTAATTATTTAAAAAGTAAATTGACTAGTTATTTTGCCACAATGTAGACAACAACTGACTTTAACAAGATCTGTAAATATGCCATTTAAAACCTTGGTTTCCAGTTTGATTTGATCAGGTTGTGGTTTTACTTTATGACTATACTTAAACATCAGAAAGGAATGGGCCATCTACTCCCTCCAGCTGTCTTCACAAGGAAACCTGTCCTCACAAGGGCTGGATGCAATAATTGCTGCTGACCATGAAGAAGGCACAAAGAAGCACTTAAGTGCTCACTAGGTTCCTATCATTGTCAGGACCTGGGGATACAATGGCAAAGCACCACCTTGCCCTTCTCAGATCTGCTCCAAGGTCACATGGTGTATTTGACATAGGGCTGGGGGAATGAACTCAGTGTGATTTCATTGGCATAGGCAATTCCCATGTGAGAAAACTCTCTAGCAATGCAGGGAGCACCTTCTCTGCAAGGTCTGATCAGAGAGTAGACTTGAGCACTAAAGAATTAAGTGACCTGTCAGATTTCCACAGCAGGACTGGCACCCCACTCTTCCTGGTTCTGAGGCTAGTTCTCAATCTGGGATGGTATACAATTGTCTCTGAGTAGATAACACTTTGGAAAAAACAAAAATAAACACTTCTCCTTTGGAGAAAATGTTTCTGCCCAAGTCCCAAAAACTCTCCCAGAAGGCAAAGTGAAATAGGACTAATCACTCAAAAAGGTCACTCTGCAGAGTGAGCCAATTATGTGGAATACAGGTGAAATCCAAACATGAAAAATTTAATTTAGGAATCCTGAACAAATAGGAAGTGATTTTAAAAATTTTAAATTTAAAATGTGTCAGCCTTATGCTGTAGTGGATTGGGTGGTAGGCTTCATAGGGAAGAAGGTGGCAGGAGGCAGGGAGAGGTCACAAGCCTCCTCTGACCTTACTCTGTGGCATAGACAAGACCCTCACTTTCTTAGTGCCTTTTATTGGGAGAGGGCATTCATCATTTTAATCTAACTATGAGTAAAAACTGAGTACAAATATTTGCACATTTAGATATCTAAATTACGATGTCTACAGCTTCAGGATTCAAATTGTATTCCACATATTGTAAGGGAATAAATAAAACATCTACAAGTCCCTAATTCCTTCTTGAGGTTTATTAAGCTTTTAGAAACAATGATGCTAGAGAAAGCTGTTAGAGTATCTCTCTTCTGACAGATTTTTGTATCAGAGTGAGTAAGCAATCTAAGAGCATACACAGAGTAGCTCAAATCAAACCTGGAGCCCAGACTGACTATGACCTTACTTCTCAGTGACTTTGGGCAGGAGTTAATTTTCTTTATCTCCTGAAAAATCACAGATCTGGACAAAACTCACACACACACACACACACACACACACACACAAACATATATACATACATGACACCTCTAAAGACTGGCACTTCAGCTGGATCATTTCTGAGGGCCCTAGAAAGCTTTGATTTTGTTATGCTGAGGACCAGCTTTACCCATAATGCCTAGTTTTCCAGGTGCTATGAACACATTTGAGCATTAGTAGGAATACGGGCTAACTGACCATAGAGTCTTTCCAGGTGTGCAGGCTGTTTCTTGTACTCTTCCTGTAGGCGGTCAGCCTCTTCTAGAATACAGCGATATTCTGGTATCAGAAAGTCAGTGTTTCCTTCATGTACCTGTAATTCCTTATTGGGATAAAATAAAGTCACCAGTTAGTCCACAAATTCAACTGCATGAGGGAATTTGTGGCCTTTTTGCCCTTCCTAGTTCCCTGTTACGCAGCAATAGCAGTAGACAGATAAATATTGGGAAGACTATTTCCAGATTCTAGAATAGGGCAAATTTTCTATCTGGCATTTCTTCAAACACCTTTACATCCTGACTACATCCTTTTGTAAAGTGTTTCCCAAGATGGTCCATGACTACTTAACACCAGTCCATGGTAAATTAGTCTACAAAAAATTACTATGGACAGCCTTTATTTTATAAGACCTATAAACTTACCAAATAACAAGCTCTCCTTCCCCTCCCAGCCTCCTCCTTCTCTCACCTTGAACCCAAGCCATTCTTCTGCTTCCTTCCTAGCTCTCACTTTCCACCCTTTTCATTATAGAAGGCCACAATATCATAACATTACTGATCATCAAAGTCAGATGGACCTTCAAAACCACTGCATTCAACATTTTCATTTCTTTCTTTCTTTCTTTCTCTCTCTCTTTCTTTCTTTCTTTCTTTCTTTCTTTCTTTCTTTCTTTCTTTCGCTAAGGTAATTGAGGTTAAGTGACTTGCCCAGGGTCACATAGCTAGGAAGTATTAAGTGCCTGGAGCTGGATTTGAATTCAAGTCCTGAGTTCAGGGAAGGTACTCTATCTACTGTGCCATCTAGCTGCTCCAACATCTTCATTTTAAAGCTACAAAAACCAGTGCCCAAAGATATGACTCAGAAGGACTACAGACCCATAATCAAGTTCATTTACTCTTTCTGACTACTTTCTGCCACCCAAGTTTTGGGGACCAGTGAGAAAAGGTTTACAGGCTGCCAAACTTCCTTTTTTTCTTTCTTTCCCTCCCTCCCTTCCTTCCTTTTTTCCTTCCCTCCTCCTTCTTCCTTCCTTCCCTTCTATCTTCCTTTCTTCCCTTCTTCCTTTCTTCTTTCTCTCCCTTCTACCCTTCCTTCATTCCTCTATCCCTTACTTTTTCTCCCTCCTTTCCTTCTTCCTTCCTTTTCACCTTCCTTACTCCTTTCTTTCCTTCCTTTTTCCTTTCTTTCTTCCTTCCTCCCTCTTCCCTCTCTCCGTCTCTCCTTCTCCACCTCCCTCTCTCTTTGTTACTTCCTCCCTTCTTTCTTTCCTTCCTCTCTCCCTTCTTCCCTTTTTCCCCCAAAATGTCCCAAATTTTAAAATGGACAACTTTATTCTTCGGGTTAAATCAGAAATATGACACTTAAATGAAATATTATGGAAATGGCATAATGGGGTTAAATGAATCTTAAAAACTACTTACTTTTAAAGCATCAATTAATTGTACTTTTTTGGCCAACAGTAGCTGGTATTCCAGTTTGGGATGGATCAGCTTTAATGTGTGATTCACAGATATTTCATTGATCTCTAAGAAAGAGAAGATACAGAGTATGGTGAGCTTAATAATGTACTATTGCACAATTTTTTTAAACTGGAATTTTTATTTATTATTATTATTATTATTATTATTATTATTATTTTTACCATAAGCTATGTTGAGATTTATTTTTCTTTTTGTGGCTTCTTTAGAAAGTACGTCTTTTAGGATGGATATAGTAGAAATGTTGTCCGACTTAAAGATTCCTTCTCCTTTTCTAAAAAAAATTAATATTTTTGAAAAAACATTAGGAGAATATGGCCCAGTTCACAAATCCTTTTTGTCTGAAGCTTAAAGTTAAAATCTGATTTGATTTTAGAATTTATTAACATGAATCATATGAATTAACAATATACAGTGAATTCTTTGCAAAATTATAAACAAGTGGCTCTGCTACATTAGCTGGGATCATCAATATGATGGTAAATCCTGAAGTGTCTGTGCTCCCACTAAGGGGGCCAGGGGAGTATGGCTGTTTCCCCAAACAGAAGCGGGTGGAGGCTAAAATAGAACTCATCTAGATAAAGATGGAGGGGGCAGGGAAGGGAGAGGGAAGAGAGAGGCCTGGAGATTGGAGAGAGGAGGGGGAGATTCAAAGGAGGAAACCCAAAGGAAAATGCAAATCTAACACCAGCCAAGGCATCGAGAGCAGACCAGCAAAGGGAACAGACTACACTGAACAAAAGAGAGAAAGGAAAAAGCTGGGCTTCAAAAATCATAGAAATCCCACAAGTTTCTCTTCTAGGTAATTGTTCCCCCTCCTCTATTTCTCCCCCTCATCTCATTTCTTCTCTCTTCTGTGTGTGTGTGTGTGTGTGTGTATGTCTTTCTCTCTTCCTTTCCCTCCTGCCCTCCCTCCTACTACTAATAATGATAAAAATAATGATAATAATAGCATTTAAATAGCACTTTAAAATTTGCAAAGCATTTTACAAACATCATTTCCTTTGATTCTCACTACAACCATGGGATATTGGTGTTATTCTTAGTCCTCTTTTATAGATGAAAAAACTGGCTTAGAAAGCTTAATTGACTAGTTTGAGGCAGGATCTGGATTTGGGTCACTCCTCACATTTCCTTACTCAAAGCCAGTTCCCCTGGATGAGGAATGGGAAGGATCTTTACTCCTTTTCATGACTAATCTCCAAATATGCCATCTGATCTTATGTTCTACTCAAGGTTCATTATCAATTATCTTCCTTCTTTCTTCCTCTTCCAGGTCAATGACTCTTCGCTCTTCTACCCTCTGCTTCTACAAATACAATCAAATTCCCTGAGCCCCATCCCCACTACCACTTCCTCCAAGCTACCTCTTCATCTCTCCCCTTTACTTTCAAAAATTGTTCTATTTCCTTCTGTTTTAACTTCATTTCTCATTAATGCATTTTTTAAAATGCTGCAATGACTCTTTTTTCTTCTACTTCAGCAATACCATAACCAGCATCTCTTTCCTCCCAAATGAAAAGGAGAAAAAAAATGCTTGTAACAAGCACAGTAAGGCAAAACTAATCTACAGAGAAGCCATGTCTAATACCATATGAGCCATTCTGCATTGAATCCATCACTTCTCTGTCAGGATGTGAGGAGCATATTACATCATCAGTCTACTGGAATCATAGTGAGGCACTGAATAATTAAAAGTTAACTTTTTCAATGATATATTTTTTTTAAAAAACAATGTTGTTATTCTCCTAGTTTGGTTCTCTTCATTGTGAATCAGTTCACACAAGTCCTCCTAGGTTTCTCTAAAACCATCCCTTCTCACCATTTATGTAATAATATTACATTATTAAGAATATTATAATATTCTGAAATAATATTATATTACTTTCCATCTGCCATAATTTGTTTAGCCATGATGGCCACTCTCTGTTTCCATTTCTCTGCTACAGAGAAAAGAGTTTCTTTAATGTTTAGACATAAGATCCTTTTCCTCTTTCTACTATTATTAACAGTCAGGAAATCTTAGTGAATCTGGTTCTGCCACCTAACCTATCTCTCTGGGTGAATCACAATCTTTTTGCGCTTCAGTTTCCTCTGAGGCTAAAAAATTTCATTTATACAAAAGGGATCATAATCCCAGCACTACCCAACACACAGTTCATTGTTACTGTGGCCCTTTAACCATTCTTTATGTGGCCTTTGTTGGCCCTTCTTCCTTTACCCTACTCCCTAAATGTAGGCATCCTGCAAGTCTTAACCCTCTATACTCTTCACATACTTTCACAATCTCTTCCATGGACACAGTTCCCACTATGAACATAGCTCCCAAATCCACATGACCAGGCTTACATTTCCAATTCATTGACTGACCTATCCATCAAACAGTTCCAGGAGCTTAAATTTACCATTTACCAAACAAAATTTTTCCTTTTTCCTACTTTAGAAGAAAACTACTTCTTCTAACTCCTTTTTATTCTAGCCTCTCCATGGTATTACCAACCTCTCCATTACACAGGCTTGGAACACCAGGATCATCATTAACTTTTCTTCCAAGGCAGTTGACAAGTTCTATGGATGCTATCTCTAAAATACATCATCTCATCCCCCTGTCACTACCCACATTTAAATCCTTTTTGTTTTTACTTGGGCTAATGCAGGAGCCTAAATGATCCATCTTTTGTCTCCCCCCCACTTCCAATCCATCTTTAGTACATTCAAATCTATAATTTCCTAAAGTCCAGTACTGATCATGGCACTTGATGAGAATAATAATAATAATAATAATAATGACCATGTGGCAAATTAAAGTTTACAAAGTGCTTCCTTCACAACAACCCCATTGATAAGGTAAGACAAGTATTCTCATCATCAGAATTTTATAGATAGTAAATGATGATGACTCAGCAGCACCAGATATCAAACTATATTACAAAACAGGGATCATCAAAACAATCTTGAACTGATTAAAAAAGACAGTGGTAGATCAGTAGAATAAATTAGGCACAGAATATACAGTAGTAAATGATCATAGCAATTTAGTAATCCAAAGATCCAATATTGTGGGACAAGAATTCCCTATTTGACAAAAACCGCTGGGAGAACTAGAAAGCAGTTCGGCTGCAACTAGACATATACCAACATCTCATACCATATACCAAGATAAGATCGAAATAGGTATGTGATGTAGGTATCAAGGGTGACATCATAACCAAATTAGGGGAGCATGGAATAATTTATCTGTCAGATATATGTATAAGGGAAGAATTTAGAACCAAATGAGATAGCATTATAGGATATAAAATGAATAGCAGTTATTGCATCAAATTAATGAAGTTTTGCACAAACAAACCAATATAGCCAAGATTAAAAGGAAAGCAGTAAACTAGGGGGAAAAAAAACTTTTACACCAAGTTTCTCTGATAAAGGCCTCACTTCTCAAATATATAGAGAACTGAGTCAAATTTCTGGGAATATAGATCATTCCCCAATTGATAAATAGTCAAAAGATATGGGCAGTTTTTAGAAAAAGAAATAAAAGTTATCTATAGTTATATGAAAAAAAGGTCTAAATCACTGATGATTAGAGAAATGCAAATTAAAATAATGTTGAAGTAACACCTCACATCTATCAGATTGATTAATATGAGAGTAAAGAAAAATGATAAATGTGAGGGGATATGGGAAAAGTGGGACACTAATACACTGTTGGTGGAATTGTGAACTAATGGAACCATTTTGGAAAGCAATTTGGAACTATGCTCAAGAGCCTCTTTTGTGTATATTTTGTGTATATATCCCAAGAGATCAAAAAAGCCAGGGTGGAGGGGGAGAGGAAGGACCTATTTGTACAAATGTATTTATAGCAGATCTTTTTGTAGTGGCAAATAATTAGAAATTGGGGGAATGTTCATCAACTGAGGAATGACTGAATAAGTGGTGATATATGATTATAGTGAAATACTGTTACGCTATAAGAAATGATAAGCAGGATGCTTTCAGAAAAACCTGAAAAAATTTACATGAACTGATGCAAAATGAAGCAAAACCAAGAGAACATTGTGCACAGTAATAGCGATACTATATGGTGATCAACTGTAAATGACTTAACTACTCTCAGCAATACAATGATCTAAAACAATAATGAAAAATGCTATTCACATCCAGAGGAAGAACTGATGGGGTCTGAATGCAGATTGAAAAACACTTTTTCTTTAACTTTATTATTTTTGAGGCATTTGGTCTGTTTTCTTTTGCAATACGGCTAATAAGGATGTGTTTTGTATGCCTGCACATGTATAATAAATATTAAATTGTTTTCTCAAGAAGAGAGAGGGAAGAAAGAGAGAATTTGGAACTAAACATTTTTTAAAATGTTAAAAAAAATTTTTGATATATGAGAAAAAAATAAAACTGTAAATAAAATAAAATAAAATGAGACTGTATTATCTAACTTTCAAAATCACTTTTAGCTCAAAAAAAAAATTTTATAGATGAAGAAACTGAGACTCAAAAAGGTAAATTACTTACCCAAAGTTAAATATATAATAACTGTCAGAGCTGGGACTCACACCCAAGTATCTCCTTTACTTAAGAATGGCTTCCCAAATGTCTACAAAATACATTTCAAACTTTAGAGAACAACTCTTCCTTCCTATTCATCTATCCCTAAACTTCCCTTTATAACCTATAATCAGGCAGTCTACAGACTAAATTCTAGGATCCAATTTTCCCCTCACTTCCTTTCCTTAGAATTCCCTCTCTGCCTTAAATGCCCTTTGCCCGAAACTCCAACTCTCCAATAGTACCTAATAAATTACTTGGTGAATGAGGAACCACACATATAGGCCATGGAGATGGAGCCACATTTCCATAATGCCTTAAGATTAACAAAGTACTATAACCCTGGAAGGATAGATGCTCAATAATCATTAAACTCTTTTTTCGGTCTTTTTTTTTTTTTTTTTGCTGAGGCAATTGGGGTTGTGACTTGCCCAGGGTCACCCAGCAAGGGAATGTTAAGTGTCTGAGACTAAATTTGAACTCAGGTCCTCCTGACTTCAGGGCTGGTGCTCTATCCACTGTGCCACCTAGTTGCCCCTATTTTTATTATTTATTATTTATAGGAGTTTGGAACTAAAAGGTATACATCTAAGACAACATTTAATAATAATGATGATGATAACTTCTCAACTATTCTAATCATTAAGAAGTTTTCCCTAATATTATTGAGCCTGAAACTTCTCGGTGTTCCTGGTTCTACCCTCTAGACCCAAATACATCAAATCTAATCCCTCTTCATATAAGTGAAAACAGTCCTCATGTCCTTTCTGAATCTCCTTTTCTCTGAGATAAACATGCCCCAGTTCCTTTAATTGGTCATCATATGACATGGTCTTAAGGTTCTTTCTCTTCTTGATTGTTCTCTCTGGCTGTCCACTAGCTGATTTATGTCCAAAGGCTCATAATCCTCCAGAATCCAGTGGAACTATTACCGTCACGTTTCTGAAAGCTAGGCCTCCTGGGAAGTTGCATTTGATTTCTTGGCTGGCACATCACCACTGCTAACATACTAAGCTTGTGATTCTGTAAAATGCCCAGACTCCTTCAAGCACATCTAGAAAATGCATGAGACTAAATCTTAAAGGGGAAATTTTTTTATAAGTCATGGGGAGTCACTTTTCCACCCCAAGGTAGCATGGAGGGACAGAAAGTGAAGTCTATAGACATGGATATGGAGTCTGGCAAGGAGTTGTGGGGTACAAACCACTCTGGAGCCCAGGGAGAGACTGTGCACCAGGACAAGGGGAGGTCTCACACCCATATATATGGGCACCACAGGTTGAAATAACAGATGTCAACTGGCAGCTTTGTCATTTATTATCTAGTTCTAGATCATGGTTCAAAGACAGAAACCTGCACATGGAGTAGTGTTCTCAGGGTGGAAAGAGGCCTCAGACCCTAAACTGAGAAGAATAAGTTCAGAAGCAACAGTAGTGGTTATGTGACTCAGACACCAAGGAATAGAGAAGGTTTTCACGTCCAGCTTCTCACCCAATCTGAAGCCTGCAGAGACTTGGTTAGGGTAGGTAACCAAGACTAACAGATGGTTTATAACTCTGAACTGCAGATCAAGCTAGCTTCCAAGCTAGCTGATAAGCTATCTACTCCCATTCATACACAAATCCAGGTCAGGAGTTTATAGAACTCAGACCAGGAGTCAAGATCAGACTACTTTGGGAGCAGTAAAGACTTATAGATACCTAGCCTGAGCTAGTCTGAGAGCCCAAAACAAAACAATACTCAATATTCCAAGAAAGCAATGGGAGAACCAGTCCAGATGTTTCCTCTAGAAATATAGTATAGTCCAGCCCTAACATCGAGTTTCATACCAGGAAGTAGACCTGAAGAACAAACAAACAAAAAAGAAAATCCCACCATAATGAACTCTTCAAATGACAGGAAAGCTCAAGACACAATGCAGAAGAGAACAATTCCATATCTACAACCAAAGCCCCAGAGAACACCACAATTTGGATGTAAACTCAACTAAAATTCCTGGAAGACATGAAGCAAAAGTTTAAGAAAAAGAGATAAACATGTTTTTATAAATGAAATGAGAGTACCAGAGGCAAAAACTGTAAAGGATATGAGTTGTAGAAGATAGAAGTAGAAAAGGGACTTAAGATCTTCTCTCCTATTATAAGAGGTACAAAACTTTGACCAAGCAACAAATTTCCTGTAATTAGAATAGACCAAATAGAAGTCAGTGTTTCCATGAGGCAACAATAAATGTTTTACAAAGTCAAAAGGCTGAAAAATAAAATGTTAGTTATCTCAAAGCAAAAACTAAACTGGAAAACAGACTGAGGAGAAATAAACTTTTTAATTGGACTATTTGAAATCCATGACTGAAAAAAAGAGATTAAGCAATCTACTTCAAAAAATCTCAAAACCATCCAGATCTCTCAAAATTAGAGGGTAAAATTTAAATAGAAAAAAATTCACCACACATACTAAAAGAAACCCAAAATAAAAATTCCCAAGAACATCACAGACAAAATCCAAAGCCTCTAAGTAAGAGAAATTATACTTACTGAAAAATAGCCAGGGGAAAAAAAAAAAAAAAAGAATTCAAGGAGCCACAATCAGGATCAGATAAGATTTAGCATCCTTTTGTTGTTGTTCATATCACTACAAAGCAACAGAGGCTTGGAATATGAAATTCCAGAAGGTAAAGGGTGCTAAGGATTTCAGCTAAAATAATTTATCCCCCAAAACTGAATATAATCCTTCAGTGGAATAAAAAAAAATGGATATTTAATGAAATAGAGGACTTTCAAGCATTTCTGATGAAAAACTAGAATTGAATACAAAATTTGACATTAAAATAGAGGACTGAAAAGCAACATTATCTCACCTAAATGGGGCATGAAAGAGTTTATAAAATGGAAGAAGTAATGGGGGGAGGGTAGAAAGGGAAGGGAAAAACAATACTTCAACCTCATTTTCACCTGAAAATTGGCTCAAAGAGGGAAGAATAAATATAAACACATAGTTGGATACAGAAATTCATCTTACCAAACAGGGAAGCAAGAGAGAAAGGCATTAAGAGAAAGAGGAGAAGAATAAGAGGGAAAGTAGATTAAGAGACAGTGATCAAAGCAAAAGGGACTCTTGAGGAAGGGACAGGGCTAAAAAAAAAAAGTATAAGAAAGTATTTTGGAGAGAAGTAAAACATCATAACTATGAAAGCAAATGGGATGAACTCAGACACAAAACAGAAGGTAGCAGAATAAGTCAGAAATTAAAATCCAACAATGTGTTGTTCATAAGAAACACACTAGAAACAGAAAGGTAAATATTGATTTAAAATTCAAAATTTGAACCTGGGCTCCAGAGTGGTTTGTACCCCACAGCTCCTTTTTTGGGAAGAGATGACTAAAACTCACGCTTCACATTTGTTTTCAGTGTCAAGCATTCATCTATTTGCAGCAATAAACAATTTAAAATATGTTTAGAAGAACTGTACATGTTTAACCTGTATTGGATTACTTGCTGTCTAAGGGAGGGAGGAGATGGGGAGGGAGGAAGAGAAATTTGGAACACAAGTTTTTGCAAGAGTAAATGTTGAAAACTATCTTTGCATGTATTTTAAAAATAAAAAGCTATTATTAAAAAAATTAAGAGATCAAAGCAGAACTTATTGTGCTTTATAATTATTATATTATCATATATATTATATATAATAGGATTATTATTATTTTTAAAAAGGCAGGAGTAGCAATCATGGTCTCAGAAAAAAAACAAATACTTAACTAAAAAAGATAATCAGGAAAACGTTTTTCTAAAAAGTGCTAAAAACAATAAAGTGTATATATACCTAAGCAGTCCTTTCCTTCTTTCACTTTCAAAACTATTTTGATTTTATTTTCAGGATACCTTGCAAAAATATATTCTTAACAGACTCTGTGAAATGTATTCCATCTCTGGCCAGGAATCTATCTTATACTTCAGTCTTTGATCCAAAAAATCAAATCCCATTCTTAGACACCACCTTTTTAACACACTACTCATTTAAGTAATTGTGTGTCTTCTGTATCTCTTATATTAAGCAGCAGAGAAGCCACAAACTATACCTCAATAGTTACTAGTTCCTCAGGCAAGATATCATCATCTTTTGCAGCACTTTTTAGATTCCTTCTGATACTATCTTTTGTGCTCCCATGGAAATGGGTATCAACCTTTCCTGAGGAGGGCTACTTTCATCCTAATTTTTGACCCATTCATATACTATTATTAAAAATGTTTAAACTGAATAAAATGTACCTTTCATGGAATGTCTAATACTGTATGTCCTCAGGAAATATCCCATTTGTTCTCTCATTCAGAAGAAAGGAAGATTAGTAGGAGAGGTTATAGTAGAGCCACACAGGAATGAGCAGGCCACCAGTCCTCTTCCTAGTGATGACTTATTTGTGCGTAAGGCCACAATTGTCACAGCTCTTGTGATAATACCTCAATCGCTATCTCCTATCCTCTTTTTTCATCTGAATTCCAATCTCATATCTCTAGCTGCTACCAAGATATTTTTGCTCGAGAATTTTGTTGTCATCTCATAACTCAAATTTTCTGAAACTCATTCATCAGTTACTTTCACCAGACTCATATGGCAACCTTTTTTCTGTCAAAAATTCTACTGATTCATCTTCTGAAATGGTTATTATGTATATCCATCCCTTCCAATCCACTCTTACCTTCACCTCCCCCCAGATAATCTCAGCCTTTATCACATTATCCCTTCACATTGGATTAAGACAAGTCACCAGCCTCCCAAATGACTACCAAACTCTAAGCTCTCTCCCTTCAAATCCATTCTGCACAGCACTAATAGAATAATCTTCCTTAAGGACTATTTTTTAAACAGACTATTCATCTGCTGAAAAGTCCTTTGTGGCAATTTGTGGCCCTTTTTTCAAGAATTTTATTTCTTCTCATCATAAACTTGATAAACATAAACTTTTACATATACAAAGGACAGAAGAAGACTATATATGAGACCATGAGTCTCTGTGACATTTAGCTCAATTTGGTACAAAGCAGATTCAACTCATTCTCAAAGCTGCCTAATGTATCTACTCCTGAGCTTCCACCTACTCTGCCCATTGGTGTTCTCTATCTTCTTTTGGGAACATCACTACCACAAGCTCCCAACATCCTTTAAAAAAAACAATGCTGCTGGAATTAGCAGATAGACAATTTTGAAAGACATGACTAAAATGCACACTTCATATTTGTTTTCAGTGTCAAGCTTTCGTTTATTTGCAGCAATAATGGTTCTGTCATGAAGACTAATCTGTTTACTTATTTATCAGAAGTAAGAAATTCAGGGCTGCAGGACAGATTTTGAGGAACATTAAAGAGCCCCAGTTTGCCTTCTGGGATTTGATATACAGATTTCACTTCTGTCCCTAGTATTTTTGAGCATAATGCTACATACTCCCCAAATGTCTGATAAAAACTTCTTGGCTGAATAATGTTAGGGCCCTACTTGTACTTCTGTATCTCAGTTTCCCCATTTATAAAATGGGGATAAGTACTTAAGATACATACTAACACTTCTCTAGCCCTTCATGTTTCACAGAAACTGGTCAAACAGTCTCCATTTTGTTCTCTGTGGCCTCAATGCCTATGATCTCTCCTTTTTCCAGTCCCTTCACATGATATACAAATGAGCTTCTTAAAAGTCTGGGAACATCATGTTCTCACTCAAAAACCTTTGGTAACTCCCTACTTGGCTATAAGTTGAAGTAAAAATATCAAAGTTTGACTTTAAGATTCTTCAAAACTATTTTTCCACCCTCAGTTCACATTTCTCACCTAAACTAACAATGAATTCTTCTCAATCTGATCCAGAATTCATTGAGAAACATTCCACATTCTAGATTTCTTTCCAAGTCTCTCATTAGAATAAATATAAACTCCTTGAGGGCAGGACTGCCTTAGCTTTGGTTTTAATATCCCCAGAGTTTGGCCTAGAATGGGGCATTTAATCAAAGCTTCTCATTCATTCATTCATAAGCAGAATAGACTGCTTTAAGAGGAGTGGATTCCCCTCTACAAGCAAAGGCTATATTTAAGACCACTAGTTGGGTGTGTTGTATAAGACACTTTCATTCAGATGTGAGTCGGACTAGGGTTTCCTCTGAGATCTTTTCTGTCTCTGAGATTTCCTTCCATTGCCCAAGCCATTTCCAGACATGGAATGCACAACCTCTTCCAATTCCAGCCAAAGGCCCATCTCAGTTACTTCTTCCAAGAGGCTTTCCCTAGTTCCCTCAGGCCATCTCCTCAGTAGTCCTGATAACTTGCTAACCCTTTTCTCCCACCTTTCCTCTTCCCTCCCAACATTTAAAGAACTAAGATCAAATCAACTCAGACATTGTTCTTGCATAAAATGTGCCAATCCCTTCTCAAAGTAATTTTCAGTAACCCCACCCTAGCCACTCCCCAGCAGTGGTCCCCCCTCCCCCCCATGGCTATATAAACTGCTTAAGAGGAAGGACTATGCTTTTGTATTTCACTCCTCTGCAGGTTTGGAATGTACTAAATCCTTAATAAATGTCTTTACATCCATTCACTCAAGGTAAACAATGTCCTTTCAAACAACTCAACATTACCTTTACCTGTAAGTACTTTCTAGTTGTGTATCAAGGAAAGTATTTTGAAAATAGAATGTCACACACTCTCCTGCTGGAGCTTTTTCTGGAACCTCAGGTAGGCAAAAGACAACCCAGGAGTGAATTTCAGCAAAACTGAATTGGCCAGTCAAAGTTAACATGTTCATGGGCCTGCAATTTAAAGAAAGAAACATAAAACATTACAAGAGTCATTATGGAGGCAGCTAGGTGAGGCAGTGGATAGAATACCAATCTTGAAGTCAGGAGGACTTAAGTTCAAATCTCTACCTGGGGGTCCCACAAGCAATGTCAAAAACCAGATTTGTTGCCATCCTCCCTAGATTTGCTCCAATATCTAATTGCTTCTACCAACGGTCCCACCGAAATCTCCATATTTAGAATCCCAACATGGGCTCTGAGAGGTTTTCCTGAAGTGCAAAAAATCTCTAAATATTACCTATGTAACCAGTACAAATCACATTCCTCTGCCACTGAAGTAGGGACTAGATGATCTCCAAGGCCTAAGACTTCTTCCATTTCTCATCCCTAATCAGCTATTCAATCCTGCTTGTTATCTCCCCATAGTGTTTCTCCAAACTTTCACATTCTCTCTGTCACTTTCTCTGTCTCTCACTCTTGTTCTTGCTCTCTTCACCACATTCCACTTCCCCATCCCCACCCCAGCTGGATCACAGCAGAATCTGTTATCCAACCTCCATTCTATGATTCTCTTCCCCTTCTCAGTCATTCATTCTGTTCCTACCAGAAAAATATGCTGTATGAAGCACTCTGATGTTTCAATTGCAACACTGCTAAAAGGCCTTCAGAGACTTCTAAGGGGCAAAGTGGAAAGAGGTCTGGACCTGGAGTCAGATACTGATCTACTAGATGATCCAGGTCCAGGGATGTCCTGTCTCTCAGCCTTATTTTTCTCATCTATAAAATGAGGAATAATCATAGTATCTGCTTAATAACAAATGCTAAGTGCTCTGAAAACCTTAAAGCATTAAGGCTGGCAAGGAAGAAGAGGAGCAAGAGAAAGAAGAAAAGGAAAGAGGAAAAAAGGATGAAGAGGAGGAGGAGGAATCCTGCCCTCTGGTGCCTTGTTCCACACCTTTTATACATCACTCGAACTAGGCACTTTCCCTTCTTCAGGCCATTGCTCATACTTGGCTACAATGGGTGTCTCCCTCCTTCTCTGCCACTCTTGTAAATGCCATCTCTACTATAAAGGACAACTCATTTTTCATTGTTCATCAACATTATTTATTGCCAATTCAAGTGCAACCTCCTCCAGGAAAATGGTCCTGATTGTAGTAGTACATGGTGAGTGGGTGAACCTGAGTTCCATTCTCAGCTTAGACACTTACAAGCTGTGAGATCCTGAACAAGTCACTTTGCTTTCTTTCCTCATCTGCAGTAAAAAAGCTACACTCTTTAAGAGCTGCAGGCTTTAAGGTCCCTTCCAGGCTTAATGCTAAGTTTTCCCCCATGGATCTCACACAGTCTGAATAAGGAACCCAGAATTTCTTAAGTATTTTCCATGTGCTAGGCATTGTGTTAAGCAATTTACAAATATTGTCTCATTTGATCCTGCAAATAACTCTGTGCTATGATTATCCTCATTTCACAGTTAAGACAACTGAGGCAGATAGAGGTTAAGCCACTTGATCCTGCTCCCAAAGTCAGAAAGGAAGCCTCCTTCTTGACTTGAGCCCATGTGCTGAGCACTCTGGCGCCACCTAGCCATCTCTCCAGGAGCCTCTCCAGTGTATGCTTTGCATTCCTTGGTCCTTCTAGTCTGCAAACCTTTTCTAAACTGTTTTGGGTTTCCTAAGCCTAGTTCAGAAGAGGGCACAGTAGCCGCATAGCCTGCCTTCATGTAGTATGCAGTGCCCTACAATTTTGGGAACAATGCCGATGGTACCCCATGTGGTCTATTTTGAGGGTAGCAGGTTTTTCAGAGTTACAATTGGATAAAACGGAGAACTCAGATGGGAAGACAGAGGAGCTGGCAATGCATTTCAGAAGTACTTTAGGTGAGAGCAAAGGTTCTTACTATTAAGCAGAACCATCTTGAACTGAACCTAAGAAATTAAATATACTTACACCACTAAGGAAAAATGTGTATGTAGCTTCAAAAATGGATCAGTTACAAAAATAAATATCTTTAAATCCAGTAAACAATAAAATCAAAGTGTTCAATCCTTCATCTTACCTGTCATGATCAATAAAGTGAGTTCTCTGATGAAGTGAAAGCGGCTTGATCTGATACTGACGAACCTGGCAGGTTTTAGGCTGAATTCTTGGAGTTACATATGCTTGTAGCATACCATACTGGCCTTCAATTGATCGAATCTGATTCAGCACAAAGGGAAAAAGAGTTTTTAAAAATCTCAGTGATCTTAAAGACCAAAAATATCTGAAGAAAATCCTTAATGCAAATGATCAAGAATGTCAGACCTCATTTTTTCTATATGCAATACCAAATAACTAGAAGGAAAAATAAGTATTCCATTAAAAAAGATGATTTTTAAAAATAAAATGACTAAGCTATAATAAATTGAAACCAAGTCAAAAGATTTTGTTTCCACCTGTCACTAGTCAAACAAGCATTTATTAAGCACTTACTGTGTGCCAGGCACTGGGAATACAAAGAAAGGCAAAAGACAGCCCATGATCTCTAGGCACTTACAAGTAATGGGGAAGACAACTGGCCAACAATTCGTACAAACAAGATATTCATGTGATAGATAGGACTTCATCTTAGAGGGAAGCTTTTGGGCATTGGGCAACATAGGAAATTCTCTTGCAGAAGGAATCTGAGTCAAATCCTTAAGGAAGCCACAGATGCAAGGATCAATAGCGGAATGAATTAATACTACCTTGTACACAGTTTGAAAACTAACTTTTGATAATGAGGAAACCAAATTATCACTCTTTGCAGATGATATGATTGTATACTTAGAAAACCCTAGAGACTCAACTAAAAAATTACTAGAAACAATTCACAACTTTAGCAAAGTTGCAGAATACAAGATAAATCCACATAAATCATCAGCATTTTTATATATTACCAACAAAGTTTAGCAGCAAGAGATACAAATAAATTCCATTCAAAATAACTGTCGATAGTATAAAATATTTGGGAATCTATCTGCCAAGGGAAAGTCAGGAACTATACGAACTAAACTACAAGACACTTTCCACACAAATAAAGTCAGGCCTAATCAGTTGGAAAAATATCAAGTATTCATGGGTAGGCCGAGCGAATATAACAAAAATGACAATCCTACCTAAATTAGTTTACTTATTTAGTGCCATACCAATCAAACTCTCAAGAAATTATTTTACAGATCTAGAAAAAATAGTAGCAAAGTTCATCTGGAAGAACAAAAGGTCAAGAATTTCAAGGGAATTAATGAAAAAAAAATGCTGATGAAGGTGGCCTTGCTATACCAGCAGCAGTCATCAAAACCATTTGGTACTGGCTAAGAAACAGAGTAGTTGATCAATGGAATAGGATAGGATCACAGGACAAAATAGGCAATAATTATAGCAATCTAGTGTTTGACAAATCTAAAGACTCTAGCTTTTGGGATAAGAACTCACTATTTGACAAAAACTGCTGGGAAAATTGGAAACTAGTATGGAAGAAATTAGGACTTGACCTACACCTAACACCACATACCAAGATAAGATCTAAATAGGTTCATGATTTAGACATAGAGTGATATTAGAAGCAAATTAGAGGAACATAAAATAGTTTACCTCTCAGATCTGTGGAGAAGGAAGAAATTTGTGTCCAAAGAAAAACTGAAACTCTTAATTAAATACTAGATAGATAATTTTGATTATATTAAGTTAAAAAGTTTTTGTACAAACAAAACTAATGCAGACAAGATTAGGAGGGAAGCAATAAATTGGGAAATCATTTTTATATTTAAGGGTTCTGATAAAGACTTCATTTTGTACTGAGAACTGACTCATATTTATAAGAATTCAAGTGACTCTCCAATCAATAAATGGTCAAAGAATATGAACAGACAATTTTCAGATGATGAAATTAAAATTATTTCTAGTCATATGAAAAGATGCTCCAAATCACTATTGATCAGAGAAATGCAAATTAAGACAACTCTGAGGTACCACTACACACCTGTCAGATTGGCTAAGATGACAGGAAAAGATAATGATGAATGTTGGAGGGGATATGGGAAAACTGGGACACTGATACATTGTTGGCCAACCATTCTGGAGAGCAATTTGGAGCTATGCTCAAAAAGTTATCAAACTGTGCATACCCTTTGACCCAGCAGTGTTTCTATTGGGCTTATATCCCAAAGAGATCTTAAAGGAAGGAAAGGGACCCACATGTACAAAATGTTTGTGGCAGCCCTCTTTGTAGTGGTTAGAAACTGGAAAATGAATGTATGCCCATCAATTGGAGAATGGCTGAATAAACTATGGTGCATGAATGTCATGGAATATTATTGTTCTGTAAGAAATGACCAGCAGGATGATTTCAGAGAGGCCTGGAGAGACCTGCATGAACTGATGCTAAGTGAAATGAGCAGAACCAGGAGATCATTATACTCAACAACAACAATACTATATGAGGATCAATTCTGATGGACATGGCTCTCTTCAACAATGAAATGCTTCAAACCAGTTCCAACTGGTCAGTGAAGAAAGCCATATACACCCAGAGAGAGGGATATGAAATGTGGACCACAACATAACATTTTCATGCTCTCTATTGATGTTTGCTTGCATTTTGTTTTTCTTCTCGGGTTTTTTTTTTTCTTGTACAGCAAGATAACTACATATGTATACATATTTTCGATTTGTCATGTATTTTAACATAATTAATATGTATTAGACTTTCTGCTATCTAGGGAAGAGGGTGGGAGGAAGGAGGGAAAAATTTGTAACAAAAGGCTTTTCAAGGATCAATGTTGAAAAATTACCCATGCATATGTTTTGCAAATAAAAAGCTTAAATAAAAAAATAGAAAAGAAAAATAGCCTTTGAAACATGAAGTATTTTCCACATTCCCTGATTTTACCAGCTCTTCAACACATTCCTCAAATGCCAAATAAATCTAGTTTTTCAAACTACTTTGTCCCAAGTCTTAGTCCAGTGCCTGGCACATTGATCGTTGGTTACTCATTGATAAGAAAAGTGTTTTACAAAATTTAGAAGATTTCTATTAGTTATAAAACAGGCAATGTGAAAGCCTGTGAGGCATAGTAAACAGAGCCAATCTTAAGAAAGGATGATCTGGGAAGTTTTACCTCTGACTCATCCCAGCTATAAGAACTTGGGCACTGTCCTGCACTGAGCACCTGATTTCAGAGTCTCAGTTGTTAAGGAGGTACTGGAGGTGCCAATCTGCACTGGTGAAAGGAGTTTCCTTAAAGATAAGTACTCCTAGATCATTGTACACAGCAACAACAAGATTATACAAAGATCCATTCTGATGGACGCGGATAGATGACTGAAGCCAGTTCCAATGATCTTGTGATAGAGAGAGCCATCTGTACCCAAGGAACTGAATGTGGATCACAACATAACATTTTCACTCTTTTTGTTGTTTGCTTGCATTTTTTTCTCAATATTTTTCCTTTTTTGATCTGATTTTTCTTGTGCAGCATGATCACTGTATAAATATGTATACATATATTAAATTTAACAATATATTTTTAACATGTTTAATATATATTGGATTACTTGCTATGGCTGGAGAAGGGAAAAATTTGGAACACAAGGTTTTGCAAGGATCAATGTTGAAAAATTATCCGTGCATGTTTTGAAAATAAAAAACTGCAATAAAAAAATTTTTAAAAGATGAGTATTCCTAGACCAATAAATTCACAGGTCTACACCAAACCGGGAAAGGAGTATATTAAAGTAGCATTTTAGTTTTCCAAAATATTTTATACATTTTTTCCCCTAATTGGCCCTCAAAACAGTCCTTGGAAATGGGCACAACAGATTTTAACTCCATTTTAGAAATAAAGAAACTAAAATTTATGTTCACAAAACTAACATATTTCTGAAGCAGAATTAATACCCAAATCTTAAGGCTCCAAAACTAGTTTTCTTTTTACTATACTACCCCATGCTGCCTCTTTAAAAGTGAACATTTTTAAAGCTTTGGCAATAGATGTAAGCTTCAGTTATTTGAAAAATTATTCACTTAAGACACCGAGTTGCCCAGTAATGCCCACTAAATTATGACTATATGCTTGTAGAGCCTGTTCTCCCTGCCAAAAATAAACAAACAAACAAAAAAACTAATTTAAGAAAGAAAATGGAGAGAAAAAACACATTTTTATAGGAGGGGGAAACAACTTCAGTAGAACACTTCTCTAATTGAACAAAATAACTGAAAAAATAATTTGCTTGAAAGTCCACTTCCCTCATTTTATAGACTGGAAAAACTGAAGCCAGAGAGCAATGCTTTTCCCATGGCCACAATTCTGGATAAAGACAGGATCAGGTTTGGGGCCCAGGTTATTTAACTTGTAGCCAGGTACTTTCTCCTTCGCCATCAATAAGAGAGACCTGACTTAACTGACATAATAATGAATTCTGACTAAAGAATCTTTGAAGACAATAGTGTCAAAATGCTTCAAGCCATCCAAAATTAGCTCAGCACTTTTAGTCAATGTTAACTATGATCCAAATATTACAGTAAAGAATGAGTGATACTGACCAACAAGGATTTATTTCCTTCTGAACAAAGTGGTCAAAAGTAACTTATTAGTGAATTATAAACTATATCTATCACAACACTTCATGAAAGAAAAAAAAATTAGTTAAATTAACAAATTCTATGTCAAGACTTTTAAACTATCAGATTACAAGTTGAAAAAATAATAGATTATAATTTTATTGTTATTAGGTTTGACATAAATATACTAACTCTTTATTAAGAATGGTCATTACTTGAATGTTGGAGGGGATGTGGGAAAACTGGGACACTGATACATTGTTGGTGGAACTGTGAACGGATCCAACCATTCTGGAGAGCAATCTGGAACTATGCTCAAAAAGTTATCAAACTGTGCATACCATTTGACACAGCAGTGTTTCTACTGGGCCTATATCCCAAAGAGATTTTAAAGGAGGGAAAGGGACCCACATGTGCAAAAATGTTTGTGGCAGCCCTTTTTGTAGTGGCAAGAAACTGGAAATTGAAAGGATGCCCATCAATTGGAGAGTGGCTGAATAAATTATGGTATATGAATGTCATGGAATGTTATTGTTTGGTAAGAAATGGCCAGCAGGATAATTTCAGAGAGGCCTGGAGAGACTTGCATGAACTGATGCTGAGTGAAATCAGCAGAACCAGGAGAACATTACACACAACAACAAGAAGACTATATGATGATCAATTCTGATGGACATGGTTCTCTTCAACAATGACGTGATTCAAACCAGTTCCTATTGTTCAACGATGAAGATAGTCATATACATCCAGAGAGAGGCCTGAGGGAACTGAATGTGAACCACAACACAGCATTTTAACGCTTTCTGTGAATATTTCCATGCATTTTGTTTTCCTTCTTAGGTTGTTTTTGTTTTTTTTCTTCTCTCTTTCTAGATCTGATGTTTCTTGTGCAGTAAGATAACTGTATAGATATGTATACATATACTGGATTTGTCATATAATTTATCATATTTAGCATGTATTAGATTACCTGCCATCTAGGGGCAGGGGGTGAGGGGAAGGAGGGGAAAAGCTTGGAACAAAAAAAAAAGTTTTGCAAAGGTCAATGTAGAAAAATCACTTATATGTTCTGTAAATAAAAAGCTTTTAATAAAATAAAATAAAATAAAATAAAAAGAATGGTCATTACTGATCTAGCCATTTTGGAAAGCAATTTGGAACTATGTCCAAAGAGGTATCAAACTGTGCATATAACCTTTGATTCAGACTCATTACTAAGTCTATATGCCAAAAAGATTATAAAGGGATGCACATGTGCAAAAATGTTTGTAGCAATTCTTTTTGTGGTGGCAAGGAATTGCAAACTGAGATGCCCATCAGTTGAGAAATGACCAAGTAAATTATGGTATTTGAATATAATGGAATTCTGTTTTCTCTAAGAAATGATAGATGATTTCAGAAAGCCTGGAAAGACTTACATGATCTGATGTTGAATGAAGTGAGTAGAATCAGAAAAATATTGTACATAGTAGTAATAGCAAGATTGTGTGATGATCAGTGATCTAAGGAAATTCCAACAGACCTGGGATGGAAGATGCCATCCATAT
The DNA here is from genome assembly GCA_023553655.1 of Myrmecobius fasciatus. NCBI lineage: Eukaryota > Metazoa > Chordata > Mammalia > Dasyuromorphia > Myrmecobiidae > Myrmecobius > Myrmecobius fasciatus. The sequence continues at coordinate 207,413 of JAJPUD010003686.1, read as the reverse complement.
CCAGAGAAAGAACTATACTATGCACACAGAAGCATACTATTTTCATCTTTTTTTTCTTTATTTCTTTCTCATTTCTTTTCCCTTTTATTTTGATTTTTCTTTCACAACATGATCATGACAATGCAGAAATATGTTTAGCATGATTTCACACATATAACCTGTAACATATTGCTGTCTTAAGGGAGAGGAGAGAGAAGGAAGAGAGATGGGGATAAAAAAAAATGAAACTCAAAATCTTACAAAAGTCAACACTAAAAACTATCTTTACATATAAATGAAAAAAAATAATCTTAAGTAGGGGAAAAAAAGAATGACCATCATTTACTAATTTAGGATGAGCTTAAAAATAAAGCCAGTAAAATAAGTTTTGAGCTAATGTTTCATAAAAATGATATTCAACATGAATTCTTGGTAATTGCAAAAAGAAAGTTTCCAAAGATTTCTTCCAATCACAAAAAGTCAACACTTTATATAAGATTACCAAGAACCATTATCTTTTTAGGGAGGAGTTTATGGAAGGACTAAGTGTAAGGAAATGAAAAAGACAGTCATTTGGTTTTAAATGAGTTCACTAATGAGTTCAAAAGACAATGAACCAAAGTAAAAGTCAGAACAGAGATAAAAGACTCATATAAAAAAAGTTTCAGTGATGTTATTCTTAAGAATAAACACATGGGGCAGGATTCAGGACAGTGATTTCAAATACTTTACCTTGAGCTCCAGCCTAGTAGTATTTGCTTGGCACCGATAAGTGGCCAGGAGGAAGTTCTCATTTACCTGTGAGGAATTCATAGTTGATGAAAAAGATGAATCAATTTTATGTAAAACAATTTACAAATAAGATATTTATCCTAAAAGCATTCTAAAATTTAATTGTAAAAAATAATCTTCATTTCTTTTATTTTATTGTAATTAGTGATTAAGGAAGATATGATTTATAACCTAAGTTACCATAAATGTGGTTTATTTACATTGAATAACTTTAAATAAATCATATGAACAACATATAATTTATTTTTAAAATATGACAGCTAACATTTATATTCTCTTTAAGATTTGCAAAGTCTTTACATTTGATTCTCACAATAATTCTATAAGGTAGGTGCTCTAATTCTCATCATTTTATGGATGACAAAACTGAAGCTAAGAAAGCTTAAAATGACTTGCCTAGGATCATACAGCAAAAGTATCTGAGGTCAGATTTGACATCAGCTCTTGCTACTTCCAAATCTAATACTCTATCCATTGAACAAACAGATACGATTTCAGGATTTATAAGTAATCAAAATTCAAACTCTTTAAGATGAAAATTATCTGTAATTTTTCCTAAAACAAAATTCTCTAGAAATGAAAACAGTCACATTTTAGTATTTCTTTCTCTCAGTATTTACAGCTGAATATAAATGGAATGAGTAATATTAATTACAGGAAACAAGTTCACTAAAACAAATTCACTCCTGCAAAATCCAAAAACCACTGGCTTCCACTGGTCTTGGGCTCAGACTCAACAGTCATCCAAGGAGCAGCAGGGCCAGTATATAAGACTGTCCATCCTCTGAAAAGCCAGAAGGTGAGAAATCTCTTTGCCCAAACTCAAAGTAAATGTGACTTCACTATAAACCCTGCATTTTAAAAAGTCAGTCATAAAGCTCACCAAATATTAGCAGCATTGAAAAGCCTTAATTTTCAGAAAGTATCAAGCAGGAAGAAAAAAAAATGATGACAGAATGCTTTATAATCTGGATTTACTCACCTCTGCATCAGAGCTGCTAAAACTAACCACAGCTGAATTCTTATCCACATCAAGCAGATCTATTGGAACATCACTCTAGATGTAACAATTGAGAGTGAAGGAGGGGAAGAGAAGAAATATTGCTTAATTTATGAAAAAAATCTATTCTCAAAGACTTTTAATACTACTCTCTTAAATTAAGTTTGAAAATATATATTGCTGTAAAATTATCAAAATTTGAGAAAACAATGATCATATCTTATTGAATAATCTTTTATTTTATGATCAATATACTTACTGTATAATCAATATACTTACTGTATAATCAATTACTTTGCTCTCTCAACAATTATTAAAATCAACAAGCCAATCTCTCATAAGACATGGGGACATTAATACATCTGTCAACCTACACACACACACACACACACACACACACACACACACACACACACACAAGTCATCACTCATACCAGGCTGAATTTTTCCTAGCTCTGCTGGAACCAGTCAAAAGAACAAAAAATTGGGTAGCCCAATTCTAGGGGTAAAATGATGATCTCTGAAGTCCTGTTCAACCCTAAACCTATGATCTCTTATGATCATTAAATAGTAGGAAACAACCTGGCTCATGATGCCCACTTGCTCAATTAGCTTTTACCCCCTCACTAATAAAGAAAAAAACTAATTTTCTGATCTAAAGTAGTCATTTAAAATGTTAGCACCACTAAACAAAAGAATCTGGACTTTTAAATGACTTTCAAAGAGATGGCAATAGGAGATCTCCTAATGCTCTTCCATCTTCCTTCCTTAGTTGTATCTTACTCTTTTTTTCTTATTCTTTTTTTTTTTTTTGCCTTTTTTTCCCCTCTCTAATTGTCCTTAGGATCTTGAGATAGAGAGCTGACTTACAGACCTTGGAGTTCATCTCAGAACAGTAAGATACTCTGGGCTTGGAACCCAGGTCTTATGCCTCTAAATTCAATAGTCTTTCCACTACATTGCCATGTGTTTTCATTCCACTCCTCTCCTCACCCCAATCCTTCTTTCCTATTGCATTTTAAATTTGGAGCTTGAGTTAAGATCAGATAGACAGACAGGTAGAGAGACAAATATATAGATAAATAGATAGATAGACAGATAAGAAGTCTAATATATCCATGATATAATTTATTTCTTACTAAACTGAGGAACTGATGGAATAATTAATAAATTGCAACATTAAGTGATCTCATTTCAAAAAATATTTTTAATTTAATGTTTTATTATAAATTTATAGATTTATATAATTTATAAATATTTTATTAATGATGCTTTTTATCTTTAGACCAGTCACTTCAGAGTCTCTCCTCCCCCCCACCAACTAAATCTGCCTTCTCCCTAATGATAAAGAAAAACAATTAAACAAATACAATAAGCTTATCTCACAAAACATTTAATATATACAGTTTTCCATCCTAGTAACCTCTCATCTCTTTGCCATATTTTTTAAAGTTATGACAACTCATTTTAAAATGGCTTATTCAATTCACAAATATTAAGAACATTTACTAATACTGCATTTGTCTCTATATAGGCCAAATTAATTATAGTAGCACTTTATATGATAGCAAAGAACCAGAAACAAATAAATGCCCATCCAACTGGGGAAGAGCTAAACAAGTAGTAGTGGTGTATAAATGTAATGGAATATGCTTATGAATATGATGATCCCAAAGAATTATGGGAAAGACCTAAATGAAGTGATACAAAGTAAAGCAAGCAGAACCCAGAAAATAATATACACAATGACAACAGAAATGTAAATTAACAACAAAAAGGATTGAACCTGAATGTGTGAAATTATAATGACTAAGCTTGGATTCAAAAAAAGAGAAAGAAAAAGAAAAAGGTTCCTCTCACCTTCTTTGCAAAGGAGGGGAAAAGTGGTATGGAATATTGCCTATAATGGCAGACTTTTTTGTTGTTATGGGTTTTGTTGAACTGGTTTTTATTTTTATTCTTTGCTATATGTCTTAGAAGGAATAGCTCTCTGGGAAGGAGAAAAGGATGCAAGCAATGGGAAATGTATGTGAAAACAAAGGATCAATAAAATACACTGTACTTAATATTCTAATTTAACTCTTCTGATATCACTTCCTCCAACCTTCTGCTTTTCATTGATAGATCTTCCTAATACCCAAACACAAGAGGAATGGAATAAGAACATACCCTCCTATAATGTTAGTACAGTCAAGGTCAAGAAAATGGGACAGTTCACTTACCTGTACCATGACATTATCAATAGCTGTTTGCACCTCCAAGATAAGGCTATAGCTGGCATCATCCTTATTTAATGTAAATTTGTCATTTACACTAAAGGACGGCACTGAAGATATTGCTGTACTAGACTGGGATGACTGCTGGTATTTCTCTCTTTCCTGAATGACCTTAAATTGCAAATGTTCCAAGTCACTCCTATAGAAAGACAGACAAGCACACATACTCAGAAGCCTCAAATATTAGCTACTGAACAAATAAGAAAGCCTGAATTTCTACAATGTGAACTAATTTTCGTGTGGATGAACACAAGAAATCAATTTCTCCACCCACATTTAAATAGCAATAGTAACCAAGAAGTCACTAATAGAAAGGGCTACTGGAGAATCTGGACAATGTAGTTACAGACAATTGGATCAGGTCAGCTCAGAGATCTTTTGATATCCACTCATGACAGGGAGAATAGGCTCTAAGTAAACCTTTATAGCTAAATAAATGTCAGCTCTCCTAGTTCCTGCTTCCTCATCATAACCCATACCTCTCAAAAATGGAAAATTTTCCCCAAAGTAGCTGAATTCCCTGTGATCACCAGGCAAGCTATTCAAGGAGAACCAGAGACAAATGGGGATCCCATTTCCTAGTCTCTGTAGTCATGGTAATAATAAGAGAGAACCAGGAGTATTAGATGAAGAGCAGGCCTTAGGAAGATCTGGGGGAGTTGATATTAGCTGGCTGTGTGACTATAGGCAAATCAATCAGAACAGTACATAGCACATACTTCATAAATGCTTCTTGACGTGAATTCACCACTCAGTGCTGCCAGTAGGTTTATGGGTTTATGGTAAAGTGCATAATTGAGCTACATTGAAACACAGGGCTCTTTCACTAGTAGGGAGGAGTCCCTTACCCACATAAAATCAGAGCTTGAGCAAAAATAATTTCAGCCATAATTTTAGCTTGGTCATAAAAGTCTCTGAGGCAGGCAGTACAAATGCTATCCAAATTTTACAGATGGGGAAACTGACTTTCTGTATAGCTAAAAAATAACTAGCATTTACAGAGAACTTTAAAGTTTGTGGAGCATCTTACAAATATTTTCTCATTTGATTCCAATGATAAACTTAAAAGGCAGGTTCTACTATTATTTTCTTTCTCCCCATTTTACAGATACAAAATTGACACAGACAGAGGCTGACTTGCCCAGTCAAACAATTACTAAGTGTCTGAAATTGGATTTGAACTCAGATCTTGCTGACTCTGGGCCCAATGCTCTAACCACTGGACAATCCAACTTCCTTACCTAAAAAAACAAAAAAAACAAATACTTGTCTAACCCCACAGACATCAAAAGTGACAAAGCAGGGACTCAATCTTAAGTCTTCAGACTCTAAACCCAATTATCTTTTTCTACCACACCATGCAATAAGAAACTTCTATGTGGTCTTCCCCATTACAATGAAAGCTCTGGAGTTTAGTTAGTAATCCACTCTTTGCCTTTCTGTATAGAATCAGCACTTGGCACAATACCTGGCACAATACTAGATAATATTGTTGTCTGACTGAGTGACCTACAAAAGCAAATGACTCATGGCCCACAGATGCCAGAAGACTTGTATTAAATGTTCCCTGTTTTTTAAAGGAAGGAAGAAGGAGTCTCTTTTGGTCCTTTCCAATGACTAGGGAAGGAGAGATTCTTCACAATTAAACATTTGGGAAAATGGAATTTTTAACCTGAGGAGGGGGGGGGAACAGTATAGAATACATTTTTTTCTTCACACTAAAATTTAAAAAACCAAAGACAATAATAATATGTTAATTTTTCATTCCCCCAAAAGAATCAATGCATTTTAAGATATATTAGACAGTTCCTTTCAAATAATTCTGAATTTTAAAGTGAACAAACCAAAAGAACCACTCTAGAAGAAATTCAACAAAGATTTTACCGCAAAGATGCAATCTTGTTCTGCATCTCCTGGTTTATTTTCAGTTCTTCACCAGGTCCACTCTCCTTGTGGACAGGCTCTGTGGTCAGACCTGTGATCCAGCCTACAGGAAAGAACCTTGATTACACACCAAAAAAAAAAAAAAAAAAATGCTGCCTCAAGGACATCTAGAGGGATACATGAAGAGGTGCCCAGAGGTTTCCTTCTACTACATATCATTCTATCCATCTCACCGCCCATCCCCAAGTATAAAATTCAACCTCAGGTTATACAAATCTTTAAACTCATGCCAAATTAACAAGACAAAAGGAAATTTTTTAAACCAATTTGCCTTTCTTTCTTAATATGAGAAGCCCAGATTACTGGGTATGGAATGAGGGCAATATACTTCAATCTATAAATACAGTGGTTTGAATACCCTCAAACCAATTCCTTTATAACTCAGTGCATGGCCTTGCAGAGCTGATATGGTCCACAGTGTGTCCACCCAGTGACTTTCAACACTAAGGGACAAAGTGATTGGAAATAAGGTAGTATTAATGAAAACACAGTCATCAAGAGTTTAAAAAACACTCTGCTCTCTAAAATGCCTGGAAGCATCTACTCTACCTGAATATGTGGTTAGCACAATTTCATCATAACCATCCTTCCCCACGCAGCCACCCTGGATGGACGTGACACTTTCAGACAATGCCTATGAGAAATATAGGAAACTGGATGTCATTCATTTTAAAAAAAAGACATTTTTCTGGTTAACAATAAGCAACAGGACTGCTTATCCTATTTGCATGGTGATTTAAAAAAAACTAGACTAATAAGCGCTCAGAAAAAGTTTTGCTGTTTATATATAAACATAGTATACATGTACATATATATGTGATAATATGTATAGTGTATATATATATACATATATGTGTATATATACATACAATGTTTCAGTGTTGTCCAACTCTTCATGACCCAAATTGGGATTTTCTTTATAAAGAACTGAGTGGTTTGCCATTTCCTTCTCTAGTTCATATTACAAATGAGAAATCTGAGGCAAATAGGGTTAAGTGACTTGCCCAGGGTCGCACGGCTAGTAAATGTCTGAGACCAGGAAAATGAATCTTCCTAACTCTAGGCCCTGCACTCTATCCACTCTGCCACCTAGCCAACCTTAGATAAATATAAAAGCTTTAAAAATCTCAAAGTTAAAAAAAAATTGTTTTCCTTTGAACACAGTAAATTTTCAGATTCAAATGATAAGACAGACACTAGTATCGATAAAGTAATTGTTCCATTTGAAATTCATTTTAAAAAACTATTATACATTTAATTTTAAATACTAACACAAAATAAGCATATACAATTATTTATACTTTAAAATGGATTTCAAACTATAATAGTCCATTTTATAGACTATTCTATAAATACAATAGTTCATTTCCTTACTGATCAACATGTTTTCAAGTGCATATGTGGAATTTGTATATACATTTTTATAAATCAACTATATCCTTTCAGCATTTATATAAAAGTGATCTGGTATGGCCCTTGCATATTTATATCAATTTCTCATAAATTTTAGATGTTATGATTTTGTCCATTAAATTTGCTACAATATATTTTTCTTTATATCTTAATTATTTTTCTTGAATACAATTTTTTCATTTTTATGTGATAAAAATACCACTTAACTTATCCCCTGTGATTTATTCTATAATATAATAATTTTAAATGCCTCTGCCTTCCACAGTAGGGATAAAAATATTACTTAATTTCTCCTAATAGTTTTTATAATTCATTTTCTATTTAGTTCTATGACCCAGCTGGAATTTATTTCATACATATATAGTGTAAAGTGAGGACATCTTTATCAAATGTTAGCCACTTTCCCTAATATTGACTTATGAATTTTCTCCAATTTTTGTCTATAGATTTGTCAAATATGAATCTTTCTGTATATACTCTGCTTATGTTTCTGATATTTCTAGTCTGTTGATGATAATAGTTAGCATTTACATAGCACTTTGAGGTTCTTTGCTCTTCCTTCATTTGTCATTATAGCTGATAATTCTCCATAATTAGATGATCAATGTCTGGCTAATTTAATCCCAGATAAATAATGTAATTGTAATTAAAATAAGAGCTTTTTTCCATATCTGCTTCATCTTTGTCAACTGATAAAAGAATGCAAATAAGTCTTGTGGGCTTTTCTTGTAACATGTATCCCTGATAAACTCATTTATTGATTGAGACTGAGTGTCTAATCTAGCCATCATGTCACTTGCAAATCATGCTTTGACTTTTTTCATTTTTATATTAATTGCTCTAGCTCTTTTTTCTTATTATAATTATCAGCATTTTAATACTATGTCAGATAGAAATTATATAAAAGCATACACTTTGTATCTGCTTTTCATGAGATTGATTCTAATAGCTTCATATTACATATAATGTTGGCTCTGGATTTGTGATAGTTTACAAAATTTTTATAAGAAGGACCTAATGATGGGAATAATATCCCAACTCTTCTCCATGCAAGGTAGGATACTTTTTCCTTTACATATAATGAGACCATTCTCATGACTTGGTTGTTGGCTCAGGGGTCTAAAGGCTCTGCCTCCATGCCTTTCTCATCATCTGAGTACAAAACAGCAGGTCCTCCATGGGTGCTGTGAGTAAAGAGTAGCTCAGGCAAGGAAGCTTTGCTCAGCTGAATCAACTAAAATTGTCCTTCACATTTTTCCTTACTGAATATACTTCTTTTATTTTATGGCTAAGTAAATTCCTTATTATTCAATGTTTACTGACTCATGAGTATTATTTCTCCAGCTCATTTTTACAAATGAGGAAACACAAAAAAGAGTTATGTGACTTTCTTAAGGCTACACAGTAAAGGTCTGAGGCCAGATTTGAACTCAGGTCTTTCTGACAGTGTCTTAAATTATATAAAACAATGCACTTAGACAAAATACAAAAATTAAACATTTTTGGATCAAATGAACCCTCTGAATTATATTCCTAGACTTTTAGATGGTGAAGTAGCTCAAGAGCCAGACTCAAAGGGAGGAAGTTGTTGTTACTGTTGTTGTTCAGTAGTTTCAATCATATCCAACTCTTTATATATATTTTTCTTGGCAAAGATTCTGGAGTGGTTTGCTATTTCTTTCTCCAGTTCATTTTATAGATGAGGAAAATGAGTCAGAATTAAGTCTGCTCCAGGTCACACAGCTAATTAAGTACCTGAGAACAGATTCAAATTCATACAGATGAGTCTTCCTGATCCTCTAGGCACCAAGACCACAAATCCTATCTCAGACATTGCTAGCTGGGCAACCCTGAGTTAATTACTTAATTGCTGTCTGTGTAACTCTCCTTATCTGTAAAATAAAAATGGTGATAATAATGGCACCTAGCTCCTAAGGTTTTGAGAATCAAATGAAATAACATGTTAAACACTTTGCAAGAAAACCTTAAACTGCTATACAAATGTTAGCTAATATTATCATTTCACCTTTTTGAGGCAGGAATTTTGAGGTATAATTTACCTGGTCAAATCGGAGAACAGGTTCATCAGCAGCATCAAAACTATATACTTCCACCATTCCATCATCTCGACCAACAAGTAAATCTTTAACACCATCTCCCACAATATCAAAATAGTCAACACAGAGAATGCCTTTATTTAAAAAAGAAAAACATATACAACATGAACTACGGATGAAAGTTTTAAATGAGGTTTGAATTCAAGGAAGCACTTAGTACTTTAAGGTAAGAATTAAAAGAGATAAAGATTTTTTAGTTTAACAGTGCATATTTCAGGGATAAGTTCCTTGTAGGAAACCAAAGTATTGAGAGGTCTTCATGCATTTAAATGGTTGGCTAACACCAGAGTTCTTCACACATATGGGTCTAATATCATTTCATTTCAAATATCCTATGCTTTGCAGAACACATTTTGCCCTCCTTGAAACAATGTTACACATGTAGTAGATTTTCTGCCATCTAGGGAAGGGGTGGGGACTAGAGGGGAAAAAATTGTAACAAAGATTTGCAAGGATCAATGTTGAAAAATTACCCATTCATGTTTTGCAAATAAAAAGCTTTAATAAAATGAAAAAAAAGAAACAATGTTATGAAAAAGGATTAGCCTATAAATATAATTTAATAAAGTAACTAAAATGGTAGTACTCTAATCTCATTAAATGTATCCCTCATCTCAAGGACTCCTTGTGACTTCAATTATTCTTGAAACCAAATAAGACTAACTTGAGAAACTATTATTTATCTTGTTTCTATGAAAAAAAAATGTTGACATTTGACTTATTAATGAACTTTTAGTTCAACTTTTATTTTAATGTGTAAATTGCGGCCTTTTCAATAGCAAGGACTGTTTGGATTCCAATGCAATCTACAGCCTTAAAATAAGGAAATAGACAAAATACAAGTTAATGATTCCCAAAATATAACAAAGGAAACAAAACTGTGATTTATATCACACATGTTTAACATTTAAACCTTACTTTTTATCAGCTTGAGATTAAATAATAATTTCATTGATGGCAATTTTAAACTAATCTATTCATGATTTTACTAGGAAGCAACATGGCATAATGGGGAAAAATAAAGGGAAAAAAACACACAACTGGACTTGAAGCCAGGAAAGATCTTGATTTAAATCCCAGCAATGACACTTCCCATCCAGGTAATTAAACATTTCTAGACTACCTCAATTTCCTTATCTTTCTAATGGTACTAATATTATCTCAAGTGTTTACTTCACAAGATTATTGTGAAAATCAAATGAGAAAAAAACAAATTTCAAAGCATGATGGAACCACTAGTTGCTGCTATCATAACTAGTATTCTCTTAAATCCACCAAACATTTATTAAAGCACTTACTTTATTTATTCATTCATTTATTAATTTATTTAGCAAAGTGATAAAAGTCCAAAGATAAAAATTTAACAGATCCTGCCCTCAAGAAATTCATATGAAACTGAAAGAGATGACACCCAAGTCCAGAAAAATAAACACAAAACAATACAAAGTAATATGTGCACTTTCAGTAAGAAAGTGGTTAAGAGGTCCTTGTCCTCTGGCCCAGATGTTACATTGGTAGGCAGTGCGGTGAATAGTCCCAAAAGAGCACAACTCTTCTAAATAAACCCCTGCAAACATGCAAAAAGGGGCCCAAAAGAGTCATGGTCAAGGAAGTACCTCCTTTCAGACCAAAATAGCAAAGAAAGAGAGTCAGCTCTGGGAAATGCACTGCAGAGACAGAAGCTGGGATACAGATCTCACCTTTAGACATTCTCCCCCAGAAGACCATAGGTGAGAGCCTGCTGAGAAAGCTACAAAGGAGTCTGTCAGACATTAGGCACAGAGCAGATTTCACAGCATAATCGCAGAAAGTACCTCACACATAAAGATCACATGATAAATTAAAAGGATCAGAAAAGATAAATTTTGTAATTAGATAGAAGAAATATTGTTAACTATATAAAAGATAGAGGGAATCTTAGGAGATATTATTGAATGTACATGAAAACAACTCTGAGATTCCACTTTTTAAGCTCAGCAGACTAAGAAGACAAAAAATGAAAATGACAATTATTGGAGAGTTTGTGAGAGCACAGGAACACTGATGCATTATTGGCAGAGTTGTGAATGACTAAACTGTACTCTTTGAATCAACAATACCACTACTAGGCACATGCCCCTAAAAGATTAAGATAGAGAAAGGATCTATATATTTATAGCAGCATTTTTCTGTTGTAGCAAAAAAAATAGAAATAAAGTGGGTACCTATCAATTGGGGTAAAAATATATTGGAATTTAATGTCATAAAAATGATAAAGATCTGGTTCAAAAAGAAGGGGGGAAGGAAAAGGAATTTACAGGGAAATCTGGGCAACATATGAATAAAATCTATTAAACAACTAAAATTATTTGAAGAGGAAAATGGATAATCAACACATTGAAATGATTAGAGGAAAAAATGGAACCTATAAAGTGATTTGTTGTTCAAGCTTCATTTACAAAGAGAACCAACGTCGTGAGTGATTCTTGACTTGCATGTGAATTGGATTTAAGTAATTTCATGTGAAGTAAGAAGTAAAGTGCTAAAATACAGAGCAATGTTAATGCATTTGATGAACAAAGAAGAGTAGAAGGATGGGAAGAAAGGAAGAAAATAGGCCTTTATTAAGAACCATTTACATCCCAGGTACTATGCTAAGCACTTATAAATATCTCATTTGATCCTCATAATAGCTTTGGGAAGTAGATGCTATTATTATCTTCATTTTATTATATTTTCCAAGATTTCTTTTCTCCCATTAATTGCTTTACTTTTACATGTTTATTTTTTGCTTTCTAAAATGATGTTTCACTTTGCTAGGATTGGGGGAACTAAATTCCGTATTTTTGAATTTTCATTATACCATAATGTGACTTCTATCATTTCTTAATTGTTATAGCCCTTGTAAAATCCAAATGGGTATTTTTGGATATGTGGCATCTTTCTTCTTGTCTGCCATTAAAGGAACAGCTCCTTGCAGAGAAATCTTGAAACTTGATGACAGGATGTTCTGAATGAATTGAAGTATGGGTATGCCCCTGTAGGTGTCCTATGAATTCTATCAGGAATTTGATATCATTCTCACTATTTCTCAGATTTTTTTTCTTGCAGTTTTCTGTAAGATAATAGTGATCAGATTTCTTTCTTCTTCAGTTTCTAGGAAATTCAATAATGCTGAAATGTCTCCCCTGGATCTCTCCTTCAAATCTACCACTTTTGCTTGCACAGATTCTAAATATTTTGCCATTTGAACAATTTTCTAAGAATTTTTTTTCCTTTTACTTCCAATATCCTGACATCCCATAAAATATACTTTTCATTGAACCTATGATTTTGCTTATATTCTCCAAGTATATTTCTAAGTCATTGACCTTTCCTTATAATTTTACACTTAAATTTTTTTCTGTATTTCAACTGATGACATTTTCTCTCTCTTTTTTTTAAATACTAGCTTTTTATTTTCAAAATACATGGAAAGATAATTTTCAACATTCACCCTTGCAAAAAGTAGAATTGTCATGGCTCAACCTACCCATAAGCAATATTTTTCCCAACAGTTTAAATCTGACTTTCTGTGAGAATTGTTTTGTAATTCTATTCATATAATTCCTGGGTTTATTTTGGCCAATAGACTCCCAAGTATTTTGTATTGTACACAGTTATTTTATGTGGAATTTCTATCTCTTGCTGCTGGCCTTTTCTTTCTTTCTTTTTTTTTTTGGATAATATATATGGAAATATTGTTGATTTATATGGGTTTATTTTATATCCTGAAACTTTGCTGAAGATGTTAAGTATTTCAACTAGTTTTTTTTAGTTGACTCTCTAGATTGTCTGCAAAGAATAATAGTTCTGTTTCCTGACTCCCCATTCTAACTCCTTCAATTTCTTTTTCTTCTTGTTTTGCTATAGCTAGCACTTCTAGTGCAATATTAAATAATACTAGTGACAACGGGCATCTTTGTTTCACTTCTGATCTTACAGGGAATGCTTCTAGCTTATCCCTCTTATAAATAAGGTTAGATGATTTTAGATATTGTTATTTTAAAATAAGCTCCAGATATTCCTATGCTTTCTAGTGTTTTTAAAAGAATGAGTGTTCTCTTTTTGCAAAAAAAAAAATTTCTACCTCTATTGAGATAATCATATGATATCTGTTGGTTTTGTTACTGACATGATCAATTATGCTGACAGTTTTCCTAAGATTGAACTGGCCTTACATTTGGGATATAAATCCCATCTGCTCCTAATGCATGATTTTTGTGATATATTGCTGTAATCTTGCTAGTAAAAATTTTTGCATCAATATTCCTTAGGGAAATTGATTTAAAGTTTTCTTTCTGTTCTTGCTTTTCCTTATTTGAGTATCAACATTATATTGGTTTTGTAAAAGGAATTTCACAGGATTCCTTTGCCTATTTTTCTAAATACTTTATATAATATTGGAATTAATTGTTCTCTACATATTTGGTAGATTCACTGATGAATATATCTAGTCGCAGGGACTTTTTTCTTGAGAAGTTCACTGATGACTTGTTCAGTTTCTTTTTCTAAGATAGGTTTATTTAAGTATTCTATTTTCTCTAACTCTGGGCAATTTATAATTTTGCATATTTACCCATTTCACTTAGTCAGATTTTTCAGTATATTTAATTAGACAAAATAGCTCCTAATAATTGTTTTATCTTCATTGGTAGTAAATCCACCCTTTTCATTTTTGATACTGGTAATTTGATTTTCTTTTTTTTAAACAAATTAACCAATGGCTTATATATTTTATTGGGTTTTTAAGAATAAAACCAACTCCTAGTTTTATTTATGATTTCATTGGTTTTCTTACAATTTTATTAATCTCTCTTTTGATTTTTGAGATTTCCAATTTGATATTTAACTGGAGATTTTTAATTTGATTCTCTCAAGTTTTTTTAGTTTCATACCCAATTCTGTTTTTTCTCTATTTTATTGATATAAGCATTTAAAGATATACATTTCCCCCTAAGTGTACTGCTTTGGCTGTATTACATAAATCTTGATATGCTGCTTCATTCTTATCATTCTCTTTAATGAAATTATTGATGGCTTCTATGATTTATTCTTTGATCTATTCATTTTTAAAGATTATTCAGTTTCCAACTAATTTTTAATCTATTTCTACAAACTTTTATTGAATATAATTTTTATTGCATAATGATCTGGAAAATATGCATTTAATATTTCTGTTTTTCAGCATTTGGTTGTAAGATTTTTTATGCCCTAATACATGGTCAATTTTTGGCTAAGTGCCATGTACCTCTGAGAAAAAGGTTTATTCTTTTCTATGCCCATTCAATTTTTCTCCAGAAATCTATTATATATAGCTTTTCTAAAAATCATTTTCATATCCTTAATATCTCTTTTATTTTTTGCTTAGATTTACTTCTGATGGGTAAGCCTAGCTAATATAATGAAAATGACAATTCTGCCTAAATTGGTCTACTTGTTCAGTGCCATATCAATCAAACTGACAAAAAATTATGTTACAGAGCTAGAAAAAATAAGAACAAAATTCTTCTGGAAGAACAAAAGATCAAGAATATCAAGGGAATTAATGGGGGGAGGGGAAATATCAAGGATGGTGGCTTAGCAGTACTAAACTCAAAACTATATTATAAAGCAACAGTCATCAAAACCATTTGATATTGGCTAAGAAATAGAATGATGGATCAATGGAATAGGTTACATATACACAACACAATAATTAATGACTTAGTAATCTAGTTTGATAAACACCCAGACTCTAGCTTCTGGGATAAGAACTCATTATTTGACAAAAGTGCTGGAAAAATTGGAAAATAATATGTCAGAAACTCAGCATAAACCTACCTGTCACACCCTATACCAAAATAAGGTCAAAATAGGTATATGATTTGGGTGTAAAGGTGATACTAAAAGCAAATTGGGAGAACAAGGGATAATTTACCTATTGGATTTTTGGAGAAGGGAGGAATTTATGACCAAAAAATTAAAGAATACTATGAAAGGCAAAATGGACAACTTTGATTACATTAAATTAAAAAAGTTTTTGCACAAACAAAACCAACACAAACAAGATTAAAAGGGAAGTACAAAGCTGGGGGGAAAATTTACTGTCAGTGTTTCTGATAAAGGTCTCATTTCTAAAATATATAAAGAACTGTATCAAATTTACAAGTTATTCCCTGATTGATAAATGGTCAAAGGATATGAACAATTTTCAGATGACAAAATTAAAGCCATTTCTAGTCATATAAAAAGATTCTCTAAATCACTATTGATTCAAGAAATACAAATTAAAACAATTCTGAGGTACCACTTCATACCTTTCAGATTGATTAAAATGACAGGAAAAGATAATGATAAATATTGGAGGGAATGTGGGAAAACTGGGATACTAATGCATTGCTGGTGGAGTTATGAAATGATCCAACCATTCTAGAGAGCAATTTGGAACTATGCATACCCTTTGATCCAACAGTGCCACCACTGGATCTGTATTCCAAGGAAATCATAAAGGAGGGGAAAGCACCCCCATATGCAAAAATTTTTGTAGCAGCTCTTTTTGTGGTAGCAAAGAACAGGAAAATAAGCGGATGCCCATCAGTTGGGGAATAGCTGAACAAGTTATGGTATATGAAGGTAATGGAATATGATTGTTCTATAAAAAAATGATGAACAAGCTAATTTTAGAAAGGTCTGGAAAGATTTACATGAACTGATGCTGAGCAAAACAAGCAGAATCAGGAATACACTGTACACAGTAATAGCAAGAATGTGTGATGACCATCTATGAAATGGTTCTTTTCAGTGGTTCAGAGATCCAAAGCATTCCCAATAAACTTTGGATAAAAAAATGCCATCTGCATCCAGAAAAAGAACTATGGAAATTAAATACTATATTCGCTTCTTTTTTCTGTTGTTTTCTTTTCCTCTCCCATGGATTTTATCTTTTGTTCTGATTTTTCTCTCACAACATAATTCATAAAGAAATGTGTATAAAATACAATTTATTAAAATTGAAAAAAATTAGTTCTGAAAGGGAGAAATCGAGGACTCCTACTAGCATAGTTTTATTGTCTATTTCCTCCTATAACTCATTTAGTTTTTCCTTTAAAAATTTGAATGCCGGGGGGGCGGGGCCAAGATGGCGGAGTGAAAAGGTGGCTTTCTGCCTCTCCTCCGATCTTCTCTCAAATCAACAATAAAATAAGCCTCTGAACTGATCTTCAAGTCAACGAATCAGGAAATATTTGGGCACGGCTCTCTGGATAACTTCATATCAGGTTAGTCGGACTTGGACAAAGAGATAAATAGACGACCCCTGTGCAGGCCGGAATTGAGGGTGGGACTCAGCCCAGCTCATAGTGGAAGAAATTCCAAACTCCAAACTCCAAATTCCAAACACCTGGAGTTTATCTGAGGCACTCGGTACACTCTGCCCTGATTGCAGGCAGGTGTTCTGGCAGACTTGCCTTGTTTAAGGAGTAATTCGGGCTTACTCCTAGCCCCCACCGGCCCAGCACCTTAAGTCAACTCGCCTAAGTGCCCCAGGGCAAAGTGTCTTCAGCTGCGTTTTTTTTTTCCCTACCTTAAAGAGATATCCACGCTGTCTAAAAAAAAAAATGATGAAGAAGCAAAAGAGAGCTCTCACCATAGACAGCTTTTATCAAGGCAAAGAAACAACCTCAGATCCAGAGGTTTCTTTAGACAAAAATCCAGAAAAAAACAGCCAGGACCATCACTGGTCCCCTTTTCAAAAGGCCTTTCTGGAAGATTGCATAAAGAACCTCAAAAGAGAGCTGGAGGATAAATGGGAAAATAAACTGAAATCAGTGCAAAAAGAATACAGTATCTTGCAAGAAGGATATGATGCCCTGCAAAAAAGATATGAAAAAGACACCAATTTATTAAAAAATAAAATTAGTGAAGTGGAAAAAGAGTGCAATGAACAAATTGGCCAGTTACAATAGGAGCTTAAAAAGGTAACTGAAGAAAACAACATTTAAAAATAAGAATTGACCAAATGCAAGTGAATGACTCACTAAGACTTGAAGAATCAGTCAAACAAAAACAAAAAAATGAAAAATTAGAAGAAAATATGAAATATCTCCTAGGAAAAACAACTGACTTAGAAAATAGATCTAGGAGAGACAATCTAAGGATTATTGGACTTCCTGAAAGCCATGATGAAAAAAAGAATCTAAACACTATCTTCCAGGAAATCCTGAAAGAAAACTGCCCTGAGATTGTAGAATCAAAGGACAAAATCACCATTGAAAGAATTCACCGATCACCTCCTGAAAGAGACCCCAAAATTAAGACCCCAAGGAATATCGTGGCTAAATTCCAGGACTATAGCACCAAGGAACAGATTCTGCTAGCAGCTATAAAGAAACAATTCAAATACCGAGGATCAATAATTAGAATCACACAGGATCTGTCAGCTTCTACACTGAAGGATCGAAGGGCCTGGAACCAGATATTCCGAAGGGCAAAGGAACTTGGATTACAGCCAAGAATAACCTATCCAGCTAGAATGAGCATTAGGCTCCAGGAAAGAAGATGGTCATTCAATGATATAGGTGAATTTCACCTATTTCTAATGAAAAGACCGGATCTGAACAAAAAATTCAACATCCAAACACAGAACTCAAGAGATGCATAAAAAGGTAAAAAGGAAAGGACTCTTGAGAACTTTATTTTTACTAGGGGGATACTTAAAGTTTGGGGGTATAATTAAGTAGATATTACTTTGATAATATGAAAAAGAGAACTAGAGGGGAAAAGGTTGTCATACTGGGGAAAAGAGGGAAAAAGTGGTAAAATAAGATCTAAAAAAAAAAGGAGGTAAAAACAAGGTAAAATCACTTGAAGAGGCAAAGAAAACCTAACATAATTGAGAGAAAGAGGGGAGGGAGACGAGCACTGTGTAAATCTTACTCTCATCAGGTGGGGCTCTAAAAGTGTATATCAGACATTTGATTTCACATAGAAACTTGTCTGTTGCTAGAGGGAAGTGGGAGGGAAAGGAGGAAAAGTAAGGGACAAACTAATAGAAGGGAAAATAGAAGAATCAGGGGAAAGGAGTAAAAACAGGGGGAGGGGATCTAAAGGGTAGAGTATTGTTTGGGGGAGAGGGTCATCAAAAGCAAAGTACTGAGGAGTGGGGAACGGAGAAAGGGGAAAGGAAAGGGGAGTATTGTTTGGGGGAGGGGTCATCAAAAGCAAAGTACTGAGGTGGGGGGAAGGGAGAAAGGGGAAAGGAAAGGGGAAAACATAACTTGGGTAAATAAGATGACAGGAAATAAAGAATTAGTTATTCTAACTGTGAATGTGAATGGGATGAACTCTCCCATAAAATGGAAGCAGATAGCAGACTGGATTAAAAACCAGAATCCCACAATATGTTGTCTACAAGAAACACATTTAAAACATAGTGACACATATAGGATGAAGGTAAACGGCTGGAGCAGAAAATATTATGCTTCAGGTGAATAAAAAAAAGCAGGGGTAGCAATCCTTATCTCAGATCAAGTAAAAGCCAAGATAGATCTAATCAAAAGAGATAAAGAAGGAAACTATATTTTATTAAAGGGTACCATAGATAATGTAGCAATATCTATACTAAATATATATGCACCAAGTGCAATAGCACACAAATTCCTAGGGGAGAAATTAAGAGAGATGCAAGAAGAAATAGACAGCCAAACGATACTAGTGGGAGATCTCAACCTTGCTCTCTCAGAACTAGATAAATCAAACTACAAAATAAACAAGAAAGAAACTAGGGAGATAAAGCAATTGTTAGAAAAGTTAGGTATGATAGATCTATGGAGAAAGTTGAATGGAGACAGTAGAGAGTTTACTTTTTTCTCAGCAGTCCATGGAACCTATTCAAAAATTGACCATGTATTAGGGCATAAAAACCTTAAAATCAAATGCAGAAAGGCAGAAATAGTAAATGCATCCTTTTCAGATCATGATGCAATAAAAATCACATGCAATATAAGGCCAGGAGAAAATAAACCAAAAGGTAATTGGAAATTAAATAATCTAATCCTGAAGAATGAATGGGTGAAAGAGCAAATCATAGACACAATCAATAATTTCATCCAGGAGAATGACAATAATGAGACAATGTACCAAAATTTGTGGGATACAGCCAAAGCGGTTATAAGGGGCAATTTTATATCTCTAGATGCTTACTTGCATAAAATAGAGAAAGAAAAGATCAATGAATTGTGCTTATTATTAAAAAAACTAGAAAAAGAACAAATTAAAAACCCTCAATTAAATACCAAATTGGAAATTCTAAAAGTAAAAGGAGAAATTAATAAAATCGAAAATAAGAAAACTATTGAGTTAATAAATAAAACTAAGAGTTGGTTCTATTAAAAAACCAACAAAATAGATAAGCCTTTAGTTAATTTGATAAGACAAAGGAAAGAGGAAAATCAAATTGTTAGTCTCAAGAATGATAAGGGAGAACTTTCCTCCAATGAAGAGGAAATTAAAGCAATAATTAGGAGTTACTTTGCCCAACTTTATGCCAGTAAGTTTGATAATCTGAATGAAATGGAGGAATATCTACAAAAATATAGATTGCCGAGGTTAACAGAAGAGGATATAAATTATTTAAATAGTCCCATATTAGAAAAAGAAATAGAACAAGCCATTAACCACCTCCCTAAGAAAAAATCTCCAGGGCCAGATGGATTTACATGTGAATTCTACCAAACATTCAAAGAACAATTGATTCCAATACTACACAAACTATTTGAGAAATTAGGGACAGAAGGTATACTGCCAGAATACTTCTATGAGACCAATATGGTGCTGATAGCTAAACCAGGTAGGGTAAAAACAGAGAAAAAAGAAAACTATAGACCAATTTCCCTAATGAATATTGATGCAAAAAT
>JAJPUD010003686.1:88684-173955 GCA_023553655.1 Myrmecobius fasciatus | reverse complement strand
ATCCTTCAGTGTGGAAGCTGACAGATCCTGTGTGATTCTAATTATTGATCCTCAGTATTTGAATTGTTTCTTTCTAGCTGCTAGCAGAATCTGTTCCTTGGTGCTATAGTCCTGAAATTTAGCCACGATATTCCTTGGGGTCTTAATTTTGGGGTCTCTTTCAGGAGGTGATCGGTGAATTCTTTCAATGGTGATTTTGCCCTTTGATTCTACAATCTCAGGGCAGTTTTCTTTCAGGATTTCCTGAAAGATAGTGTTTAGATTCTTTTTTTCATCATGGCTTTCAGGAAGTCCAATAATCCTTAGATTGTCTCTCCTAGATCTATTTTCCAAGTCAGTTGTTTTTCCTAGGAGATATTTCATATTTTCTTCTAATTTTTCATTTTTTTTTGTTTTTGTTTGACTGATTCTTGAAGTCTTATTGAGTCATTCACTTGCATTTGTTCAATTCTTATTTTTAAAGTGTTGTTTTCTTCAGTTACCTTTTTAAGCTCCATTTGTAACTTGCCAATTGAATTTTTTTGTTCATTGCACTCTTTTTCCACTTCACTAATTTTATTTTTCAATAGATTGGTATCTTTTTCATATCTCTTTTGCAGGGCATCATATCCTTCTTGCAAGATACTGTATCCTTCTTGCACTAATTTCAATTTATTTTCCCATTTATCCTCCAGTTCTTTTATTAGGTTCTTTAAGCAATCTTCCAGAAAGGCCTTTTGAAACTGGGACCAGTGATGGTCCTTGCTGATTCCCTCTGGAGTTATGTCTAAAGGAACCTCTGGCTCTGGGGTCTTCTCCTCTTTCTCTTTGTAAAAGCTGTCTATGGTGAGAGCTCTCTTTTTTTTTTTTTTTTTTTTTTTTTTTTTTAAAGACAGCGTGAATATCTCTTTAAGGTAGGGGAAAAAAAACCGGCCGCTGAAACGGCCAGCTGAAGATTTTGCCCTGAGGTGCTTTAGCGAATTAATTTAAGGTGCTGGGCCGGTGGGGGATAGGACTAAGTCCGAATTACTCCTTAAACAAGGCAAGTCTGCCAGAACACCTGCCCCCAATCAGGGCAGAGTGTCCCGAGTGCCTCAAATAAACTCCAGGTGTTTGGAGTTTGGAGTTTGGAGTTTTTTGCCAGTCTGAGCTGAGCTGAGTCCCACCCTCACTTCCGGCCTCCACCAGAGTTCTCTGACACCGGAGTCCTCTGTTTATCCCTCTGTCCGAGCTAGACAAACCTGATGTGAAGTTTTTCAGAGATATCTGCAAGCAGTATCCAAATATTTCCTGATTCGTTGACTTGAAGATCAGTTCAGAGGCTTATTTTATTGTTGATTTGAGAGAAGTTCAGAGGAGGACGAAGAGAGTCACCTTTTCACTCTGCCATCTTGGCTCCGCCCCTCTTGGTAATTCTGTTTTTTAAGTTGTTTTTTTTTTCAGTATTTTGATGTCTTATCTACTAAGCTGTTGACTTTTTCATAATTCTCTTTCATTTCTTTTCCCAATTTTTTCTCTACCTCTCTTATTTAATTTTTAAAATCCTTTTTAGAATTCTTCGAGGAATTCTTTTTTGGGCTTGAGACCAATTCACTTTTTTTTTTAAGTTCTACATGTAGTTTTTTTGACTGTTTTCTGAGTTTGTGTCTTAATATCCCTTACCACTATGATATTATTTGATGGTTAGTCTCTTTTTGTTATTTGTTCGTTTTTACAGCCTGTTTCTTGATTTTTAACTTTATGTTAAAATTGAGCTCTGCTTCCAGAGTGAAAGGGGCACTGTCTCAAGCTTCAGGTTTTTCATGCTGTTGTTTCACAGAGGTAGTACTGGGCAGAGTGTGGGGTGGTGCTCTATAAATTTTTATTTTTCCAAGATGGAATGATCTAAGAAGTGTGCTCTCCCAAGTCTGTGTTCTGCTCTGTGAACCACCACAAACATTCATCTCTACCCTGGAACTGTGACCCAGAGTCCCTAATCCCCTATAGCCATAAATGCTTTCATTCCTTATGATTCTGGAATTGTGACTTGGACTCCTGCTGTTCTAAGATCATAAGTATCAGTATGCCTTTGTGCCTTGGATCTGAAGCTCTCCTGTGAGCAGCCACAAGCATTCTTCCCCACCCTGAAACTGTGACTAGGGTCTCTACTCTCCTGCAGTTACAAATGTTAGTGCACAAATAATTTTCCACACCCTGGGATTGCAACCCAGAATCACATATTCGCAATCCTGTACCCAGTGCCAGCAAAGGATTCCCTATTATCTGCTTCTGACCAGTTGTATGACTTCTTTGGTGAATGTGGGCTAAGAATTCCTGAAGCTGCTGCCACCAATCATGAGGCTGCCTCCAAAACCTGCTATTGACTTTCTGGGGCACAGTCTGCTTCAGGCCTAACCAACACCTCAGTAAGACAGACCTTTCCCACCAACCTCCTAAGGTTGTCTTGGACTAGAAAATTATTTCATCCAGATTTTTTGATGGTTCTGCTGATCCAGAATTTGATTTGAGGCTTTATTTTAAAGTTGTTTGGAGAGGAATTTGGGAGAGTGTAGATTTTGCTTTGCCATTTTGGAGCTGCCCATGACTACACCTTATTTTCTTAAATTTGCTGACTTAACTCTGCCATTACTGTCAGTCTTTCCATCCTTCTCTGTATCATTATATTTATTGTTTCCTGTAGTACAGTAATATTCCATTATATTTATTCATGACAATTTGTTAAGCCATATCCTAATCAATGGATATCTGCCTTGTTTCCAGGTCTTCCAAAAAAAAAAAAGCTGCTATAAATATTTAGATGTCTACGGGAATTTTGAGGGAGGAAGGGTTATTACCTTGGATGTATGCTTAGAAGTGTACTGACTATGGACATTTCAGTCATTTTATTTGTATAATTCCAAATTCTAGCCACGTTTCTAATGCCATCCAAGATGTGGTAGCAGGATATTTTTCTTAAACTTTTTTTCTTAATTCCTTCTTAAATTATTTTGTGTGGGATTTTTGCCTCTAGTCTTAGAAAGATTCATAGTACTATTTCATCTTGTTGGAACTCTTTGTTGGTTTTCTCATTACTATAATTTTTAATTGGGGGGGGGAATTTTCAGTCATTGTGCTTCTTTTCTGATGTTTCTATTGCTGTTTGGAGGGATTATTGAGAGAAATTTTCTTGGATCCTTTCATTCTTCCATCTTCTCACAAGTTGAGATTTAACTGATCCAAAGATCAGTTAAGCAGGATTCTGATCTTTTAAATTGTTGATCAATTAATCAACTTTATGTGACAGGAACTGTGCTAGGAATTGGGGATACAAATAAAACAACCCCATTTGAAAGAAATTTACATTCTAATAGGGAAGAGAAAAAGAATCTATATGAGTTTAGACAGAATAAATATAAAGATGGGGATAATGAGTAAGTTCCAGTCATGAGACACAGCCAGAAGAACCAGTATAAAAGGAGAGAAATGAGAAATTAAATGTTTTGTGTGGGAAAAGAAAAGAGGCTAGTTTGGCTGAACTTCAAAGTATGAGGTAGATTAGAGGAAAGAGGGCTGTCCAAAGAGTTTGGAAAGATAGGTTAGAACTGGAATATGATGGGCTTTAAAAACTAATGAAGAATTTATATTTGATTCTGGAAGCAACAGAAAGACAGTAGTGTTGACTAAGGAAGGGAGTGACATGCTTCAGAGCTATGCCTAAGGAAAATCATTTTGGAAATGGTATGAAAGGACTAGAGTGGAGACTCTAGGGAGGGGACCAATTAGGAGGCCATCAGCTATAAAAATCTTTATGACCAACTAATCCACATAGAACACAGAACTAAATCTAGGGCTCAAACTGATTAAAGATTATTTTTAACAAAATGAGGTATATTTTAAACAAAAATTTCTTTTATTTGAAAAGGTAAAACATAAATATTTCTTTTTGGCAGCCTGTAATAAATGGTAAATATAGACTTTAAAACTGAAGAAGTAAAAAGAAAGATATCAGAGGACTGAAACAAAAAAAGAAAAAGTCTTGACTTTTAAGATGGAATAATTTTCTTCTGAAAAATATTCTTATATACAATATTAAAAATTATGTTTTAATAAATATGCCAATTCAATAAGGCATCAGAGAAAAGCAAATGAGGATACTTTTAATTCTTTCTTTCTTTTTTTTTTTTTGCTGAGGCAATTGGGGTTAAGTGACTTGCCCAGGGTCACACAGCTAGGAACTGTTAAGTGTCTGAGACCAGATTTGAACTCAGGTGCTCTATCCACTACACCACCTAGCTGCCCCGATACTTTTAATTCTTGAAAAGTAAAAAATACTTTTTCAAAATACAGAGTATTTTGTATTCATTTGCTTTTGACCTTTACAACCACCCTGTGGGTAGTAAGGCAAGAATTATTGTACCCATTAAATTCTGAGCTACAGATTTAACATAAAGACTACTGGAGTTTAGATTCCCCAAATGCTAACAAATGACATACCTCCTCTCTTTTTCTCATTTCTCATTTCCCATTTATGTACTGGATTGGATGAAGTTATCTGAATAATCCCAAATTTTCCATCTGAGGTTCCAAACAGAAGATCCTCTCCAGATTCACCTAGAAAATCAAGAAATGAATGTTTCTCCCACTTACAATTGAACCTTTAAGAAAAAATGATTTTCCTAACAGTTTTGTGGGGGAAAATTTTAATTCTATGCAATGGAATACAATTTGAATTAGTTTCTGGGTACATGTTCATAGAATGTAAGAGCTAGAAAAGATTTCAGAAATAATCAGGTCTAGTCCCATTATCTTAAGGGTCAATGTGAATTTGCAAATGACTAATTAGCAGCACTGCTGGCACTAAAATCCAAATCTCATTCCCAAACTCCAAAGTTCTTCCTTGATCCTTTTAACTACTAGATGGGGTGTCCCCAAACCTTCATGCATATTTAAACTATTAAAGCTTTAGTATGAAATGTATTTACTTATCAATCAACAGCAAAGTTTTGATAATTTACTTAAATTTTGATTGATTAAATAATGCAGCATTAGTATCATTAATAATGAATTGACATTAATTTAATATTGAAGCTCTAATTGGTTAGGGCAGCCTTTGGGCTTTTGGGACATCCTGTATTTATGCCAATACTTCAAAGAATGATAACCTTATCAGTATGAGATCTTCCTCCACTGAAAAGCTCACTCTACATCTCTAACCATAACACATTATAATCTGATTGATAACTTTGTAGATTCATGTTTGACCAGTTAAAGACAGATCACACCTCAAGGGATATGAACAGACAATTTTCAGATGATGAAATTAAAACCATCTCTAGTCACATGAAAAGGTGCTCCAAATCACTATTGATCAGAGAAATGCAAATTAAGGCAACTCTGAGGTACCACTACACACCTGTCAGATTGGCTAAAATGACAGGAAAAGATAACGATGAATGTTGGAGGGGATGTGGGAAAACTGGGACACTAATACATTGTTGGTGGAACTGTGAACGGATCCAACCATTCTGGAGAGCAATTTGGAGCTACGCTCAAAAAGTTATCAAACTGTGCATACCCTTTGACCCAGCAGTGTTTCTACTGGGCCTATATCCCAAAGAGATCTTAGAGGAGGGAAAGGGCCCCATATGTGCAAGAATGTTTGTGGCAACCCTTTTTGTAGTGGCTAAAAACTGGAGACTGAATGGATGCCCATCAATTGGAGAGTGGCTGAATAAATTATGGTATATGAATGTTATGGAATATTATTGCTCTGTAAGAAACAACCAGCAGGACGATTTCAGAGAGGCCTGGAGAGACTTGCATGAACTGATGCTGAGTGAAACGAGCAGAACCAGGAGATTATTATACACAGCAACAACAATATTACATGAGATCAATTCTGCAGAGAGATGGCTCTCTCTGCAACAAAGAATTGTCTCAAACCAGTTCCAATTGTTCACTGAAGAAAACCATATACACCCAGAGAGAGGGATATGAAATATGGACCACAACGTAACACTTTCATGATCTCTATTGATGTTTGCTTGCATTGTGTTGCCTTTCTCTGATTTTCTTTTTTTTTTTTCTTGTAGATAGGATTTTTCTTGCACAACTTGTCAAGTATTTCAACATTATTAACATGTAGTGGACTTCCTGCCATCTAGGGGAGGGGAGGGGACTGGGGGTAAAATTTGTAATGGAAAGCTTTGTAAAGATCAATGCTGGGAAACTATACATATGTTATATAAATAAAAAGCTTAAAAAAAAAAAAAGACAGATCACACCAACTACCATATTTACCTGAGGATAAAATCTGATTTTAAAACAGAATGTAAATTTTAAAAGGACATCATATTTAAAGCTATATGGTACTTTATGATAACTACGGCCTTTTGTTACTATAAACCTCCCCATGTTTGTTGTACAGACCATCTTCTTCTGAAGTCTTAATTAGTCTGCATTGTAAGACACTCAACCAGGAAGTAACACTTTTTGGTTTTTAAACACCATTATGTTAGAAATTATGAAACTTGGGCCAATAAACAAGAGAATATAAAAATGATAAAATAACAAATAAGCCCACCAATTTCTTTATCAGCAGATCACTGTCTTGCTTCAGTTATATTACCATAGGATCTGATTTTCCCTTATCCTGATAAACAGAAAAAAACTATATAAATCCCTAAACCCTCCAAATATCACAGGAATTATTAAGCTTTTAAAACTATCTAAATAATAAATGACAATTTCTCCAAGAGGATAGAAAAGAGCAAAATGAAATTTGATTACACTGGACTAGTTTTCGGAGAAATGGTCAAAAACTCACTTTTCTGGCTAATCCTGGCAAGTAGCATGATTTATCTATGACTTACTATCTAGCCTAGGCATTGTGCAGAGTCCTATGGATATGCAGAATTTCCAAGGTGTTCACAACCTCTTGTATTAGTTACTTCCCTAGTTCAAATCCACATTGCTTTTCACCTCAACTATGGCAATTCCTCCTTGTCTCTAGTCTCTCCTTTTTCTAATCCACAATTTACACCTAAAGTATAGTCTGGCCATTTCGAAGCCTCTTCACAATCCCTAAAAAGCTCCACATGGTTTACAGGATAAATAAACTACTTTGCCTGGATTTTAAAGTCTTCCACAATCTGGCTCAAGCCTTCTTTTCCAGACTTATTATACACAGAACTCTATTTCATGAATGATCTTTATGATCCAGTCAAACAGGGGTACTCACTGTTTCCGGCACTTGACATTCCATCTCATGTCTTTTTTGTTTGTTTGTTTGTTTTGCTGAGGCAATTGAGGTTAAGTGACTAGGACAGCTAGGGAATGTTAAGTGTCTGAGACCAGATTTGAACTCAGCTCCTCCTGACTTCAGGGCTGGTGCTCTATCCATTGCACCACCTAGCTGCCCCTCATTGCATGCCTTTGTATAAGCTGTTGTAACATTCTCTAAAAAAAGTCTGTGGAAAATTGGATATTACACTTAACTTGTACTTGCATCTTACTCTCCCCTCCTATACTCTATGAAATCAGTGACATCTTTTGTAAGCTTTGTCTCTCTGCCCATACGTGTATATATACTACTCTGCATACAGTAGATAATTAATATTTGCTAACTGGATAGGAATATTTTAAGGTACATCATTTGATGATTACATAATATATAATACAAATGATATAATAGGATTTAATTTTATCAGTTTTTTCAATTTTAAAAAAATACTTATAGAGCTGTCCTTTAAGTCCAAAGGTTAGACTTCCAGCAACTATATATACATACCATTAACTGAAACTACAAAATATCTATTAAGAAAAAAGTTAACATGAACATGTTTTTTAAGGGTGATCAAAAAAATCATTGGATTTTAGAGTTATAAAGAGACTTTAGGAGAGAATTTCAATTCCTTCATTTCAAGAGAGGAGAAATAATGCGATTATTTTGTGGCAGAGTAGTGGTCAGGACTAGAAACTCAGGATTCTGTGAATGGCAAGCACCTCCTTTTGTACCACAATATTCATTTATTTTTAAAAAATAAACTGAAGGATGTTGAGCTGTTTATGTATGGTGTTTATTAGGGGTGCTAAAGGTTTCCCAATTCCCTACATTGTTAGGGTTTTTTCTTTTTAAACTTACAAATATCAAATAAAAATGGTCATTTGCACATACATGGAACAACAGAATATAAAAGGATTATAAATGAAACTATAAATTTCTATAATGTACAGACTACTCTTTCAAAATATATTATAAATTCATTATTTAACTTTAAAAATAAAATACTGTAAAAGAATATTATAAACACATAACTAAAGGTTATGTAGTATTGATAAGAACCTTTAACCTCAAATATAAACAACTTAAAATGTTGTTCTACTTCAGTATGAAAATGCCATCTATTTACCACCATTCCCATTATGTAAGGCAAGGACTGTGGGGGGACCAGGAACTTCCACTTCATACATCATATCAGATCCCTGAGGAAAAATATGACATGAAAACATTGAAATAATGGAATTCAAAATCATATCCTTTAAATAACAACAAGCATTCCCATGGTTATGAGTATTCAAATATAATATTCTGCATGAGTTGTACTGAGGTGGGGAGAGGATATGCTAGTAAATGATTGACTCTGAAAGGGGAAATGTACCTATGATAGACACATTTATAAGTTTAATCTGCATTATTAATATTTTCTTCATAACTTTCTTAAATCTAGACAATAAACAAAACAATAAATCAAATCCTGATTTGTAACAGTTTTCAAGGTTTAATTGGTCACAATGAAAATTTAACAATTGGCTTTCACTGGTCTATACAAACTGCTCCAAAACACCCCCGGTTCTGCAAAAAATCAAAAGGAATCTGAACCAAGATAAAAAAGGAAATGGAAAGGGGAACAGAAAAGAGGTCAGGAAAAGGGGATGAGGGAAACTGTAACTGCCTTTGAATCCTCACTTGTGGGCAGAGCCCTGGGCTCAGTTTGGGGAAGGGAAGAGACAAAACTCAGTTGGACATGGTGCTGTCCTCAAGGGACTTATTTAGAAAATGGCCAAATTAATGTTTAAAATAATGTTAACAGATTTTTTTTTCCTTCAATTTTTTTTGTTTGCTTAATTATAAAGTTATCAATGACATAAATCACTGGTTTGGACTAAGTGGGCATGATTCTCTCTTTGTTGCTATTATTCAGTCATTTCAGTCATGTCTCACTCTTTGTGACCCCATCTGGAGTTTTCTGAGCAAAGATACTGGAGTGATTTGCCATTTCCTTCTCTAGCTCATTTTATTGATAAGGAAACTGAGGCAAACCAGATTAAGTGATTTGCCCAGGGTCACACAGCTAGTAAATATCTGAGGCTAAATTTCAATTTAGAAAAATGAAACCTCCTAACTCTAGGCCTAATACTCTATCCACTTCACCACCTAGCTACCCCTAAATGCACAGTTGGACAAAAAAGACATCTAAAATCACCCCAAACTCTAAATCTCTGATCTTACATCAGAGGCCAACTCTTCATTTTGTTGTCATTGAATTTGGAGCAAGAAAGTGTTGAAGGCAAGATTTGGATTCAGTAGAATAAGTCTCCCTGGTTCCAAGCCCAATATTCTATCCATTGTACAACCTAGCTGTCCATGATTTTCCCTGTATCCTTCTAAATCACATATATGGATTCTTCTCATGTGTCTTCTTCCTTGGTGTTTAGGAAGAAATAGAAGTGTAGCATAGCTTTTTGTGGTGGCAAAGAATTTGAAATTGAGGGGATATTCATCAATTGGGGAATGGCTAAACAAGTTGTGGTATATGAATGTAATAGAGTACTATTGTACTATAAGAAATGATGAACAGGCTGATTTCAGAAAAACCTGAAAAGACTTACATAAACTGATGCAAAGTAAAGTGAGCAGAACCAGGAAAACATTGTATACAATAATAGCAACATTGATCAATGGTCAACTATGAGAGACTTAGCTCTTCTCAGCAATACAACAGTCCAAGACAATTCCAAAAGACTCATGATGCTGTCTACAATCAGAGAAGGAAGTATGGAATCTAAATACAGATTAAAGCAAACTGTTTTCACTTTTTTGTGGTTTGTTTTTTGTCTATTCTTTCTCGTGGTTTTTTTTTTTCCGTTTTGTTCTAATTCTTCTTTTACAACATTACTTAGGTGGAAATGATTAACGTGATTATACATGCATAACCTACATCAGATTCTTGCTGTCTTGAGGAGGGAGGAGGAGGAAGGGAAAAATCTGAAACTTAAAATCTTGTAAAAGATGAATTTTGAAAACTATCTTTACATGTAATTGGAAAAAATAAAATACAATTGGTAGGAAAAAACAAATACGACAAAATTAAAAAAAAAAAAGAAGAGGAGCACAGAAGTTCTGGGGTAGTAAGCATGGTTACCTTGATATGGGTATGAAATTTGAGATCAGAATAGTCTCCAAACAACAAAATTGGGTGCAGAACCTTAAACTCTGTCTCCCTGATAATGGCCAAAAAACCAGTGCACATTTTGCTCAAACTAACAAGACAGTTTAAAATAGAAATCTAATGTAACACTTAAATTACCAAAAACAGTGACCAAGAGAATGTGACTCTCTATAAAAGTGTCCTTGGATAAATTTCTTTAGTAATTATTATTTTAAATTAAGTGATGGGGGCATGTGTGTGTGCACATGTACACATGTATGCATGTGGATGGAAGCATAGAGTCAAACTGAACTGCTAGTTTGCTCCCATTCCCTGGTGTGCCCCATGTCTTCAGTTTCCCCTTTTAGAATTCTGAACATATTTCGAACGGCAGGTCAGATAGCATTATCTTATATAAGGCCTTTCCTCATTCCCTTTTCTCTTTGAAATTGTTTTGTGTAAGTTAGTACAAATTTAGTTACTTATCTATTTTATTCCTCTAGTCTAAAGGGCAGGAACTTGTCTTTGTATTCCTAGATTCATAATAAATGCCTCTTGAATAGAATATGGCTTACATATGCAAAAGAAGGAAGCCAACAATAGTCACCTACCTGTAAAACTCGAAGCACTCTATCCTGACAGGCCAAGATGGGTATAATACAAGGTAATTTTTCAACTGGGAGGCAGATCACATCGTTGATTTTGTCCCCAGACAGGTAGTAATGTTGGTCTTTGCAGTCACAGTAATGGTTATAGATGTAACTGGCACAGAGGAAGAGATCTGAGCCAGAGATG
Source organism: Myrmecobius fasciatus (assembly GCA_023553655.1). NCBI lineage: Eukaryota > Metazoa > Chordata > Mammalia > Dasyuromorphia > Myrmecobiidae > Myrmecobius > Myrmecobius fasciatus. The sequence continues at coordinate 162,772 of JAJPUD010003686.1, read as the reverse complement.
TGCCTAGGAATGAGAGACAACATTGAAATTAAAAAGTCATTTCTCACTTAGCAGTGGCCCTAGAGTCAGGATGATCTAAGTTCAAATCCAGCCTCAGATACATGATACTTACAAGCTGTGTGACCCTGGACAAGTCACTTAACCCTGACTGCTTCTTTAAAAAAAAAAAAAAAAAAGCCATTTCTTGAAACAGCAAATTGACGATTCAACTAATGTGAAGCGGTTAGTTTACTTCTAACAAGTGCTAAAATATTCTATTACCTTGAAGGGTCCATAATACCTTTCTTCACTTCCCTCCTTAAATTTCTACCTTATGCTGCTACAATTTTTACAATTTCAGTTTCACATTGCTATAATTTTTATGCCAATCTTGAAGAAGAGCCATTTCAGCATTCTCCTGGAAATATTCAAACTGGAGAAAATGAGAGCAGAGACACTAGAAATGTAATTGTGTATTACTAGAAACAAGTGACTGATTAAAGATAAAGTTATCTTAAGAATAATTTATTTCTCCTAAAATTTTACAGCATACTAATAGTTCAAGTAATAAACTCTGAGTTTTAAAAATTGTTTTAAAAGTATAATTGATCACTGTGGTGTGAGTAATATCTACTCAAGTTACTGTCCTATGGGTTAAGCAATTTTTTTTCAATCTTTCTCTAAGAAGCAGAAGAACCATCTCCAAACTTAATTGCTCAAAGAAACTAAGGTTTTTAATCCATTGAGATAGCATTATGACATAAAACCACGGTACTCAGCATCATCTAATGTCTAAGAAATAAGAATGTGGCCAGAAGGTTTCCAGCTTCATGATCTCTGTGACACTCCCTACCACCTCTTTCAGGGACCCAATTCCTTTTACTTTTCCATGTCTCTACATTCTAACACTAAGAAAATCCTGCTTTTTAGAAGAATTTGACTAATTTTCACTATGTACTTAAAGTTCAGTGTGCCACCCCAACAAGCTCAACTTGGATATTTTAAAGGGAACAAATCTGAGGCCTCAGGCCTTGATAAGATGTAACATGAAAGAGATCCTCTCTGACTCCCATGAAATAGTATCAACTGGATAGTCACCAACTCATAAGATCAGCCCTATTGGCAACAAAAAGTTAATATACAACAAAGTGATAGTAAATCAGTGTAAATACTCAGAGTCAGGGGTTTTCCTTGAATCTAACTCTATTTCTTTGTTTAAAAAAAAAAGTCCATACAGCTTTTACAAAGAAAAAAGAGAGAAATGTGAGAATTGCAAAATTATCAAAAACATAAAACTGAGAATCAGATTTTTCAAGTAGCACATATGGTCTATATTTGTGCTTCTGGGGCAAGGCCAGTCTTGAAGTTGTCCCCACACACCATAATATATTAAAATGCAGGTCTCTGTCAAAAACTCCTCAGCCTGCGAGATCTATTACATAGAGGAAAAAAATGAAATTATCAACATACATAGCTTTGATGCTTTCAGTGAGGTTAGTTTCAAATGAAAGAAACTGCTTTCCCCTCTTCGTGAAACCTCTGATTTCAGAGCCTGTAGCCACAAAAATCTTCTCCTGTGGTGTGTTAAGTGCTCCTCCTAACTCCAGCCGTGCAATTTTCAGCCCTGGTAAAGTCTTGAACACCGGCTGTAAAAGTCATTAATGAAATAATTAATAAGCTTTTTTTTAAAAAAAGCTTCCTTTTTGTCATTAAAGAACACTGAGTTTCACATATAAAGTACCACAATATTAGTGAGTATGAGATAAAATTTCTATTTTTAGCATTCTTTTCTGCTAAATGTTCCTTAAATATTTATTTATATAAATAAGTATGTTTATTTATACATGCATATTTTCACAAAGCTAAAGACCAAGTACTGTTAAAATAGAGCAGGAAATGTCAACTAGTAAATTCACAAGGGTCTTGCCTATACCTCAAAAATATCAATTTGAATAAGCTGTTTGAACTAACACTTCCTTAATCCTTCACAATCATTGCTGCCTGATATTTTAGCTGAAGCATGTGAATTTAAATCCCCCAATACCTATACTAATAACATAGAATTTTACTTTACTTTTGCTAACACAGGATTATTCTTTAGAGCAGAATTATAAAAAGAACTCATGATTTTACTCATACTTCTCTGCTAATGACATTCTCATCGGTTTATCTTTTTAAAAAAATTGTTTAAATTCACAGATATTTCTTTCACTACCAATTTCTCCTCCTCTGGCTTTTAAAAAAGAAAAAAAAACCTTTTGTTATAGTCAAGCAAAACAAATCCCCACATTGGTCATATCCCAAAAATGTGCATCACATTCTGTATCTTGACTCTATCACCTCTCTAGGTGGGTAGCATATTTTCAGACACAACAGCAACCAGAATTCTCCATCTTTCAAAGTTGTTTGTCTCTCCAGTGTTGTTCTCCTGGTTTTACTTCCTTCACTTTGCAAAAGAGCAGAGAAAGTTTCCCAGATTTCTCTGAAATAATTCCTTTCAATATTCCATAATTTGTTCAGCCATTCTCAAATTAGAAGGCATCCCCTTAGTTCCCAATTTTTTGCCATTAAAAAAAAAAGAGAAGCTACAGTTTTCTATATGTAAGTCCTTTTCCTTTCTTTGTTCTCTTTGGGGTACAAGTTTACCCCAAAGGGCATATAAACAGGGTCAAGGGCATATAAATAATTTAGTGAATCTTTAGGCCTGGTTCAAAGCTGCTTTTCAGAATGAGTACACCAATTCACAGTTCTTTCTACATGTATGCATGCACATCATAACCAAAACCATACTTCCAGGTAAGTTTTTAGATAAAATATGTATGTATACATAAACACACACCCACACATACACTTTACAAGCAACCAGAAAGAGGCCAAGTACTCCCCCACATATATGTACATATGTATGCACATGTCTATGTATATACACACATATGTATGTATATATGCACATATACATGGACATAGCCATGCATAATATATACAAATATATGGTATAGATAAGTGTATCTGTCTCATTTTATGTGTGTATATATATATATAATACGTACATATATATATATATACACACACATACACACATGCCTATGTGTATTGTGTGGTATATGTATTTTGAATATATACATATATTTTTCTGTGTGTATGTGTGTATGTGTGTGTGTGTGTGTGTGTATGTGTGTAAAAGAGAGAGAGTGTAGGAAGTTCCCAGGAAGAAACTCCCTCTCAGCCAATACTCATTCTGAAGCCTTGACTCTTACAGAGTTGTCAAGTAATCTGCCCTGGGTCACACAATTGGTATATGTCAGGAGCAAGACATGAATCCAGGTGTTCCTGACTTCAGGGCCAAAGTTCTATGAATCATGCCCCACTGCTTCTCTCTATATATGCTCATAGAAAATAATGAAAAAGTATTGTATAGTTTCACATTTAAAAAAAAATCTTCTCTAGATGTCAATGAGTGGAAGCAGCCCAATTCTCCCACAACTACTCCAACAAAGATACTTCTTAAAACACCAAGACACAATAGAGGAGAAACTATACTAAATGCATTTTGCCAACGCATCTCCACAAAGAGAGACAATTGGGAGCCTAGAGCTGCATGAACTCTGACCACAAGGTAGACTCAAAAACTTGAGAAGCTCAGACGGTGAGTACTACAGTATATACACTGCATATACTGCCCTAATAAGTTGTCTGGTCATTCCTGAGATCCTTGAAGAACACAGCACTTATTACCCAGACCTCATAAACCAGAGATCAATAATAAAAAAGACTCCACCATTCCTTCCAGAATTGTATAAAGCCTCATTCCCAAACAGCCTTAATCCATAAAATATCACAAGGAAAATGAAAAAATACAAGGAAACACTGATAGTAAAGAGGCACAGAACTAGCCATGCTTAAGATATAGACCCAGAAAAAAAAGAAAATAACTCCAGATCATCTATAAACAAAGCCACAAAGAAAATCATAGATGTGCTTCAGCTCCTGGAATTGAGGGGAGAAATGAAGCAAGAGCAAAAATTAAAAAATATCAAATGAGAGCATTAAAGGAATGAATATGAAAGTAAGAACTCTAGGGGAAGGGAGCCTGGAAAAGAGAATAAAAGAGCTTCAAAAAGAAAGTACAAAATTTTACTCAAGTAACAGATTCCTTGAAAATTAGACTTGAGTAAAGATCAATGACTCCACAAACAACAGGACATGAGGCAAATCCTCTGGAATCAAGGGGATGCAAGACAGATACACTTCTTGTCCTCAAAGAGTTTATATTATTCTATGGAAGAGACAATGCGTATGTGTATAAATATGTCCACAGTATATAAAAAGTAAATATAAGATAAATTGGGGAAAAGGGAATAAGAGTTGCAAGGGGAGGTGTGTGCAAACAAAGAATTCTTTTTTTTTTATTAAAGCTTTTTATTTGTATAACATATATATGGGTAGTTCCCCAACCTTGATCTTTACAAAGCTTTCCATTACAAATTTTACCCCCAGTCCCCTTCCCTCCCCTAGATGGCAGGAAGTCCACTACATGTTAATAATGTTGAAATGCTTGAGAAGTTATGCAAGAAAAATCCTATCTACAAGAAAAAAAAAAAAAGAATCAGAGAAAGGCAACACAATGCAAGCAAATGTCAACAGAGATCATGAAAATGTTACGTTGTGGTCCATATTTCATTTCCCTCTCTCTGGGTGTATATGGTTTTCTTCAGTGAACAATTGGATCTGGTTTGAGACAATTCTTTGTTGCAGAGAGCCATGTCCATCAGAATTGATCATCATGTTGTTGTTGTGTATGATGATCTCCTGGTTCTGCTCGTTTCACTCAGCATCAGTTCATGCAAGTCCCTCCAGGCCTCTCTGAAATCGTCCTGCTGGTCGTTTCTTACAGAGCAATAATATTCCATAACATTCATATACCATAATTTATTCAGCCACTCTCCAATTGATGGGCATCCCTTCAGTTTCCAGTTTCTAGCCAATACAAAAAGGGCTGCCACAAACATTCTTGCACAGGTGGGTCCCTTTCCCTCCTCTAAGATCTCTTTGGGATATAGTCCCAGCAGAAACACTGCTGGGTCAAAGGGTATGCACAGTTTGACAACTTTTTGAGCATAGCTCCAAATTGCTCTCCAGAATGGTTGGATCCGTTCACAGTTCCACCAACAATGTATTAGTGTCCCAGTTTTCCCACATCCCCTCCAACATTCATCGTTATCTTTTCCTGTCATTTTAGCCAATCTGACAGGGGTGTAGTGGTACCTCAGAGTTGTCTTAATTTGCATTTCTCTGATCAATAGTGATTTGGAGCAATTTTTCATATGACTAGAGATGGTTTTAATTTCATCATCTGAAAATTGTCTGTTCATGTCCCTTGACCACTTATCTATTGAAGAGTGGCTTAAATTCTTATATATATGAGACAATTCTCTATATATTTTAGAAATGAGGCCTTTATCAGAACCATTAAATGTAAAGATGATTTCCCAATTTGATGCTTCCCTCCTAATCTTGTCTGCATTTGTTTTGTTTGTACAGAAACTTTTTAACTTAATATAATCAAAATTATCCATCTGGTGTTCAATTAGGAGTTCCAGGTCTTCTTTGGCAAACAAAGAATTCTTAAAGAAGGAATCACATGTACAGAATTACAAAGAGGACAAGGGATTCTAAGAGATAAAGCTAAAATTTCAGACATGGGAGACACCAGTACAAAGAAGAGATGGTGATGGAGTATCAGTTCTTGGGAAAAGCAAAGATGTGTTTCAGAAGTGAAGTAGTGTATGGTAGGGTTAGAAAGGGAAGTGAAAAGCCTGAAACAGCGCAGTTCATGTTTGATGCTACAGGTAAGAGGGAGCTAGCTATTGAACAAAGGCTGTTGGAAAGGCATTATCAGAACTCAAGAGAATAGAGGAATTTCAAGCAATCCTGATGAAAAGACAGAAAGTATGTAGAATATAGAATCTGTGACAGGCAAAGAAGCAGAAATGAAAATCCCAGAAAGATATATGTATCTGAATAGGAAAAAGCTAAATAATGCATAAAAGCTTATTCTAATAAGGGAATGAGAGACAACTGCCTCTTTAAAATTCCTATATCTGACCACAGAGGTAGAAAACAAAGCCAAAGTCAAAGGTTTGAGGAACAGTTATTATTATACTTTATATAGGAAGACAGGAAAGAAAAGGGAGGGGGAACAAGGAATTTATATTAGAAAAAAAAAGAGGAGGAAAAACTTATGATTTCTCCTAAATGTGCCATATGAGAAAAGTACACAAACACAGGAAAAAGGGTAGAGGGGAAGGTATCCCAGGAATTTTACTCATATCTGAGCTCAACAAAGGCAGGTTGAACACATTCACACACACAATTTGGTAAAGAAACATAGTAAATTCAACAAGAAGACAGATGGGAACAAAAAGAGAGAGGAGGGCTTAAAAGAGAAAGCAGAGTCCTTTCTTATAGATACGATTTTCTTGCACAAAAATGATAAGTGTGGAAATATGTATACATATATTCGATTTGTCGAGTATTTTAACATAATTAACATGTAGTGGATATCCTGCCATCTAGGGGGGAAAAATTTGTAACAGAAAGCTTTGTAAGGGTTAATGTTGAAGAATTACCCATACATATGTTTTGCAAATAAAAAGTTTTAATTAAAAAAAAAAGAGAGAAGGCAGAGTCAAGGAAGAAATATTCTTGAGCAAAATAAATTTAAACTTGGACAATAGATCAGAGGTGAGGATCAAAAGGAGGAAAGGAAGGCAGCTAGGTGGATCAGTGGATAGAGCACCAGCCCTGAAGTCAGGAGGACCTGAGTTCAACTCTGGTCTCAGACACTTAATACCTCCTAGCTGTGTGACCCTAGGCAAGTCACTTAACCCCAACTGCCTCAGAGAAAAAAAAGGAGGAAAGGAAAATATAAAAATTGGTAATCAAATTTCTGGACTTGATGAAGATAAGTGGTAAAAAGGAAAGGGATTAGGCCACTTTGATTACTTATTACTAATGTTAATTATACTTCTGTTATTTTACCATCTTTTTATACAGAGGAAAATGGAAATGAGGAGCATGAGGATATAATGGAGGGACAAATATAATTAGCAATCATAACAGTGAATGTAGACTCACCCATATATATAATATAGAAGGATAGGAAAATAAATTAGAATTAGAAATTAGATAGTAAAGACCGACAATATGTTATTTATACAAAGCACACTTTAAAAACAAAAACCCATATAGATGTAAAAGAAGGGATCAGAACAAAATTTATTGTGCTTCTAGTGAATTCAAAAAAAGCAGAAATGGACATTATGATATCAGAAAAGGCAAAAATAAAAGCAGACAAGTTGTGTAATGCCAGTATAATAAAAATGACAAAACTTCTTAAATTAGTTTTTTGATCCACTAATTAAATTATCACAATTATTTTGTAGCTCTACAAAAAATAATCACAAAATTCAACTGGAGGAATGAAAAGTGAAGAACTGCATAGGAAATAATGTGGAAAAAAGTCAAAAAGAAAGGAGTCTGGCAATAGTAAACTATACTACAAAGTAATAACCATAAAAATTATTTGATACTTATTTATAAAAAAAATAGAGAGAGAAAAGTTGGTAAATGGAATAGAATAGGCACATAAGACCAAGAAACAGATGAACTGTTTTCTGAATCTCTAGGGCTTTTATCTATAACATTCAATTGTATATTGTCTTATGTTGTTTTCAGATTTTTTTTCTCACATATATACAATCAGAATGTAATTTCCTGGAATTATGTCTTCTATTCTTTCTTTTGTATCCACCACAATATTTAATACAGTACTAAGTAGATAGGGGACATCTGAAAATATCCATTAATTTAATTTTTCATGTTGTCCTACAGCTAACCTCCCATTGTTATTTTTCTCCAATTCAAAATATTTCTAATGCTAATTAAAGGTACATCTAAATTTAGGTCTACAGAATAAAAAAAAAGCATACATTTTATTCCCAATTATGAGTGGCAATGACTTTTCCTAAGACATTTATCAAGCAAATGAATTCCAAGCTATCTGTTGCTACCCTATATGGTATATTTGTTTCTGAAATAAATTTTCTTTTTAATTTTTTAAAATATTGTCTCTATTGTCAAATTATGCATTTTAGAATTTTTAAACCATAAGTGTAAAAAAATGTAAGAGCATATCTCTCTCTATAGCACATTCCAAAATGCTCTACTTACCACAGCTTCTCCTTTTTTTATGCCAAAACATGTAGCCACCCCATCTTGATCTCCAACAACCACCTTTGACAAATTGAACAGTATAAAGTCACTATTTTTACATTTTATTACTTATACATAAAAACATTATTGTATTTTATTATTCAACAAATATTTACTTGGTATCTATTCTATGCAAGGTACTATACTCAGTACATAAATTATTATTTTGAATTTGTACAGATTGAAGAATTCAGAAAAAAAAAGATAAAATCCAAAGGATTATAAAATTGGACACTGGAAGAAAGGTTATGGACATGTATTATAAGAAAATTGTGACTATGTAGTTTCCAAATGAGAACAGAACAAGAGTCTTAAATTGCAGCAGGGCAGTTTAAACATCCAAACACCCATAAGAATTTCCAGAGATTATCCCTCAGAAAGGATTACCCCAGATGGCTATGGTACATATTCTCCTAAAATTTTTTAATGACATATGAAGCATCCATTATTTGTAACAGTTTAAACAATAAACAATAAATTTAACCAAAAAATACAATATGTAATCTAAGATTTTGTCCCTGATGAAGTATGACCTTTTGGCTATTTAATTTGGAAAACTACTAGATATACAATCAACCCCCAATATATAAGGATCTCAGTTTGCAATAGTACAGAATGATACAATTTGTGTCACCAACTTCTGCAGTTCCATATTCTTGAATCTAAATAGAGATTTGAAATAGGCAATGATAGACAGCCCAGTGATTATAAAGACACAAAGCAAGAACCTGAGTTACTTCTCTTTGTCATTGTATTTGAAACAGTGAGACAATGTATGAACTACAAGGCAGAATATTTTTGTTTGGTACATGCAAATTCTATACGTGAAATGCTTCACTAAATTTGCATGATAGCTTTAAAAATGAAATTTGTCCTTATTTTTATTTGTTGGTATTTTAAAACTAGAAAATAAATCAAGAAAATAAAATGATATTGGTGGTACAATTTAGTAGTCGCCTAAATTTTTGTCTTCTGTAGACATTTCAGCTTTATTAAATTTATTGTGAAATAGGATTTTTACAAATCACTTTACAAACATCCTTCTGTTTAAGACTTTTAAAAACTATTTGTACATCTGTTGCTTGATATGAAAAACATTTTGAAATTTAAGTTAGTAAAATTTATTCTTTGATAAACCATGAACAAAGACAATATCAAATCTAGTTCTATTGTCTATCAAAAATGAATATGCAAAAATAAATTTGAAGAACTCATTGACAAATCCACAGAAGTCAAGGCTCAAAAGCAAACTATAATGTTAATATTCAATACTGTGACAAACCAACATGTATACATGTTTTCCCTTTTAAAAAAATAACACAACTGGGGCATCTAGGAGCAGCTAGGTGGCACAGTGGATAGAGTACCAGCCCTGAAGTCAGGAGGACCTGAGTTCAAATGTGATTTCAGACACTTAACATTCCCTAGCTGTGTGACCTTGGGCAAATCACTTAATCTCAATTGCCAAAGCAAAAAGAAAAAAAGAAAAAAAAAGATAGTAAAAATAACACAATTAAAAAGTTTTCACCCTTTTTTCCTTTTAATACTCTAATATTCATTTTTAATTAAAACACTTACTGCATGATTATATATAAAGTTCAACAAAAGACCATGTTCATTGTCTGCATTTCTTTTCTGGCCAATATCATCAGTTGTTTCATGATTACTGCTGAAAATAATTTTGTCATGAAGAGGAGGGAATTTTTATGAGCTGTTCTGATGACTCTATTAAGTATGCCACTGTCTGGAGAACAGAATCTAGAAAAGTGGGTAGATCCTTGTGGCAGAATGTGCAGAAGAACATGGATAAGAATCACCAGGTATTAGAAGCATGAAAGAGGTTAAGATCTCTAATTATGGAAGAAATTTCTACATTAATAAGATCACAAATATACTTAAGTATTAAGGTCTTTGTATTACTCCATAGAAGCACATTTATTTGAATGTGATATATAAGAAAGTATTCCTTTTCTTATACATCATATCCCTTGGCATTCTGAACGATAAAAGAAATAAATTCAAAAAACTAATGCTCATTTTTTTTTTTTTTTGCTTTTTGCTGAGGCAATTGGGGCTAAGTGGCTTGCCCAGAGTCACACAGCTAGGAAGTGTTAAGTGTCTGAGACCAGACTTGAACTCAGGTCCTCCTGACTTCAGGGCTGGTGCTCTATACACTGCACCACTTAGCTGCCCCCTAATGCTCAATTTTAAAGCACTTTTAAAAATACTAACCTTATAAATAAGGAAAAGAAAGTGTTTTAAAAACACAATTTTCCAAAAACTGAATTTCCTTTCCCCATTCAATTCCTCACAATTAAGTCAAATTCAAAAGAGAACACATGAGCAAAGGCTGCTACTTAGTCATGTATGGAAAAGAATTAGCACCTTCTGTGTTGCTCTGCGTCCTGATGCTGGGAGCAGCTTCATGGTCTTTTGAGAGGTTACCCCTACCTAAGAAAACATAAGCAAAGGATTTTTAATTAGAAGATTATGATCACAGTAAGAAAATTTCAACTATGATTAAGTAGTTTACAATGAAATCCTTATTAGAACTAAGAGAACATTGTACACAGCAACAAATAGATTATGTGATGATCAACTGTGACAGATGACTCTTGATTCAAGGCAATTCCAATAGATTTGTGATGGAAAGAGTCATCTGAATCTAGAGAGAGAACTATGGAGACTGAATGTGGATCAAAGCATAGTATTTTCACCTTTTGTTGCTGTTGCTGCTTGTTTGCTTGTTTTGTTTTTTTGTTTGTTTTTTTCATTTCTTGCACAGCATGACAGATACAGAAATGTTTAGAAGAACTGCACATGTTTAACCCATATTGCATTGCTTGCTGTCTAGGGGAGGGAGATAGGAGAGGAAAGGAGAAAGTTTGGAACACAAGATTTTGTAAAGGTGAATGTTGAAAACTATCTTTGCATGTATTTGGAAAAATTAAAAATTATTATTTTAAAAAACAATGAAATTCTCATAAATATCACTAAGGGCAAAAGTATAATCTGAGTGTTTAAGGCATGCTAAATTTTTCTAAAGTTAACTTCAACCAGAAATAAGAAATGTTATATTTTAAGTTGCAAAGTAAATGACATTAATCACTTAGTCATGATTTTTTAGTAAGGGGTACCAAGCAGGAATACTTCTAAAAGGTTTCTGTTAAAAAAAAAAAGTCAGGCTAATAATATAATCTACAGACTCTTCTTTAATAAAGTAATTTTTCTCAAATCTTTGCAAATATGTAAATATAATGCAATAGTTAATAGGGGTCATATTGGTAATATTTGCTAAAGATCAAGAGGAAAGATGATGATGATAACTACCCATTAAACTTATAAAGCTCTTGGTTCAAACACTATATAATGTTCTGCAGTATTCAGTCATTCTCCTATTGGAGCCTTACCTTAATTCTGTATGGTAGGGAAGACGGTGTTATTTTGTCATTTTTTTTCTCTTTCATTTTCTCTCTGTGTAATCTTATCAGCTTTAAGCAGATGACTCCAGAACTATATACCCAGATCTTGCCTACCTCCCCAGCTCCAGGCACTCATCACCCATTCCCTATTGGACACATGTTTGGACATATCTTGTAGGCATCTCAAATGGGACCTGTTTGAACTCATTATCTTTCCTCCCAAAATCTGCCTTCTCCCTAACTTCTCTATTTCTACTGAAAGCACCTCCATCCCTCCAGTCATCCAGATTTGTAACCTCAGACTCATCAACAACTCTTCTCTATTACTCTTTGTATCCAATCAACTCAAATTTTATCAATTACTACACTATCTCATACATCATTGGTCCTCTTCTCTAACATAGACATCACCCATCAGGTCCTACTTATCTCTCATTTGCTACTACGATGGCCTTCTAACCTTCTAGATCTGTACCCTGTTCAAGAAACTGCAGTGGCTCCCACTTGACTCTGGAATGAAATATAATCTCTCTATTGTCTGCAGGCTATGTGTCCAAATTTAGTATATGTCAACTTTCCTTCACAACTCTATATTACACCACACTGGACTTAATGTTCCCCATTTACAACTTAATGTTCCTATCTCCATGCCTTCACAAACTTTCATGCCTACAAAGCATGCTCTCATCCACCCTTAGAATCCCAAGTTTTCTTCAAAGTTCAGCCCTAATACCACTCCTACAGAAAGCCTTTCATAACCTACCCCCTTGCCTAAGCTTCACAGCCTCTGTACATCTTACATTACCCCTTAAACATACTCTGTACTCTTCTCTGAACAAGACACTCTCATTTCTCAATCCTGGACATTATCACTGTCTGTTCCCTATGTCTAGAATGCCCTCCTTCCTCATCTCTCCCTCCTGTTTCCCTTCAATTCCCTGCAAAAATCTCACTTTTTACAGAAATCCGTTCCCAAGACACCTTTAGTGCCTTCCCTCTGTTGATTGTCCCCAACTGTGTCCACCCACAGTTAGTTTGTACAAAATGTTGGACCATGAGCTCCAAGACACTTAATAATTAATAATTCCCCAGTTACTAGAATGCCACTCACAAATGCATGCACTGGATATATATGACACTTAATTTTCTATGTAATCATTTTTCCCAAACAATAAAATGTAAGCTCCCTGAAGGCAGGAACTGTTTCATTTTGGCTTTGGTGCCTGGCACAATTTGGGAGTAATTAGTTTTGGGAGTAGTTAGTATAGGGAGATCTCTATGAGGACATCCCCATGCATTCATGCAGATTAGCATAAGCTTTCCAATTTTCTTATTAATTTGAGGAATAGAAAGTTAAATAAAATACCTAAGGCCACAAATATGTATTAGTGGCAAGTTCTAGTCAGGTTCATTTTCTACCTTCATTAGAATGTGAGCAGAGACTGTCTTACTTTTCTGTACTTATCCCCAGTGCTTAGCTAAGTGCTTTCTATACATTGTTTAACAAATGCTTCATTCATTCATTCACATAGGCTCTATGTGATTCAGGGTGGGTGACTGAACCTTTCAGTACTCTAGGCCACTTGTATTATTGTTGTTATTGAATTGTTTCAGTCATGTTCCACTTTTTATGACCCCATTTGGGTTACTCTTGACAAAAATATTGGAGTAGTTTCCCATTTCCTTCTCTAGCTCATTTTGTAGATGAGGAAACTGAGGCAAACAAGGTTAAATGGTTTACCCAGGGTGCAAAACTATTAAATATCTGAGATCAGGTGTGATCTCCGAAGATGACCTTCCTGATCCCAAATCCAAGGTTTTATTCCCCCTGTCACTGAACTGGTAGCAAAATAAAAATAGAAATGAGAGCCACTAAGCCAAACATAAAGATCCTCAAAGGTCACATGTTGACCTAGAAAACCACATATTCACATTATCCATGTCCTGTTGTATATTTATTGGGAGTTGGGAGGAGTGTTGCTGTCTGATATTTCTACTCTAGGCAAAAACTCATAAGTTTTGGTCCATCAGTTGCACTGATAAAAGAAGTATCCTTCTAGGAACTTCCTTCCAATGAAGAAACCATAGGTTTGGACAATAAATAAATCCTTTCTGTCTTCAATTCAACAAGTATTTGTTAAGCTCTTGCTAGCAGGTGTTGCTGCAGAACACATAGAGGCAAGCTACTTCTGCTATGGAAGCTCTGGAGTTAGATCTAGATTCAAAAGCCATCTCTGACATTTGCTACCTGTGGGACTTGGGGAAAGTCACTTATACTGGCAGTGTCTCAGTTTCCTTATCTGTAAGATGAGAGAATAGCACTAAAAGGCCTCTGAAGTCTCTTCCAGCTCTAAATCTATAGTTCCATGAGTCTTTGTGTCATCTTGGGTAAATCCATGCCCCCCTTTAGGCCTCAGTGTCCCCATTATAAAATGAGTGAGCTCCTTCCAGGTCTAGCTGTGGGATCTTGTAAAGGTAAGAAATGAAAAGACTGAAGAGACGGGAGATTGGAAGGAAGAAGAGAGATGGTTGACACAGAGATGGAAGGAGTGAAGAGATGGGGAAGGTAGACAAATCTCCAAAGAGATGAGGACAGCGAGAAAGGAAAAATGGAAGTGATGGAGAGATAGAATAAAGAGGCTGGGGAGCTGGAGAGAGGGGAATGAGGGGGACGGGGAAAGGTGTAGGAGGGACGGCGTTGGAAAAGTGGGATGGAGGGAGAGGAAGGATGTAGGAGGGACGAGGTTGGAGAGGTGGGGTAAAGAAGGGAGAAATGTGGGTAATGGAAGGATGGGGGAGGAGGAGAGATGAGGGGGATAGAGGGATAAATGAGAGAAAAGGCCTGCAGATCCACCCCGTCAGTCGAAGCCCCACAGGACCCGCCTCCAGGGGCCAAGACGGGCGGCGAGGCGGCAGTCGGAGCCCTAGAGGCGGCCGTAACCAGCGTCACTGTCCGTGCAGGCCCGCGGGCAGCAGAGGCTGGGAGGGGGTGTCCCGGCCCGCCTCCCGGGGTAGTTGAGGCTGTCTGGGCCGCTATTCTCACCTGTAAATAGTCGGAGCGGTTCAGGGTAAGCTCCATGGCTGGGGAGGGGGCCGATCTGGGAGGGGCCAAACGCCAGCCGCGAGCCTAGGAGAAGCCCTCGAAGCCCCGCCCCCTACCGCGGCCAATGGGAGTTAGGTAATATAAGGGGCAGGGAGAGGACAGGGTTTCGTATGCCATCTTGCCGGAGGCCCGCCTCCCGCCTCCCGCGCAGCCTCCCAGGCACCCGTGAGACCAGGGAAGACTTGAGCCAAGAGCTGTTTCCCTGACTACAGCCACGCCAAACTAATTCTCTCTCTCTCTCCTCTCTCTCTCTCTCTCTCTCTCTCTCTCTCTCTCTCTCTCTCTCTCTCTCTCTCTCTCTCTCCCCCTCCTCTCTCTCTCTCTCTCTCTCTCTCTCTCTCTCTCTCTCTCTCTCTCTCTCTCCTCTCTCTTTCTTTCTGTCTGTTTCTCTATCTCTCTCTCTGTTTCTCTCTCTCTCTGTGTTTCTCTCTCTCTCTCTCTCTGTTTCTCTCTTTCTCTCTCTCTCTCTCTTTCTCTCTCTCTCTCTCGTTACCCCAACTACCTATTTATCATCTGTTTATCTTTTCCTTTTTTAAAAAAAAATCTCTTTCAGGTATGAACATAGTAGTACCATCACTTACTCCAACTAAATGCTCAGTTTAGTGATTTGAATACAATTCCAAATTGCTTTCCAGAATGGTTGGACAAAATCACATCTCTCTACCAATAATGCTTTAGTATGCTTGTCTCATCACTGCTTCAACAAATTGCCATTTTTCCTTTTTTTTTATCATCTTTGCCTGTCTGATATCTGTGAGACAGAAATTAGGAGTTTACCACTAGAGCACAGGTAGTGTGAAAAAACATTGCTAATTCCCTCCCTACCTCCCACCACCATGGTTACAACCCAAACACAATAACTTTGGTGCCAATTTCAGAATTAAATGTTACCAACATACTGAAGTCATTCTCTAATATGTCTTGGTTCAAGGGATAAAAAGCCACTCATAAGTTTATTGGTGCTAATGGAACTACTCTACCTGAACCTTTGGGTTGAAACCTACCCCCAGATCATTCAAATGACAAGTGTCTATTCTTCCACAATCTCTACAAGATTGGTAGTATTGCTGTTATTTGGCATTGTGAAAACTAGTATTCTAAAACCAAGTATGATTATGACCCATGCTCAAGTAAGTGTTATAAGTGAAATAAACCATAAAGCTTTGAGTGAAGCTCAGTCTAGGGATAATGTAGGTTTCAATGTCAAGAATATGTCTGTCAAGGGCAGCTAGGTGGTGCAGTGGTTAGAGCACCAGCCCTGAAGTCAGGAGGACCTGAGTTCAAATGTGATCTCAGACACTTCCTAGCTGTGTGACCCTGGGCAAGTCACTTAACCCCAATTGCCTCAGCAAAAAGCAAAAAAAAAAAAAAAAAAAAGAAAAGAAAAGTGTGTCTACTAGTGTATTGTTGGTGGATTTGTGAAATGATCAAACCATTCTGGAGAGCAACTTGGAACTATGCTAAAAGGATAATCAAACTGTACCTATCCTTTGCTCCAGCAATATCACTATTAGGTCTGTATTCCAAAGAGATCATAAAAAAGGGAAAAGGACATTCATGTACAAAAATATTTATAGCAGCTCTTTTTTCTGGTGGTAAAGAACTGGAAATTGAGGGAATGACTATCAAATTGGGGAATGGCTTAACAAGTTGTGATGTTTAAATGTAATGTAAAACTATCATGTTATAAGAAATGATGAGCATATGAATTTGAGAAAAACCTGGAAAGATTTACATGGACCAATGCTGAGTGAAGTCAAGCGAAACTAGGAAAATATTGTAAAGAGTAACAGCAATGTTATGCAGTGATCAACTATGATAGACTTAGCTCTGCTTAGCAATACAACAATCCAAGACAGTTCTGAAAGATTCTTGATAGAAAATGGTATCCACATCCACAGAAAGAACTATCTGAATGCAGATTGAAACATACTGTTTTCCTTTTTTTTCTTTGTTTTCTTGGTTTTTCTTTTTGTTTTGTTTCTTCTTTCACAACATGACTAATGTGGAAATATGTTTAACATGATTGCACATGTATAATCTATATCAGATTGTTTGCTGCCTTGGGGAGGGGAGAGGGAAGGAAAGGAAGGGAGGGAGAAAAATTTGGAGCTCAAAACAAAAAATGAACATTTAAAATTATGTTTACATATATAATTGGAAAAAATAAAATACCATTTACTGGGAAAAAAAAAAAGAATGTGTCTGTCAAAGATAGCCATTGTGGTAATGTTGTTGGTGATAGCAAAAATGAGCCACTGATGGTAGCTGCTGGCTTCATTACCCAGATCAATATCCTATTAAGGACCAATCAGTGCTGGAACAGTCTCTGTTCAAGATTATCACAATATTGTTTGCTGAACTAAAAGAGAAGATTGATTGTTGCTATGATAAGAAGCTGGAAAATGTCCCTAAATTTTTGAAATATGCCGGTGCTACCATTGTTGGCACATTTCTAAACAAACCTATATGTAGAGAACTTCCCTGATGATCCTTCTTCTAGTCATTTGCAGATGGGTTACAGTTGGTGTCATCAACACAGTTGAAAAGAGGGCTGCTAGAGCTGACCAGGTCACTAAATCTGCCCAGAAGCCTCAAAGGCTAAAAGGATATTTTGTACAACAGATGCCATTCAATCTTAATTAAATGTCTCAGAACCCTTTGTCTAATTGGTCTTTGACATTTAATAGTAAAAGAGTGGTTAATGATTACAATGCATCATAAAACCTTCAAGAAAAAAGAAATGTTTTTCCTGGACATTTGTTTCATGGCATTTTAAATTATTTTTTTAATCAGTAATTTTTAAATGGAAACAATTTGATCAAAAATTTGTCATAATTTTCAGATCACTAAAACAAATTTTAATGTGAAAAAATCAGAAAAACAAGTGGCAAAGATTTTAACATTTTTTATTCTTCCTTTTAATTTTGATCATAATGGTTTGTGCATACAGAAGCTTTTCAATTTTATGCAATAAAATGGTCCATTTTTTGTCTATCCCTCTTACTTGCTCAAAATTCTTTTATACATAGTAAAAGGTATCTCTTTCCCTATTTCTCTAATTTTTTATGTGATCTTTTAAATCTAGATTCTGTATCAATCTGTAATGTCTCATGGTTGTGGTACAATATGTAAACCTACTTATAACCTGACAGTTTTTCCAGTTTAGAACAACCCTGGTATAAATACAGCTTGGCCATAGCTTATAATATTTTAAATATATTCCTATAGCTTCTTCACTAATTTTTTTGCATCAATTTTCATTATGGATATCAATCTAGTGTTCCATCTTCATTTTGCCTCTCCCTGGTTTATATATAAAGACTATATTTCTATCCATGAAGGAATTTTGTATGACCTATTCTTTTTTTATTTTTTAAAAAATGGTTTGTATTTTTCTTTAAATGTTTAATAGAATTGACTTTTAAATCCATCTGTTTTGGGGTGGGGGGTTGGAGGAGAAGGAGAATGCATTTATGGCTTTTTCAATTTCTTTTTCTGAGATTAAATTATTTAAAAGATCAATTTCTTATTCTACCAATTAAGGTGTTTTATATTTTTGTAAATATTTCAGTATTTAGAGATTTGTTTTATGTACATGATTGAAGAAAATAGGTTCTAATAATCTCCTTTTTCTTCCTTTGTTGTGGGTTCTCCTTTTTTATTTTTAATACTGTAGATAATAAGCCAAGCCCTGATTCAGGAGAGTCCAGTAGCTCAGATTTGAGCTTAGTACGCAGTGAAACACTTGTATATCATTTAGAAAACTAAACTAAAGGGAGGTTAACATTCATAGCAAGGAGAAAATATTCATTAAGGATAAAGCACTGATTCAGTGGCATAATTTAACTGTTTTGTACTGCTTATGCTGACAGGCTGGCCAAAAAGGAGAAAGAGGTGACTTGTTGGTCCTTGGGATTTTTTGCCCTTAGGCCACCAGGAAGTTATATTCAGATCCTTAATATTTAAGTTATCAAGTCATTTTTTAGTTGTGTCCTACTCTCTGTGATCCCATTTCAGGTTTTTGTGGCAGAAATACTGGAGTGGTTTGCTATTTCCTTCTCCAGTTCATTTTACAGATGAGGAAACTGAGGCAAACAAGGTTAAGTGACTTACACAGTTTGTAAGGGTCTTAGGTCTTAGGTCTCAGGTCTTCCTGACTTTAGGCCTGGTGCTCTATCCACTGCACCACCTAGGTGCCCAATAAACATTTATTAAGCACCTAATGTGCCAGGCAGTGTGCTAAACAGTTAGGAATACAAAAAAAAAAAAAAAAAAAAAAGAGGTAAAAGACTGCCATGTTCTTAATTACCTTACAATCCAATTTAATGTAGGCTACTAAAGGCATTTCTTTTTTGCTGCTAGAACCTGTCCAAAGACTGCAGAGCAGGAGATTTCTGGATTTAAATAGTACAGAAAGTTCATAATTTTGTCACCGTCAATATAAGGGCATAGTAACACAAAACACTAGAAAAATATTCAGTCTTTTATTAACATTGGAGGCTTCACATCAAATATTTAACTGTAAATTACATGTGAAATTTGGAAAGCTATTTAGAATGAATATGCTATTGGTATAACATAAAGGGATTTTCCCCCCTAATAGCAATGAAG
This sequence comes from Myrmecobius fasciatus, assembly GCA_023553655.1. Classification (NCBI taxonomy): domain Eukaryota; kingdom Metazoa; phylum Chordata; class Mammalia; order Dasyuromorphia; family Myrmecobiidae; genus Myrmecobius; species Myrmecobius fasciatus. The sequence continues at coordinate 143,380 of JAJPUD010003686.1, read as the reverse complement.
CAAAGTTCTCAAGATAGAAACTAAAACATATCACTTGGAAAGTTATAAGCATCTCCAGATGCCATTGAATTGGGGAAGTTGTATTTAGCTCTAGTACTCAAGGAGGGCTTTTTCATCTGAATGTACAAAGAAGAAAATGTTTACAATTTACATTCTTAAGTGCTATGGGAGCAGCTTGTGTGTGTGTGTGTGTGTGTGTGTGTGTGTGTGTGTGTGTGTGTGTATTGGGATGGGGAGGAAGGCGGAGGACAAGACAGATTCATGATCCAGGATTTAAATCTCTAAATGATTTAAACTAGCTGGGAGAAGTCCCTTTGAGTCTTTCAAGTACAAACCCTTGTGCTACAATGCCTTATCAGCTTAAAACTCAATTCTTTATAGAATGCCAGAATCTCAAAATTGGAAGAGGACATGGTAGTTCAATCTCTATTTGAAGGAAAATCTTCCCTCCAACACACCATGTAAGTCATCACCCAGCCTTTGTTTGAAGATCTCCAATAACAAAAGGGAAAACCCATTGCTTTATGAGACAGCACACTCCATGCTGGGACAGCCCAGGATGTTAGGAAGTCATTCCTTACATAGGACCCAAATCTACCTCTCTGCAAGACTTTTGTCATCACATATTGTTCCTATTTTTCCTTTGTGGCAAATAGAAATATAATCTCCATTTATGATGGCCTTCCTACATTTGGAGTTTGAGGCATTGTAGGAATATTCAAATCCATTCCAAAAAACTTCAAATACAAATGTGCCAGTTTTTATATTGTAGTTGAAGAGGCAGTGTGACAGTGGATAAAGAACCAGCTTTGAAGTTGAAAAGACCTGGGTTGAAGATCTCCTCTGACACAATAAGGAGTTCTCTACAGAGATTAAATTGGTATAGAACCAAAAAAAAAAACAAAAAACAAAAAACAAAACAAACAAACAAACAAAAAGATGGACTGGAAAGATTTGGTAAGATGAAAACATTTCTCAGTAGGAGTTAGCAGTGATGGACACAGATGTCCCCTAGAGATAGAATTGCCAGGCAAGTATAAGAGATCATTCAGAGGGTTTATTAGGGGATGTAACTGAGTGTTTCAGAGACAGCTTTCTAGGCTCAACTTGAAAAGAGACAAGTGGATTACACAATTTTGGACTGGAAGGGAGCTTAGAAGGACAGGGTTAGGTTGGCCCCCAAAGTCTCAACTACCTACATTAGAGACAAAGAGCAGGTGGTTGCAGTAGCAGCACAATGGAGATGTTTGACATGAGGAGTGTCCTTACAAACACTAAGCTTCTGGAATCTTTTGCTTACAGATCTGGATATTTCATAAGAATCCCTCTAAGGAGAATGAGACCAGGCTTTTCTGAGGGAACCCAGATTATTAATGAATTCCTTTTTCACCTCTCCCTTCCTGTTCTATCTGAAAGACTGGAGATTTAAATCCTAATTTTTTTTTTCCTTTTGTTAAACTATTCCTTATTTCTTTATTAGTACTTAAACTCTGGTTTCCTTTAGATCAAGACACAATTTTAAAATGTTTTTTATTTAGGTATGAAGATTAAAAGGACTACAGTAACTATTTGAATAAAAATATTTTTATAGGTTATCTAACAACTAACCTGTAACTCTAACCAGAAGGATCTGAGTTTTTGTTTTTATCAATAATTTTCATTATCAATGATTTTCAATCATCATCACAATGATTTCATTATCAATAAATTTCCTAAAAATAACAGGGGGAAAAGGACAACTATGAGAACCTGTGAGCCACTGCCCTGGGCTAAAATTGGGAGTTTATCTCTTTATTCCTGGAAATTCTGATTAAAAGTAGATTGAGCAAGTTCTAACTTTCTCCTCCAATAAATTTTCAGAGATTAGAAGGAGGAAAAAGGGATCTGCCTTTGGAAAGGTAATCTCCATACACAAGATTTATAGGCAGAAGCAAGAGTAGTCTGGGAGATTAAGATTTATCCCCTTCTGTTAAAAGGGAGAAAGTTCTCCTTAACCAATCTGCTCTCCTTGGGGACATCTGCTGGCCACACAAGCATCTAGTCTTATTTATTCAGCATTCCCAAAACTCCCCAGACAAGAATCTAGCTGTTTGTACAGCTCTTGGGGCTTTTCTTTTATTGCTCTTCATTTTAGTACATGATTTCTTTACATAAAAAACCATACAAAACTCAAAGATCACTAACTGTGATTATTATACCAAGTTGCTAAACATCAGAGGCAGCAATGAGAAACCTGCAAGAAGGTTTCAGCCTGATAGAGAATGTAAAGTCTCTTCCCCGTGAAAATGCACTTAGGACTAAATTCAAATTAACTTGAGAAAGATAAAGAGAATCTAAGACTGAAAGGACACAATATACATCATGTAAGTACAGATATATAAATAAAGCACACAATAATGTTCATTGCTTTGGGCAGTACAATTCATCTTTTTGCTATCAAGCTCCTGACTCATGGCTCAAAGGCAATATTGATAATCTCAGAACAAAAAAATGTCTCAACAAGTCTCCCTGAGCCCTATTTGAATATATAAGTATATTCAAATATAGATGTAATTCAAACATATACATGTATTCATATAGATGTATATTCAAATATGTGTGCATGTGTGTGTATAAACACACACACATACATATATGTATATATTCTTCAACAATTCTCCAAAGAAATCTTTTTGGACTACTTGCTGCAAGGGAAGAATTGGTTTGGGCAATTTCTTTTTCTGGCCAACCAGTTAGTATAAATGATGAAGGGTCAGTTGTAAATAAAGGGAAATGATCAATCGATGATAGTTAAACTAATATAGAGTTGATTAAGAGAAACTGATCAATTTGACACAGTTATAAGGAGGTGAGCCTTGGTTCAAAATTTTGGTTTTCCATATGAGTGTGAAAATTCCCATTAACACCTCTATGATGGGACAGAGGATGTCTTCTGAGTTTGAATGCTACTCCACATATGCCATCCCTGGAACTGTGAGAAAGGAGAATTGGTTCCTGGGGAGTCTTTGGAGTTTTAACCCTGCACTCCCCTACTCCAGGATTATTAGTCTGCTCTCACCTCTCTGATTTGGACTATCTCTGGATCCTTCTGAAGACCTACACTCAGACTAAATTCTCCTTTTGTGCCTACTAATACAGAGAGGTAGCTCAGATTCATAGTCTGAATCAATCAAATTGTACCCATGAAAATTTAATCAATCTTTATCAGAGGACCTCAATGACTTGCAAATACTTAAGCTCTGGAAATGTCTTCAGTCTTCTCAATAAAATCATCATAGATCACCATAGATTTTTTTGAACTGGAAAGGATCTTGGAAGTCATCTCTTCTGACTCCCCTATTTTACAGTTGAAGAAATTGAGAGAGGGAAATTGAATGGCTTAAAATCACAGCTATAGTAAATGGATGAGACAGGATTCAACCCCAAATCCTGTGATTTTAAATACATCTAAGATTTACCTCCCTATACTTTCATCCAGTTGGTCAGACTCTGATCAGCCCTCTGCAACTGGAATTTTTTTTTTTGTAAAATTCTGTCTTATTTTTTAAAAAGGTAAAAACAGTGCAGACAATTAAAATAAGATTGTTTTGGCGATGGATTGAACTAGTCAGATCTTAAAGTCTTAACTTTCAAGGAAAGATTCACATAATAAAGGCAATTTATATTAAAAATTGACATAGTTTCCCTCCCCCCCAATATCTGTTAGAAATATTATTGCCTGTGTTTGTGCTATAATCAACAACAGATTCCCAGGCTCTTGAGTCATTCACATCTCAGCATGCTGGGATTTAGTTTCTCTGTGAGTTTATGGATCAGAACTGCTAACTCTTCTGTTGCTTGGGACTTGTCTTCCAAAAGTTCATAGCGCAGACTTGAAATGTCTTGTTTTATTTCTTTCAGTTCACCTGTAGTATTTGTGAGAAAAGATTATAAAAAATCATTTTTGGTTTTTTATTCATTGATTTGGAAAATAACATGTAAAATCTGTTGAGTGCAAAGAAGTCTGAGGAACCTTAGAAGCTGTCTTATCCAACACCCTCTTTTCTGATGCAAAACAAGAATGCCCTCTCCCCCCCCCCAAGGTTGTGTGTAAGAAGGAGTAATACCATTGGTTTTTTTTAGGTAAGAGGCAGACATAGTAAATCCACACTGTTTGCATTTTGCGCTCAAAGGGTTTTCCAAATCGAATAATAAATAATATGGGTAATTGAAAAACTTTTGGATTTGGAATTAGCCAATCTATACTCAAATTACAACTCTGTCCCCTAAAAGTTGTGTGATTTTGAGTAGATAAGTTTAACTCCCTGGGCCTCAGTTTCCACTAGACTCACTTGGAGTGCTAAAGCTAAAAGCCTATGAACCTAGTTGGATTCAATATGAATTTATCAAATACCTTCCTGGAATTGGACCATTTTGAACAAGTTTCAGAGCAGTAGATGGGAGAAGAGTAAGAAGTCACTTCAGAGAAAAGGAATGACATTTACAAGAATGGAACAAGCCCAACAAGGGAATGGCAAGTAGACAAGTTGGCTATCCAGTAGTGTCTGTACTGGAGAAATAAGAAATATGATGGTGAAACAGAGGCCATGAAGCACAGACTGTTAGAAGCAATAGAGCAGGCAATCATTATCTGCAGGTTCCTTAGCACAGCAGTGGGCTGCTTTGTCTATTAAGTGGCCTCCCACCAATGACACTTAACACCATGATGGCTGCCATAAATGGTTTGGCTCATTGCCCAAAATATGGCTCACTCTCAAATTATGATGTAAAGCAGAGGTGTCAAACTCAAAGAGAAGCAATCCTTGCTGTGCAAATTGACTTTGTTGTTATAGGTCAGTAGTATTGACTCTTTGTGACCCCAAATGAGGGTTTCTTGGCAAAAATAATGGAGTAGTTTGCCATTTCCTTCTCCAGTGAATTAAGGCAAACAGAAGTTACATGAGAAGCCTCACAGCTAGTGAGTTTCTAAGGCTGTATTTGAACACAGGTCATCCTAACTCCAGCACCAGAGGTTTATCTGCTGAACCACTTAGTTGCCTCACATATTAACATAGGAAATCACAAATAAACATTATCTTTGCAGTGCTGTATTTTTAAATTTATTTTGTTAAACATCTTGCTATTACATTTTAATCTGGTTGGGGATTTTTGTAGTGTTTGACATCTCTGATGTAAATTACCCATAAACTGTCACACAGATCTCCCTTATAAAAATAGACTTGTAGACAAGGCAACAAGGCAGATCATGGACCTTAAATTCTGTGATTTTCTTGGCAAGATACTACTAAATCAAATTGCCTTTTTATTTATAAAATACTATATAAAGCTATAGAATAGTCTGAAAAATACATTATTTTAATACAATTTACCATGACTTTTTAATCTTTTAGATTATAGCATGAAACTTTCATCTACAAATGAAGGAACTTAGCACCAGGTTATTGGTGAGAAATTTTTGGCTTTGGAGTCATTAACCAATATTTAAATGAGATTATGAAGTGATTTCCTTTGTTTCTACTAGTATTGAAAAATATGATCCTAATTTCTGCATTTGTCTCGTCTTCATATTAGCTATGTGATTTGGGGCAAGTTTCTTCTCAGGTCCTGAGAATGAAAATAATACTATTTGGGATGTTAGGAGACTTAACATGTGACAACTCATATCTAATGTTTAGTAACTATTAAGGGCTTCATCAGTGCTAACTTTGATGACTATGAGTGCTGGGATGTGCAGCAATCTTGATTCCACCATTCCATCTCCTGATGTAGAAAGTACCCAATAATAAGACAGTCCTTAAACAATTAGTGATCACAGCAAACAAGGCAATGAAGAAAAGGACCAAATCTCCAAATGTGCCTATCCTCTAGAGCAGGGAGCATTATCCTGGGGTTCATAAACTCCTAAAGGATATCTGGATAGACTTCAGGAATCCATGAACTTGGATAAGAAAAAAAAATTTTTATTTTCAAGTAATCTTTTGGTTTTATTTGAAATCCTCTATGTTCTGTTTTATACATTTAAAACATTATTCTGAGAAGAGATTTACTGGTTTCATCAAATTGCTATAGGGTCCAGAACATAAATATGGTTAAGAAGCTTTGATCCAGAAGGCAGTTTACTAGATTTGGAATCAAAAAGATTTGTCCCAGCTCTAATCCTTACAAGCTGTGTGACCCTATGCAAGTCACTTAATCTTTTAAACTTAGTTTTCAAATCTGTAAAATGGGATCACAAAGTCCAATACTTGCCATACAAGGTTGTTGTGAGAATCTACTGAGTTAATCAATATAAAGCACTTCCCAAACCTCAAACTGCCATGTGTCAGGTATTATTATTATTGCTAAAGAAAATGACTCCCAAAAGAAAACCCTAATAATAGAAGAAAGAAAAAAAGAAAGAAAGAAAGAAAGAAAGAAAGAAAGAAAAAGAAAGAAAGAAATCCTGTATTAATAATGTGTTCCAAAACACTTTCTGGCCCATATATTTTTACAGAAGATACTTGTTCTTTCTCTACTTGACAGGCCAGATTAGAGCAGTGCCATCTCTGACAGCTGGCAGTGAGCCCAAGCAGCATTTGAACCCTTCATGGCCTTCATAGCCCCAAAGGAGAAGATGATGAGAAGAGCCAAGTCTTATAAGACTTTCGGACTAAGTTAAATCTTACAGGAACAAGTCTTACAACACAGCCCCAAGCTTGCCAAAAGGAAACTGAGGAACCACCAAATCAAGTGACCTGCTCAGCGTTACCCAGATGGCAACTTTTAGAATATAGCATGTACTGCTATCTAGGGAAAGGGGTGGGAGGGTAAGGGGGGGAAAATGTGGAACAGAAGGTTTTGCAAGGGTCAATGTTGAAAAATTACCCATGCATATGTTTTGTAAATAAAAAGCTTTAATAAAAAAATAAAAGATAGCATGTACATATTTAATACAAGATTATTTGCCATCTAAGGCAGGGAGTGGGGAGAAGAAAGGGAGAAAAATTTGGAACACAAGGTTTTGCAAAGGTGAATGTTGAAAACTATCTTTGCCTGTATTTGGAAAATAAAAAGCTATTATTTTAAAAATAAAATAAAAATAAAAAAGAGTACATGTTAGGGAGTAAGGTAGGAGGGGATTGGGTTGTGAAGGGCTTGGCTTTGAATATCAAACAAGCCATTTTGGATTTGATCCTGGAACTCATAGGGAGTCACTGGAGTTTCCTGATAAGGGAATGAAATGGTTGGACCTGTGCTTTAAGAAAATCACTTTGATAGAAGAATTGTACATGTTTAACATATATTGGATTACTTGCCATCTAGGAGAGGGGGTGGGGAGAAGGGAGGGAGAAAAAATTTGGAAATAAGGTTTTGCAAGGTGAATGTTTAAAACTATGCATGTATTTTGAAAAATAAAAAGCTAAAGAAGAAGAAAAAATAAGAAAGAAGAACGAAGAAGAAGAAGATAGCATGCATTCTTAACCTAGCTTTATATGAGGGGACTTACCACTAATCTGCCAGACATGGGGTCTGTCTGAGCTCCATCATTCCTTTCTAAAAGTGGACAATTATACATGTTTTCATGTGATTATTAACCAGAAGCTGGCACAACTAGCCTTCTGCCTAACTAGTGATGGGAGAATTAATGCTCCATCAGGATAGGAAAAGACTTGTAAAGATAGATAAGAAATATTCTGTCAGTGTTCCTGCCCAGTAATCTTTTGCTCTCATCAAATGGAAATTAGGTGATTCTTAGTCACAGAGTCATCATAGGATCTCTAAGATCCTAGACTGAGAGTTAGAAGGGACCTGAAAGATCATTAGTATCCAGCCTTTCATTTTAGAGTTGAGGAAATTAGAGAAAGGAAGTGATTTCCTAGAGTCACACAGCCAGAAAGTTTCTAAGGTAGAATTTGAACTCAGATCTTCCTAGCCCCAAGTCTAGTATACTACTCATGCTTGAAGTCACATCTAGGACTTTACTCCAGGACACCAGACAGAGTGTTTCTTTCACTCATTGTCTGCCCACGTTCTCTCCCCTGGCCTCCCCTCTTTTCGACCCTTCATCCTTGCTCTCTTTTCCTGAGGCACAAAAAGCTCTATTTATGGCTCTGCTCAGACACTTGAAAAACACGCCACAGCTTGCTCAGCTGTCCTTGAATTATAAGAAAGACTCAACCCAAATAATCATAAATTGAATTTCTGTAATATTTTAAGATGCCCAAAGGGGTTCCTTCCCCCCCTCTCCTTCTATCTGTCTTCTTCCTTCTCTCTCTTTTCCTCTCTCCCTCCCTCCCTTCCCCTCTCCATCTCTTCCTTTCTCCCTTCCTCTCCCTCTGTTCCTTTTTCTCTTCCTCTCTCCCTCTGTTCCTTTTTCTCTCCCTCTATTCCTCTCTCCTTCTTTACCTCTCCCTCTCTCTCTGCCCTTCTCTCTTCCTCTCCCTTCCTTCTTCATGCTTTCTCCCTCTCTTTCTCTTCCTCTCTTTCTCTCCTCTCTCTCTTCTTCTCTCTCCCTCCTTTTCTTTCTCTATCTCCCCCCTTTCTTCCCTTATCCCTCCCTCCTTTTCTCTTTTCCTCTCTCCCTTCCTCCTCTTTTTCTCTCACTCTTTCTTCTCTTCCTCCCTTCTTCTCTCTCTTTCTCCCCCCTCCAAGAGATGCTGTCTTCCATGTTTGATGAAACTTTTGGTAAAACAAGCTTCTCCTCCGAGGGCCACTCACCTTCATTGACTTCATCATTCTCCTTGTCTACCTGGGCTTTCAGAACATAACGCTTTATGAGCCTTTTCATTATTTGCTGCAGAAAGAAGACATAATTATACTCCTGTTTATATATATGGAAAAAGTCCACAACTTACTCTCCCAAGAGTCCTATGTACCTGAAAGTAAAACATGCCATGAAAGAAAAAATGCCTTGAATTGACTCTGTTGCAATAGAAGGACCCAGGCAGCCACTGGGACCTGGACAGCTCTAGGGAGGAAAAGGGATGTGGAGTAAGGATTCTGGGTTCTGCTCCTTTCTTCCCATTTGATCCTGGAAAAATTCCTTACCTGCTCAGAGCCTCTGTCTCTTTCATAAAGTGAGAAAGATGATTCACATAAGAGCCTAAGTCCAAGGTCCCTCCTAACTTTGAATGCTATGTTTCTACTGCCAAGCAGTCAGACAATCCATCATGTCTTCCCAAATAAGTAATGAATCATTTCCCAGAACCCCCAGCCCCATAGACTCTTCTTTGAAGTAGCCTTGAATGTCTTTGATATCTCTAGGCACTGTGAGACTCTGACCCTTCATGAGACTGAAGCATGCCCCTTGATTGCCTAATTAAGAGAATTAATGAATCATAAATGAGACTTGAGCTCTGCCAGGGAGCTCTGGTCAGATCCTCAAATATCACTGGACATCAGTTCCTCATCTAGAAAATAGGGCTAATGACATTTGCATTACCCAGAATGTTATACTACATCTAAGGGTGGTGAACAAAATGCTCAGAAACCAGGTACCACCAAATAAAACTGAGTTATCATTCCTCCACTGAAGTTTGGTGTCTGAGGCCTCATCATCGGACAGTAGAAATTTCTCCCTCACCACTTTTCTGTTTCCACCATGACATTTAAAGTACACCATCCCCTTCCCACCCCTCAATAGTATATTAGTAGCAAGTCACAGAGCACTCAGTCTAAGGAGGGGGCTAAGTGGGAATAATCTGCATAAACAGAGCAGAGTATCAAGCCCCAATATCCCAGAGACTCCAGGCGTATTATTTTGGATCTGTCTGTTAGGGAGGTGCAGAAGAAGCAAAATGCCTACTTCGGAATGGACATTTAAAAGTCAATTTTCTGGGAGTTCACAATTCATAGTATTTCGTGTTAAAGAACATTGTGAGGAATCTCTCTGTCTCTATCTGTCTGTTTAGCTTTCCCTTCTTCCCCTTTTTCTCTCTCTCCTCTTCTTATCTCTCTTCTCCCTTTTTCTTCTCTTTCCCTTCCCTTTTTTCTCCTCTCTTTCCAGCACTAGGCCTAAAGTCAGAAAGATCTGAGTTAAAACTGAGCCCCAAGAACTTGCTACTTGTGTGACTGATCCTGCCTATAATCTTTCCTCAACTGTGAAATAGGAATAACAATAGCACCTATCTCCCAGTTTTGGTGGAGAGATCAAATGAGGACAATTTACAAATGATTTGTAAATTGCTTAGCACATTTCCTGGTACATAGTAGGCACTTAATAAGTGCTTGGTTTCTTCCTTCTGCCATCTTCTCTCTCCATTCTTCCTTTCTCTTACTTTCCCCCCACCCTTTTACTTTTTTCTTTCTTCTCTTTTCTCTTTCTCTTCTGCTTTTCTCCTGTTTCCCTCCATTTTTTCTCTTGTCTCCCCTTTTCCTCCTCTCTTCTCTATCTTTTCCCCCTCTTCTCTACCCCTTTTCTCTTCATTTCTCTTCTTTTTCTCCCTTTCCCCCACTTTCCTTTTTTTACCTCTTTTTCTTCTCTTCCTCCCTTTCTATTCTGTTCTGTCCTTTTCTCCCACTTCCCTTTCTCCTTCCCCCCTTCCTCTCTTTTTCTTTTTTTCTCTTTTCATGTCTCTGTTTCTCTCTCTCTCTCTCTCTCTCTCTCTCTCTCTTTCTCTGTCTCTCTTTTTCTTCTGTAAAAAACAAACAACAACATATTTCTGAGGTCACTAGGTGATACAGGAATTGAAGGTCTAGACCTGGAGTCAGGAATCCCTAGGTTCAAATCCTGTCTCAGATTCTTCCTAGCTATGGGACCTTGGACACATCACTTATCCTCTTAGTCCTACCATATCTATAAAATGGGGATAATGATAGTATCTATTTGACAGTGTTTTTGTATGGACCAAATAAAGCAATATACATAAAATACTCTGCAAGTCTTAAAAGTCCTATAGAATACTATTTAATGTTTTTGGTAGAATGTCTATTTGAATTCCAATAGGCTGGTGCATCCTTGTTGCTTGAGGTCTTGAGCTGGGGCTTGAGGTAGAAAAGAAAGAGCAGAACCTAGTTGCTGCTATCTGCAGGTGATCAGCCCAAGAAGAGAAGGAAGGAGTTAGGGACAATGCCTGGTCCAAGGGCCCTGGGAGCTTGGAGAGAAATGAGAGAATGAGAGGAAAATGAAGAGAAGATTTGTAAAGATATCAAAGAGAGAGAGGGTGCAAGGTACAAGGAGCAGAACATGGGGAGCTTATTAGTCATTATTGGGCCAGCTTCATGACACTTGGCACCTGGGCAGCTTCCAAAGCACACAGCTAATGTTGGGTCAGTTTTCAGATGTTTGCCTTTTGCAATAATATATTCCTTATTTCAGTTTATAGCAGAATATTTAAACATCAAAGTCAGCTTCACCAGGAGACAGTGTGAAAAGAAGCCCTCCACCCCCTATTCCAGCACTGTACTTTACAACCACTGAAACCAGTTACTCATCCTTATTTCCCAAACCCCTTCCTCCTCATCCTAGGGCTGGATCACCACCAGAAACAGCCTAAAGATTTGGAAATTATAATGATCAACTTGAGGGGAAAAAACCATGCTCTACTCTGGGTGTCCCACATGTCCATAAGTTTAAGAGCAGCTTTCATATGTCTTACCCAATATAAAATGCAAAATACACAGTATCATTTCAAGGCAGTAAGGTGGTACAGTGGAGAGGGTACTGGATTTGGCATCAGAAAGACCTGAGTTCAAATCCAGTCTCAAGACACTTTCTAGCTGTGTGACCCTGGGACAAGTCACATCATTGCTGCCAGGCTTGATTTCTTTATCTGAAAATTTCAAATAATAATAGCATCTACCTCTCAGGTAGGTTATTGTGAAGATCAAGTGAGATAATAATTGTAAAGTGATTAGCACAGTATATGGCACAAAATAGGTGCTTAATAAATAGTTTCCCTTCTCTCTTCACCTCCCCCCCCACACTTTTTCCTTCGAGGGGGTACTAAAGAAGGCAAATTCTCAAAGAATGGACAATAAAAGTTGCCCAAAGGGAAAAAAATGTATAAATCTAGGCCAGGTGTCAAACTTATTTGTATCTTGTCCATGAGGTTAACATGGTTAGCCATCAAATTTGTACTGTTTTTCTGCAGCCTTACATGAACCATTCTTCCTAAACCATAATCATTCTTGATTTTGAATGTTCTGGAATCATTCTTTTGTATCTTCATATTGAACAGGGGGTCTCTAAGGTCCTTTCCAAATCTAAAATTCATAGTACAAATGAAGAATGAATTTCCACTCACAAACACACACAGTTACAAATGTACACATACATGTATATACATGCCTGATAAGCACTTACCTGATAGCGTGTTGGCTGATTGAGAATGCTGTTAAAACTGTGTGATTCAAAAACTCTGGAGTTAGACTGAGTGAAGAGGTTTAACTAGGAAAAAATACAATTAACCTAGTAAATGAGAATACATTCATTGGAAATCAAAACTACCATCTACTGTTTTATTTTCTCCCTGGTATTTCTGGAGTTCAAGTTTGGGGGTAGCATTCTTCTCAAAAGTGTTTTAGAAATAATAATTGAAGGTGTTTTGCAGAAGTATTTTGAGACAGCTAGGTGGTACAATGGATAGGCTCTGAGCCTGAAGATAGGAAAACCTAAATAAAAAACCCAGCCTCAGATACTCCCTGCATAACCCTGGACAACTTACTTAACCTCTTTTTGCCTGAGTTTCCTCAACTGTAAAATGAGAATAATAAAAAATTATGAGATAAATGAAATAATATTTGTAAAACATTTAGCAGAGCACTTGGCACATAGAAGGTGCTATATAAATGCTAGTTATTACTATTATTATTATGAACTCAATATCACTGTTCTTTAAAATGTTGGGCAACTTAAACATATAAAATTTATTAAACATATCATCCATATTAAAAACTTTTTTCTTCTTCCTTCTGCCCCTCAGTGTACTCCGGAAAACTGTTCTTGTGCTTTGTTGGGTGAGTGCTACCAAAGAATAGGTCTATTGTTTACTTTACTGAACTGCTTCTATTTATGAAATAAAGGACTTCGTTTCTTTCATTAGAAAACAACATTTTCAAGGGCAAGATATCTTTTGGTTTTGGTGTTGTATCCCCAGTTTCTAATCCAGGCCCTTACATATAATAGGCATTTAATCAAGGCATGTTGTGATAACCTAAATTGAATTTCCCACCAATGGAAGCCCCTTTCACAGATAGACTGATGTAAAGCACCTTCCTAGATACTTAATTAGAACTTTAAAAATAGGCTAAAAGTGTTCAATATGCTTTGAAATTTTGAGTGGGTGGGAATAGTTGGCAATCATAATCACACACTTCATTGATGAACAAGTGACACACACAAGACCAGAACTAACCTTTCTTCCCATTTGGCAGAGGAGATGGGGACCCACCTATACTGAAGTGGGAAGGTACACCAGGAAGGGCCTTCCATTCAAAAATATCAACGTTACTAGTGACTTTCTACCATTATTACAATTTCATTTGTTTGGATCTGAAAGATTCCTTTTTGAATAGGAGAGAATTATACCAAAAGGTATTCAAAGAATCAGATATCAAAATGTAGGACAGTTCATTTAACCATCACATGACAATAAGATCATCAGAGGAGGGATAATGGATGAGCACTTGAGAGATGGCTAGGTGCCAGGGTGAGAAAAATTGGAATTGTTATGAGAGAATCCTCAAAGCATACTAACTTTTCACTATGTTGTCTTAAGGACATCAGGATGGAGTAGTGGATAGCCAGGCAGCTTTGGAGCCTAATAAGACCTGGATTTGAGTATCATTTCTGGTACCTCCTGACTTTGTGACTTTTGGCAAGTCATTTAAGACGCCAATGCTTTAGCTAATTTCCAAGTTGCACAGAAGATGGCACCCAGTATTCCTATAGTTTCCTCATCCTTACACCAATGAAATCATTGGTCCTTCAGACAATTCTTCCCATGCTATCTGGTCAGATCACTATATAAGGAGGTATTTTGTTGCTTTCCACAAGAGGTTAGGGTCAGTCTATGGGCCAAGATAACCTCCACAGTTGTGCAAAAGAGATCTCTTAAAGTCACAGAGCAAAATTCTCCCTTCCTCCTTCAAGAATTTTGGAGTGATAGGGAAAGAATCGGCATCTGTGAAGAGGATTAAGAAGGGAGAACACAGCTCACTGTTAAAAAGCTAGAAAATGTGAATGACAGGTTTTCAACTTGGTTTATTTTGGCTGGGAAGCCCCTGAGAAGGGGCTTGAAAGGGCTCAATTTCTCTTCTATTTGTAGCAGCCCTGCCTGAGAGAAGTTATTCTCCTTTCAGAGAGCAGTGACATGGGTACCAGCTGTACACCTTAAAATAGAGCCCAGTGGTGCACCTTCTGGGCTGTGATGCTTGCTTGTTGCTGGGATTTGAGTTATCTAAACACCATCTGGATTAGAGATTCGAACTGCAGTAGCCAACTGCTACCCTCTTTTTAGGGTTGTCAGCTTTCTCATTGGGAAGGGAGAGGGGATTAGGCCTGGACTTCACTGTAATAGGATACTCTGGAATGAGGAAATTCCCCATACCAAGGCAGATCACCTTCTTTGTAACTATAATCTTAGAGAATTGCCAAGAACATAGAGAGAACTTAGCCAGAGCCACTCATGTCAGAGACAGGACTTGAAACCAAGTCTTCCTGGTTCTGAAGCTGAAAATTTCAAAAAATAAATTGATTCAATCCAGCTGTTAAAAAGGAAGTCAGGTTCAGCCCCAAATAGCTCTGGATTTCCGCATTATGGCAAGTCTTATTTTTTAATGAGGTAAATCCCAGATAATGAATATTTCTTTAGAGGAAGACAGGATGGGACCATGGAAAGACTCTAGGATTTGGAATCAGAGGACTTGGATTTGGGGATGGGCCATGTCATTCATTAACCTCCCTGGTCTCAGCCTCTAAATCTAGGATTTCATGATCTTATGACAACCTCATTCCAATGGTAACCAGGGTGACAATTAGCATGTGATCCCTTCAGGAGTCCAGCTTTGCCATCTGGTACCTAAAGGCCACAAAATATGAAATCTTTTCACACTAGACCCTGCCAGAGAGATGAAAATCTGTAGAGAATTCCTATAAGAGGATACTATAACACAAGCAGGGATGTTTTGAAGCCAGCTTGAACCTACAAGAATGATTGTTAGATTTTGAGTATAAGAATTTCATCTTGGGATTAGGCAAAATATTACAATACTACTACAAATTGGGGCTCTTTTGTTGATTTTCTAGACTTAAGTGATTGAGAAAACATAAATGATGAAAATTAAACTTAAGTATATGTTACACATACTTTTTTATTTCAGAAAGCTAATTGTTAAACATTTGGTAAACTAAACTAAAACTTATGTTTTTCTTAAAACCTGCTGTCTAATTATCCTTATATTAGTCTATATTTGCTGTATTTGTGGTTTTGATTTTTTTTAATTTTACAGTTGAAGACTTTGAAGTCTTTACATTGAAGATTTTATTTTTATCCCCAATGAATTTCATTTTGTTTGATTTAGCTAGTGTTTAAAGTGAGCTAATTGTTAAATTTTCAGTGTGAGCATTTATATCTTGAAAATAGGCAAATGATGCAAATCAGGGCATAATTTATTATTTTTTGATTGTCTAAATTTCAAAAAATAATGGAGAAAATGTTAATCCTACGGTTTTAACTTAAAAGTATGTCATGTTTTTAGGTGGGCTGGTGGTAAACATTTATAAGCAACCCTGGATTCAGCTCAGTGATTTATATCTTCTGGATTTTTATGGTTCTTGATTGTTTTTCAATTTCTTAGCTACCTTTTCCAGTTTTGTCTTCTGCAAAGCTGATGAGCTTACCATCTATCCCTTTATCTCAGTCAGTGTAAAAAAAAAAAAAAAATTAACTTCCCCAGAGTTGAGCACAGATCCCTGGGGCATTCCACTGGAGGCTTCCTGCCAAGCTAATTGAGCTACTAATGATGACTTTTTGAGTTTAGCCCTTCAAACACTATCAAATACATCTAACCATATTACCTTTTATTCCAAATCTATCTTTGCTCTAAAAATTGTATGATATGCCCTATAAATTCTCTGCTAAAATCTAGGTAAACCATATCTTGGCATTCCCCTGATTCCCCAATGAAGTAACTTTGTTAAAAAGGGAAATAAGATTAGTCTGGCCTGACCTGATCTGGATAGGATCTAGAATCTCTGTAGTCTAGTTTAGAGATTCTAGACTCTACAATCTCTAGAATTACTGCTAACTTTTCTAGAGATTCAATAACCATCTCTTTAATGACTATGTTCAATAATTTTCCTAGGAATCAAAATCAAGTTCATTGGCTTAGAGTTTGCAGACTTTGTTCTCTTCTCTTATTTGAAAATCAAGACATGTGCCCTTCCCTGGACCTGTGGCATCTTGTCCTATTTTTCCTTTGTATGATGTAGCTCATCTAGGCCAATGATTTGAATTTCCCAAGGGCAAATGTCCTCTTACTATTACTTTATTTATCTTATGTAGAAACTCCCTTCTAATCCATTTTTCTTATTAAATTTAGACAGATATCATTTTCTCCTTGGCAAAGAAAACAGAAATAACATTGCAGCACCTCTGCTATCAGTTATCATGGCCCATGCACTCCAACTAATGATCCCATTCCTTCTTTTAATTTCCTTTTTCTCTTAAATGTGATGTTTTAAAAGTTTGATAGACAGGGGGCAGCTAGGTGATGCAGTGGATAGAGCACCAGCCCTGAAGTCAGGAAGACCTGAGTTCAAATCTGACCTCAGACACTTCACACTTCCTAGCTGTGTGACCCTGGGCAAGTCACTTAACCCCAATTGCCTCAGCAAAAAAAATAAATAAATAAAATAAAAGTTTTATAGACATAACTCCTGAGTAATTAATCATTTTATTAATAATGTTAGCATTTTATTAATAAAAGAGGTCAGTGACACTCTTGAATATCAAAGACCCCTCCTAATGCTTATATGCCTTTGGAAGACTCAGTGATCTGAGAGTAGCAATCAACTCTGATTGGTTAACAGTTAACAAGAAATGAATATTGGGGACAAGTAACTTGGATCACCCACTAAAGAATCTTATCAACTTCCATATCACCTGTCTTACAAAAGGGAGAATTCACATTTTTCCAGACCTGAGTAAACACTATGAGCAGGAATCCACTCCTTCACATAAACTTAGAATTTCTTTTACTGTCTTTGATTAGATCTTAGCCTGGGTAAGTCTTTGCCCAAAATTTCCCACACTGGTTGATTTCTGGGTGAGTAGGTAAAAAAGGGGGAAAATGTCAACCCTAATGTAATAATCAGTTATTAAATACAAAAAAAAATCTTTATATCACAATATAATGTAAAAAAAAAGCCCTAGATTTAGAGTTACACATTTCCATTTCTATATCTTTCTGCAGTCTTCTCCTGCACTTAGAAAAATTAACAGTGTGTGTGTGTGTGTGTGTGTGTACTTCCTTTCTTTAAGATTCTAAAATCCATCCCTGGACCTACTAAGTTAATTACAACTCTCTAGCAATGTATTTTTTGTTTGTTTGTTTTTAAATAAGTTTTCATTATGGAACATAACAGTTTCATCAATCTTACCCATTCCATTTTGATCCCCAGTGCTGCATTGGACTAATTCAGTACCTTCAAATAGTAATTGAAACTGGATGCAATGTATTAGATTACCTGTCATCTAGGGGTGGGGGGCGGGGGGAGGGAAAGGAAAAGCTTGGGAAAAAAAAGTTTTTTTGCAAAGGTCAATGTTGAAAGGTCACTCATATGTTTTGCAAATAAAAAGCTTTATTAAAAAAAAAAAAAAAAGAAAAGAAACTGGATGCAAGAAAACTATGAGCCTGATTTCAGTTCTTCTGTATTTGTATTCATTGCTATTTCTATTCCTAAAGAAATTCAGATTATTTAATCTTGAGAAGAAATTGTTTGTGGATTTTGGGGAGGGAGGAATATGAAAAATAGCTAAAGCTTCTCAAGAGTAAAAACAGATGATGGAAAATGATCAGTTGTTTCTACTCCAGATAAAATGAGTTAAAAAAAAGTTTAAATTATAACCTAAAGAATTTAACTTGAAATTTTGAATAGTAGAGACATGCAATATGAAAAAAAAAGCAAATTTTATATTGTCTACTTCTGTGGACTTTTTTTTTTTTTTTTTTTGCCTCCAATGGACTAGGTGAAGTTTTAACTAAAAGCATGTAAATCTTCTCTAAAAGTCTTACAATGATACTAAAATATGGCTTATTCCATCAGAGTCCATGAAGAGTTCCAATATCATTCAACTTCACAAGTAGAAAATAATCTACAAATAACAAAGGACAATGATGGGGAGACAACACATTTATTTGAGGCCTAGAGAAGTCTTCAGTACCTACCCTGGATTTGGAGTTACCCATTCCCATTTCTATATCCTTCTGCAGTCTTCTCCTCCTGCACTTGGAAAAATTAACAATCCGCATGATGAGATAAATAAAGGATTTGGGACTGGGCACCAGACTGAAGGGTGGGGGTAATGTTTTTCCATCATCAAAGTAAGATAACCAAAGTTTTGAGCGAGCGAACTTCCATTCAACATCACTGTCATCCTGCATCACAAAGGGGAAAAAAAGACACCAAAAAAAGACACTGATGTTTTAAACTAAATACTTTAGAACAGAAGTTCTTAACCTTGGGGTTCATGGACTTATTTTATAATTGTATTGCAATGTAATTGGTTGCCACTGGGCATGATGGTGCATGATGCTTATAGTTCCTGCTTACTGACAGGGCTGAAGTTAATGGATTGCTTGGATTCTGGAGTTCTAAGCTGCAGTAGGCATAAACCATTTAGGAATTGGGTGTCTACACTATGCTGGAAACCAATGTGGAAGAGAGAGGAGAAAGAGAGCCAATAATCTTCCTAAGGAGGGGCAAATAGAATAGATCAAAGCCTCCCAGTTGATCAGTGTGAGATTCAATCAATGTATTTCCACTGTACTTCTAACCTGAATGATATAGGGAGACAGTCTTTAAAAATTTTTTTTTCTTTTTTTTTCCTTTTCCTTTCTTCCTTCTCCATTCCTCCCTTTCTTTATTTCCAATTGCAATTAAATATTTCCATTTACAATTCCCAAGTATTTTATTTTATGCACTTAAAAACTGTATCCTAAGAAGTATTCAGTAACTTTCTCCAGACTGCCAAAGTAGTTCACGACACAACAAAGACTACAAAACTCTGGTCTAGAGCAATAGAATCCAGTAGGATTTTTCCAAAAGATAGATACAAGTACATACAAATATATAGGTGATTTATTATTTCATTAATCTTTTATTAGTTTTCTTTATATTATAATACCAAAAGGCAAATGAGATAACATTAATAACTATTCATTGGGGCAGCTAGATGGCGCAGTGGATGGAGCACCAGCCTTGAAGTCAGGAAGACCTGAGTTCAAATCTAGTCTCAAACATTTAACACTTCCTAGCTGTGTGACCCTGGGCAAGTCACTTAATCCCAATTGCCTCAGCAATAATAATAATAATAACTACTGATTCCCATTTAATATTTTGTCTCTATTAAATTTTTATGCTAATTTATAAGACATGTTTTGAGGACGTCCTTGGTAAAAAATATGGGAAGGCAACAGAGATGCTTTTTTCTACAGCAAACACAAAATGGAAAAAAAAATTCAGAGAATACAAGCTACCACTGTGTTTTTTTTTTTCAGACTTTTACCAAAAAAAAAAAAAAATGCATTTGGCTGAGTAGAGCAAAATCATCAAAAGTCATCCCTCAACAAGGAATTTCTTATTTACATGTTAGATAACACAAAATTCAAGAGAAAAAGGACCCTAGAGATATTTGTTAGTGATCCTCTATTTATCAATAGAGTAGAATTATAATAGTATCAAGATAAGGACTGCAGCTAGAATTTCACTGATAATGATAATTCTCTGGACTTGCTTTTGTACTTGTATACTCAATGATTAGCACAGTAAGTATTTATTAAATGCTTTTTATTCATTCAGTCTGGGACCAGCACTGCCAGTGAACAACAGTTTACTCTCATATGCTTTCTCAGTGGGCTAAAGATTTGGAGAAGTGGAGAGGAGGATAGGAGGTAAGGGAGTATGAATTTTTTCACCTTTTTGGACCTTATATTCTTCATTTGTAAAATAAGGGGGCTAGTCTAAGTAACCTTCAATCCCCACAAATATCACATTATTAGAATGTTCTGAAAAGGATGGAGGGACTGCCTTCAAGGTTTACCTCGATTTCCTGGTAAGAGCTATTAATCATCGCAATCAGCATGTTCAAAAGGACCACGACCATAGTGACGTTGTATATTCCATAGAGAACATAACCAATATTTTCAATGAATTTGTGGTCGTACTTGAGCACCACAGATGTCACTTCAGACAATCCAAATATGGACCAAAACAAAGTCTTGAAGCTTTCTTCCACACTGTTAAAAGAAGGAGGATCAGAAGGATCAATGAACTATTCTTGATACAAGGTGCTCAATCAAACAGGAAAAACTGTAAAGGTCAATTCCACAAGCTCTGAACTTTTCATTTAACCTATCTCTTCCACCCTCCTCAACTATAAATGGAAATAATAAAAGTACATACCTCCTAGGATAGGTGCAGTAATTGCTGTGAGAATAAAATGAGATTATACAGGATGTTGCAAAACTTAGTGAATTTTAAAGTTTTAATAACTTCAATAATAATAAGAGCTAGCATTTATATAATGCCTACTATGTGCCAGGCATTGTGCTTTACAAAAGTTATCACATTTGATCTTCATAACAATCTTGAAAGGGAGGTATTACTATTATTCCCACTTTAGAATTGAAAAACTGAGGCAGACCTTTTTGTAGTGGCTAGAAACTGGAAACTGAATGGATGCTCCTCAATTGGAGAATGGCTGAATAAATTATGGTATATGAATATCAAAGAATATTATTGTTCTGTAAGAAATGACCAGCAGGATGATTTCAGAGAGTCCTGGAGAGACTTGCATAAACTGATGCTAAGTGAAATGAGCAGAACCAGGAGATCATTGTACATGGCAACAACAAGACTATATGATGATCAATTCTGAAGGACATGGTTCTCTTCAACAATGAGATGTTTCAAACCAGTTCCAATTGCTCAGTAATAAAAAAAGCCATATACACCCAGGGAGAGGTCTGTGGGATCTGAGTGTGAACCACAACATAACATTTTCACACTCTCTGTTGATGTTTGCTTGCATTTTGTTTTCCTTCTCAGGTTTTTTTTTTCTTGTAGATCCGATTTTTCTTGTACAGCAAGATAATTGTATAAATATGTATACATATATTCAATATGTCACATATTTTAACATAATTAACATGTATTAGACTACCTGCCATTTAGGGGAGGAGGGAAAAATTTGTAACAGAAGGCTTTGCAAGGGTCAATGTTGGATTTGAACTTAGTTCTTCTTGACTCCAGAGCCAGCATTGTATCTATTCTATCACCTAGCTGCCATTATATATGAATAAATGTATCTATGTATAAAAACTTTCATTAAAATTTTGAAATATTGTTTTTTCTTATTAAATTCCACATAAGTACCATAAATTCCACATAATTAAGTATTGTTTTGGGATCTTTGTAAAAACTTTTATCAGTAGCTGCTCGGTGCCTGAAAGGGCTGCAGTTGTAATCCCAGCCTTTAGATTATCCAAAGAATGAAGTTTTAATTCATAAATGACAGTTTTGATGTAACCCCACAAGAAAAAGTCCAAGGGAGATAGATAAGGTGACCAAGGCAGTGGAATAAGAGAATGATCTCTTCTGGGACTCCACAGTCAGAGAAAGTGTCAATCAAACATATACAATGCATAAGGACAGGGCGTGCCATGATATTTAAATGAAAACTTCAAAATTCACAGAACTACTGAGTTTAAAGAAAATTATTCACTGTAAAAGTTCAGTTTTTTTCTCAGGAGATGGATAGCATTTTTCATCATAAGTCCTTCAGAGTTGTTTAGGAACATTGTATTGCTAAGAATAACTAAGTCATTCACAGCTGATCATCTGATAATATTGCTGTTACTTGATACACAGTATGTTTCACTTTGCATCAGCTCATGCAAATCTTTTCAGGTTTTTTCTTAAAGCACCTTATTCATCATTTCTTAAAACACAATAGTATTCTATCATAATCACATAGCACAATTTGTTTACTCATTCCCAGTTTCTTGGCTTTTAAACTCTTTGGTAGAGTTCTGCTTCTAGGGTAAAGGGTGCATTGTCCCAAGCTTCAGGGGTTTTGTGCACCTGTTTTCAGAGATACTTCTAAAAACTTGTATGTTTTTAGGCCTTCCAAGGTGTTATGATCTAAGGAGAGATATCTTTACTACTCTCCTGGTACATGCTCTTATCTGTGAGTGAGCACAAACACTCTTTTCTGCCCTGGAACTGTGAGAAGGGACCGCCAGTCCACTGTGGCTGTAAGCTCTGGTGTGCTACTGCTTCTCCTTGCTTTGTGACTGCCACCCAGAATTGTGACTTGAATCCAAATGTGGGCAAAGCAACAGAGTCCTGCTTCAGTGCTAGCAAAGAGACCCCTGTAATCTCCTTCTGACCAATTGTTTGACCCCCTTAACATCTGTGGGCTGAAAGCTCTAGAAGCAACTGCTACCATAACATGCAGTGACTTCCAAGACCTTCAACTAAAAAAGCAACAACAAAACAAACAATCCTTCCTCAACCTCGGAGTTGGATTTACTTTGTTTTATAGGTACTTATATGCGTATATAAGACTTCTAGGTGGCATGGTAGATGGTAGAGTATTGTACTTGGAGACAGGAAAAGCTGAGTTCAATTTCTGCCTCAACAAGTAGCTCCTTTTCCTAGGCAAGTCATTTCACCACTTAGCCTTAGTTTCCTCATCTGTAAAAATATGAATTATAATAGCATCTATCTCATTTTTATTGTGAATATCAAATGAGATGTCAAGCACTTTGCAAAAGTTAATTCATTACACAAAAGCTAGATTATCAGGTTGTTGTGGTTGTTTCCCTCAATAGAATGTAAATCTTGAGGGCAGGGGTTAGTTTTGTTTGTTTCTGTATTCCCAGAACCCACTATGGTGGAGGCACACAGTAGGTGCTTAATATTTGCTTGTTGGTGATTGACATTTTTATAATAAGAAATTGAGGCTTAGAGACTTTTTTTTTTTTTTTGCTTAGGCAATTGAGGTTAAGTGACTTGCCCAGGGTGACCCAGCTATGGAATGTTAAGTGTCTGAAACCAGACTTGAACTCGGGTCCTCCTGACTTCAGGGCTGGTGCTCTATACACTGCGCCACCTAGATGCCCATTTAGAGATTTTTTCAAGGTGATAACTTGTGCAGTCTCTTGTTTCATAGATGAGAAAACTTGGGACCCACAGACATTAAATGATCTGTCCAAAGTCACATAGTCCAAAGCATGCCAGAGTAGAAAGAGTACTGGCCTAAAAGACAGATCCTTGGGCTTGAATCATGGGGCTGCTTGCCGTGACTTGGGTGATCTAGTCTCTGCCTCCAAGGGCTTCAGTTTCCTCCTCTGTAATGTGAGGTGGGATTGGATGATTTCTAAGGTAATTTCTAGCTCAAAATTTATGATCGTATGATAGAATGACTACATCAGAGACAGAACCCATGTTTCACACAGTTCCCAGCATTGCTTTCCTCTTTATGTCTAGAATATATGTCCAGACAATTGTTTTGGGGGATTCAGTATGGAAAGAGGCAGCTAGGTGGCATAGTAGTTAGAGTGTCAGGTCTAGAGAAAGAAATATCTGAGTTCAAATGTAACATCAAGAAACTACCTGTGTGACCCTGGACAAGTCACTTAATCCCGTTTGCCTTAGTTTCCTTATCTGTAAAAATGAACCAGAGAAAGGAAACCATTCCAGTATGTCTGCCAAAAAACAAACAAACAAACAAAAAACCCTAAATGGGGTCACGAAAAGTTAGACTTGACTAAAAAACAACTCAATTAAAATGGAAAAACTGAGCAGAATCATTGCCAGCTTTGACATGGAATTATTTTTTCAAAAAGCCAACAAGTCCTTAAGCCAAATTCTCTTCCAGCAAAGTGTTATATATCACAAGACTGATGCCCGTCCCAAAGACTGGTCCTTTAAAACAGAGCTTGGCTAGCTGAGGTACAGCCCTGTATATAACCAAGAGCACATTTCTCTGATGTTCAAGAATCTGGAAAAAGAAGCTGGATCCATAATTATTTGGGCAGACTAAAACACTGGGTCAAATCAAACAAGAAGAAATTTATTTTAGAGATTATTTTATATGCTTTATGTCTCATTTTTATTTATTTTTTTGGTAGGGAAATCATGAGGTTTTTTTGCATTTGGAAAAATTCTGAACTTATAGAATTTAATCATAAATTTAAAGTCCTACATTTGGGTTTGAAAAAAAAACACCTTATAAATACTTAATGGGGGAGTCATAGCTAGATAGTAATTTGTCTGAAAAAGATTTTGGGGTTTTAATGAACCACAAGCTTAATAGACAACAGTGTGATATAGCAGTCCAAAAAAATTAGTATGATTTCCTTTGGATGTTGTTAGTTCCTGTGTATTCTCTCTTGTTGAGAAATCATTTAGCAGAGAATTTGCAGTAGCAAAATTGAGTGTGCTGAACCAGATTAAAAATGTAATTGAGAAATGATTAGTAAAATAAATAAAAATGCCATGCCATATAGATAATGTGAATTTGTGGTTTTCTAGGGACATATGCTGTCCTCAAAGATTTATTTCTATTTGAGTTTGTGTTCAGTTACCACTGCTATTAACATCTTTATCAGACTTCTATGTTCTGTCTGTAGCCATCAAGATTATTTATTTGGTTTTTTAAAAAATGGAAGTCTTTATGCAATCTATTTGCAGTTTTATGTGCAATCACCTTTTTTTAAAAAAAAAATATACTCTATTATGGAAAGTTATATTCTTCCATAAATCAAAAATAAAGATAAAAATGAAATCTTACGTGGTAAAAGCGGGGTTGACTTTGGCCCCCAGGTAGTAGGAATACAATATGAACATCCCAATCATAAATGCCAGGAACACCATAATGAAGAGGACCATGAACTTGAAGATGTCCTTCACAGTCCTGCCAAGAGAAATCTGCAAGGGGCCGAAGCTTTCATTGGCTGGCAGGATGTAGGCAATCCGGGAGAAGCTGAGCACAACAGCTATTGCATAGAGGCCTTCTGATATGATCTGAGGATCAGAGGGGAGCCATTTATCTCTAGCTGGAAAGGGGAAAAAGAAGTTCAAAAAGAGAGTTTTCTATTTATCATTGTGCATGTTCGCCAGCAGCATCTATTGTGACAGGCAGTATTTATCTCTGTGGCAGCTCCATGCTGTTGTTGGCCCAATCACTCCCTTATTTCCACCCTTCCTTTTCACTCAGATTTGAATTAAATCTTCCTTTCAATAAGGGGGTGGAACAATCCCAAAAACATATGCTATCTTTTACAACTGGGAGAAGACAAAATAAAACTTAAAGGGAAGAGAAACGGGGGGAAAATCCCTCAGATATAGGCTGGGGTAACATATCAAAACAACTGAAATAGACTAAATTTTCCCACCCCATTGGGAAATAAGACTGGCTGACATTTCTCTATCAATCTGAAGTTTAATTTAAAGTATTTTTATACACTTAGGCTACTTTGAGCCTAAGGTGACCTTCCATCTCTTTTTGGATCTAAATACTAAATATATGTGGTGTCTCCCATTGGTAGGTAAGTTACCTGAGGGAAGGCAC
This sequence comes from Myrmecobius fasciatus, assembly GCA_023553655.1. NCBI lineage: Eukaryota > Metazoa > Chordata > Mammalia > Dasyuromorphia > Myrmecobiidae > Myrmecobius > Myrmecobius fasciatus. The sequence continues at coordinate 117,599 of JAJPUD010003686.1, read as the reverse complement.
CAAGTTTTTGCTTTTGTCTTTGTATCCCTAGTATTTGGTATCTTGACTGGCACATGGAATGTGCTTACTAAATGCTTACTGGTTTGAGTTTCACAACGATCCCACTTTCATGGGTGTTTTCAGAGTCCATGTCATCAGAGAACCTGGACCAATAACAAAGAGAATAACTAGCTAGAATCAGAGAAAGTAATCCCTAGGAAGTACCACATCCAGCCAGGAGCAGAATGGACACTAAAGACAAAATGATGTATAAATGTAGTCACTGGAGAAGAGAGGCATTTTCAAGGAACAAGACCCTTGTACCAGAGAAGAATGTCAATTCTTGGCTCAAGAAAGAATTTTCAGGCCACAAAACACAAGGAGTTATGAATTACCCTTTTGTCACTTAGATATACCCTCAATATTACTGTGCCCCCAAGTTTCTTCCCATGAACCTGGGTGCATTTGTTAGGGAGCATGCCCCAGGGTTGAGGGACAGAAGGGAATGTTTCATACCACTATTCTCATTATACCATTTCAGTGGATGCTTTTGCTAAAGTCTTATTAAATCTTTTGGCTGATTGTTAATAGAGAGCACACCAGTAGGGGCTTGTGAACAACAATACTAAAAACCCTTATCTTAGAAACATGAGTAGTAGCCGAAGAATTATAAACAAAGAGAAATATAAGTGAAAACAACTCTAAGGTTTCCCAAGGTTTGTTTTTTTTCCCCCTAAGGTTTTCACCTAGCAAACTGGCAAAAAGAACAAAAGATGGAAATAACTGCTGTTGGAGGGGCTGCAGAAAAACAAGCATACTGATACAATGTTGGTGAAACTCTGAATTGACCTAACCATTCTGGACATCTGGATCCAAAACAAAGGCAATATTTCAAAAATCTCATAAAGAACAAAAACTGTAAGGAATTAGAGGAGAAGAGGGAAGGATACTATATAAAAATAAGGTCTAGATTTTTAGAAAATTTACCAACCAAACCACTATAACAAAGACTGTTTTGATGAAGCTAACTAATTCTCATGGCTATATTAGGAGGAATCATAGAGCAGCTTGAGTGAGCAGTGGATTAGAACTCTATGGAATGCAAGTTGATAAACATATACGGTTTCAAAACTGACTTAGCCTATCCATATTTTTCTGACACTGTGGCAGAGTGCAGGCAGGTGATGAATGGTCTGTACTCAAGGGCTGGCTTAGCTAAGTTCATAAAAGCTCATCTCACAGAATCACAAAATCTCAGAGTTGGCTAGGACCTGAGAAATTAACTGGTTCACCGCATACCTGGCCCAAAATTTCTCTTACAATGGACACAACATGCAGTCACCCAGACTTCGCTGGGGAAATGCCCTACTGTGTGGGGGAATATGGTAGGCCACTCTACTTCTGAGTAATGGATCGTTAAAGACCCGTGAATAATTCCTAGTAGGGAAAATGATAACTAGCATTTATATAGTGCTTGAAGGTTTGCAAAGCACTTTTCAAATATTATTTCATTTTATCTTTGCAACAACACAGAGAAAGATTACTGCTATCTCCATTTTACAGATAAGGAACCTGGTACAGGAAGAGATTAAGTGACTTGCTCATGTTTTCACATGCAGTATGTGTCTGAGACAGGATTTGAAGCTCTTTCTGACTCCCAGATTCAATTTTCTATTCACTACACCACCTGGAAGTAATTCATCTATAACTTATATTATTAGGTAACTTCTCCAGGAACTGAGAAGCTAAGTGACTTGCCCATGATCACTAAGTTAATATTCATCTTGATTTAATTAATGGTGTACTGCCCATAATAGGTCTGGAACAAAATGAAAAGGAGGCTTTTCTTTTTTCTTTTTTTTTTTTAATGTATTCTTTTTCAATTACATGTAAAATCAATTTTTAACACTCACTTTTAAAAATCTGAGATCCAAATTCTGTCCCTTCCTTCTTTCTTCTGGTTTCCCCTTCCTGAGAAGGCAGGCATATTGAAATATATTCTACATGTACAGTCATGCAAAATATATTTTCATATTAACCATGTTGTGAAAGAAAACCCAAAGATAGGGGGCTTTTCCTAACAGCAAACTGAAATCAATTTTTCAGATACCTCCAAAGATCACTCTTATCCTTCTTCCCTCAGAAGTCAAGCTAAACAATAATTTCAGTTTAAATTGGCACATTCCATGCACGTGACATATACAATCATGATTGATCATCACAACAACCTTCAGAGGTTAAGTGCTATTATCCCCATTTTTGTTGTTGTTTTTCAGTTGTGTCTGACTCTTTGTGATCTCATTTGGGATTTTCTTGGCAAAATTACTGGAGTGGTTTGTCATTTCCTTCTCTAGATCATATAATAGATGAGGAAATTAGGACAAACAGGATTAAGTGACTTACCAGGGTGACATAGCTAATAAATGTTTGAGGCCACATTTGAATTCAGGAGGATGAACTGTCCCGACTCCAGGACTGGTACTCTGTCCATTGTACCACTTAGCTACCCATTATCCCCATTTTACAGATGAGAAAATTGAATAGGAAAAAGATAAAAATTACCCCTTATGAGATATTCCTTTGCCACATAGGCATCCTAATGTGTGCACCAAGTTTAATTCTTCTCTTCGCAAGAACCCAGGTGTCAGGGAGTATGTGGGTTCACACACACACCCCTTCTTATCCTTCACAGTAGACTTACTGCTAGGTGATAAATTGGGAATGGGGAGAAGCAGAATCTCAGAACAGACTATGAAGCTGTATGATATATGGAAAGGACCTGGAGCTAGATTTAGGACACCTGAATTTCAATTATCACTCCTTCTTAACTATGCAAATGCTAGGAAAGTCCCTTCTATTCTTTGAACTTCTCTTTCCTTCTCTGTAAAACGAGTCAGACTAATGATCTCCAAGGTCTCTTCCAGCTTTATTCCTGAAATAAATATCTCAGAGACATATGTGTGGATTGTGAGACAGATGTGGGGACAGAATGTTGGACATGGAGGCAGCTAAGTGGAGCAACAAATAAAACATGGTCAGGAAGACCTGAATTCAAATCCAATCTCAGATACTTATTATCTATGTGACATAAGGCAAGTCACAACTTATATCTCAGTTTCTTCATCTGCAAAATGGATACACCTCCATTCTCAGGTCATTGTGAGTACTAAATAAAATAATAAATGAGTTAAATGGGATGTAAGGGATTTTCCAGCTCTAAAGCTAGGAGATAAGGAGAGGCAGTATGAAGCCAAATCACTAAATACTAAATTACATGAAACAATTGAAGAAACTCAATTTGGATATCCTGGGCAGAGGGAAGAGAGAAGAAGGATTGACCCTAAGAAGAGGTGAGGAGAAGGAAGGGAGCAGAAGGAGCAGAAGATCTGGAGGGAGAGTGGAGGTAAGGGTGGGGCCCACAGTTTTTACTGGTGATCATGCAAGGCGAGTTCCCAGTTCTAAGAGAAGGGACATGAGTCAAGGATGTAGTGAGGATTCACTAGTAAGTAGGAGAGAGGTTTGGAGGGGAAATAATGGTCTACTTTTTTTTTGGTAGCTAAGTATCACCATACAATATCTTAACAAACAGAATAAACCCAAGTTTGTCATTCAGAATGGAACTGTTCCCTGAGCTTCTGCCACACTCTGTGACTCTGATCACAGAACTGCAATTCATTATTTTGCTGAGAGATACTGTCAGTTTGGTCTTCCTTGACAACATGAACACAATCTATTCACATACAAGGTAAGAAATAGGGAGGCCCAGAGCTACAGGGCAGTCTCCTGACTCTAGAGACAATAGCAGGAGGCCAAATCCTAATTCTGGTGCTTACCTGATAATTTTAGATAAATCACTAAATCTCCATGGGCCTCAGTTTCTTCACTGATAAAATGAGGACCACAAGGTAGTCTCTTGAGATGAGATAAAAGGGGTCCCTTCCAACTCTAGATCTATGATTCTATACATTTTCTTTCTTTTTTATTAAAGCTTTTTTATTTTTCAAAACATATGTGTGGACAATTCTTCAACATTAGCCCTTGTAAAACCCTGTGTTCCGATTTTCCTCTATACGTTTTCTTGATGTTTTCTTTATTTTTTTTTCATTTGTTTGCAGAGAATGGTCTGGATGTATGGTTTTAATACTCTAAAGAACTCTCCTTATGGAATAGTCCTTCACTGATACCAGTCCAGATACAACTCCTTTGTAAGTTATAGTCTTCAAGTTACCTGGGGGCACTGAAAGGTTAAGGGATTTGTTGTATTGGATGCAGGACATAACTCAGATCTTCCTGATTCTGAGGAAGTGTTATTTCCTTGCTTTCTCTCTTATTTTAAAACTTCTAGGGGTTTTGTTCAATGGGCAACTTACCATAAGTGAAATACTGTATCTCTGGAGGCAGAGTGACTTCACTGAGGTCACTTTCTTCAATATAATTATCCACATACTGCTGTGCTTTGGTGGCCTGAAGAAAGGCTAGAAATCGGGCTGTGAAAGCTGCGATGAAGATGGAAAGCATCCCAAAATCGAGCACATTCCACAGCTGTAAAATGTATTCCCTCGGCCCTTCAAGCCAGAGCTCCTTACATTCCGACCACATCATCCCTGTTGGATTAACCAGAGAAGAGAGAAAACAGGGTTCCCATCAAGCCATCTTTGTCCCCGTTGCTAATGGCTATTCCTACAAATGGAAAGCTTATCTTGAAAAGGCATTTGGCTCAATTACTCCAAGAAGCCAAGTATTTATTTTCAAGGAACTGAAATTCAAATACCTAGTAATATTAAAATACCAGAGAAAGATAAATGGAAGAAGTGGAAACTGAAAGAAAATCATCCACCCTGGGGAGTAGCTAGGTGGCTCAGTGGATAGCTCACCAGTCCTGGAGACAAGAGGACCTAAATTCAAACCTAATCTCAGACACTAGCAGTGTGACCCTGAACAAGTCACTTGACCCCTTAGTGTCCCCAGGCATCTCTCTAAGACTATAAATTGCAAATGTTCATCTCCGGGAGGAATTTTGCCACAGAAGCTCCCAATGCCCATGGGTGGAGTCCAGATCCCACCCAAACTTGAAACATTATTGTCCCCCTTTTACAGATGAGAGAAAACTGTGCGACTCAGAGAGTTAAAGTTATTTAATGAACTTGCATACACACATAGATAGAGTTAGCAGGTGTGGGAGACGGCATCTGAAGCTAATTGTACCTGACTTCCAGTTAGAGGAAGAATATGGACATTTTTCTCACTTCTTACCTTAAGCAGGATTTGAATTCAACTCTTTCTCTCCTCTCTACTGTTTTATTTTTATTTATTTATTTTTTGCTAAGGCAATTGGGGTTAAGTGACTTGCCTGGGGTCACACAGCCAGGAAGTGTGAAGTGTCTAAGATCACATTTGAACTCAGGTCCTCCTGACTTCAGGGCTAGTGCTCTATCCACTGCCCCACCTAGCTGCCCCTCTACTGTTTTATTTACTGTGCCATACTGCCTCAAAATAAATAAAGGAATAAGGGTAGAGAGCCAATAAATTAAATTTGTTGTTCAGTCATTTTCAATCACAACTCTTCAATCTTCAGTCCAATTCTTTGTGATCTTGGAGAAGATACTAATGTAGTTTTGTCATTTCCTTCTCCAACTCATTTAACAGATGAAGAAACTGAGGCAAACAGAATTAAGTGACTTGCTCAGGGTCACACAGCTAGGAACTATCTGAGGCTAAATTTGAACTCATGAAGATGAGCCTTCTTGACTTTAGGCCTAGTGATCTATCTACTGTACCATCAAGCTGCTCCCCCTGCTCCCACCTTCCCAATTATATTTGAGGACAATTCCATCCTGTCAATCCTTAAAGTTCCCAGCCTAGGTATCATCCTTGTCTCTTTATCCCCACATCCAAACTGTTTCCAAGGCCTGTCAATTTTACCTTTGCATCATCTGTCAACTATGCCTTCTTCTCTTTTCTGACCCAGTCACAACCATGTTATAACACTTACCACCTTGTGCCTAGGCTATACAATAAGCTACGAGAGGGTTGCCTCCCTCAAGTCTCTCCTGACTCCAATTCATTCTCCATTCAGCCACCAAAGTGATTTTCTTAAAGTGAAGATTTGATCACATCATTCCCCAGCCCTACCTACTTAATAAACATCAGTAGCTCCCAGGATCAAAATCCTCTTTTAGCATCCAAAATCCTCTTTTAGCATCCAAAGCCCTCCATAACCCCTCACTAGTCTTTTTATACTTGACTCTCCAACATGGACTCAATCCAATGACATTGGCTTGGACATTCCATCTCTCATTCTGAGCACTTTGTCTGGCTGTCCCCTATTCTTGATATGCTCTCCTTCCTTACCTCTGCTTCCTGGTTTCTCTGACTTCTTCTGTGTCCCAACTAAAATCCCATCTTCTATAAGAAGGCTTTCCTAACCTCTCTTAATTCTAGTGCCTTTCCTATGTCAATTAATTATTTCCTATTTATCCTTTGCATAACTTCTTCACACATATCTGTTTGCTTGTTGTCTTCCCCATTAGACTGTAAGATCCCTGAGGATAGAGAATCCTTTTTTGTGTCTTTTTTTGTGCCTCCAGATCTTAGCAGTGCCTGATACAGAGTAAGTGCTGAATAACTGTTTATTGACTGGCTAACTGATGACTAAGGATGGCAAACATTTTCTTTTTTTAAATAAATAAAAGAGAATGTTTGCTATCCTTAGTCATCAGTTACCATCTTTAAATAATAGATTTTTATTTTCAAAATATATGTAAAGATAGTTTTCATCATTCACTCTTGCAAAACCTTACATTCCGAGTTTTTCTCCCTCCCTTCCCCCATCCTCCTTTTCTAGACAGCAAGTAATAAATATATGTTAAATAGGTGCAATTCTTTTATATATATATATTACATCTAAAATGCTGCAAAAGAAAAATCAGATCAAAAAGGGAAAAAATGGGAAATTTTTAAAAAGCAAGCAACAACAAAAAAGGTGAAAATACTATGTTGTGATGCACATTCAGTCCCCGCAGTCCTCTTTCTGGGTACAGATGGCTCTCTCCACCACAAATCTATTGGAATTGGCCTGAATTATCTCACTGATGGCAAACATTCTTATTCATAAAAATACTCAGCCTCCAAGTCTCATTCCCCTAATTTCAGATTTGGTAGTAGGTTGAGAGAAAAGAGATTCATCATCTCACCTGTATATATTAATAACTCATGTGAAATTATTTCTCTCTGGTATTGTTAACTAATTAATGAATCAGGACCAAAGTTTTTCCCTTCTACTTCATTCAGAATTCAGTCAATGTAGGCAATTTTGAGCAAAGATTTACCAAGAGTAAGATCTAATCAGACAGTAAAAGAAATTCTAAATTCAGGCTAAATTCATTGTATTTACTCAGACAGCTCTGGGAAAATATAGATTCTCCTTTGTCAGACAGGTGATATGGAAATTGATAAGTCTCTCTGTTCAAGATTTGGATGATCCTAACATAACAGAGCCCACCTCTCATTATAATATTCATTCTCTCATTGTTAACCAATCAGAGTTGCTTGCCACTTTCAGGAACTTTTGTTCTTCCAATGGCATAAAAACTATGAACCCACCATCATAAGGGGTTATTGGTATTCAAGAATGCCACTGACCTCTTTTTATTAATAAGCATGCTAGCTTTATTAATAAAATGATTAAATTACCCAGAAACCATGTCCCTCAAACTGTTAAAATATGACACACATTTCTTAGTGTTTTAAGATTTATAAAGCACTTCTCCAGAACTTTTTTACAATATTAGTGCACTAATCTCATTTTACAGATGAATAAATTGAGGCTCAGGGAGGTGACATGTATTTCCTATAGTCACAAAGCAATTCATTGCTGGAGTTAACATGTGAGTTTCCTGACTTAAAGACCAGCCCTGTTTCCATTAGTCTATACGACTTCAATATATTATCCTCAATTTCTGAAGATGACATGTAATGGCACTTATTATCCCTGTAGGATGGATAAGCAGACCAATGAGTCACAATAGGAATGGGTATGGCCTATTTTGGCTTGCAGCTTCGGGTGCTAGTTGCTATTTTCAGGTCTCTATGGCTTGGCCTAATAGAGCCACCTCATTCTTCATGATTAGAAGCTATGTAGGACTGTCTGAAAGTTTACAATAATCCATTCCTCATTTGTTCCAGTTTCTGAGGGTCAGATGGCTTTTCTCCTTGCCAAGGACAACCCATCATTTCCAGTGATGTCACCCCCTCCCATTTCCTCCAGGAGCTGGGTTGTTGTTGTTTTGTTTTTGTTTTTTGATAATTTCCTGCCTCTTTTTCATCTTCAGTCTCAACCTACAAGTACCTTAGCTTCCTCTCGTCCTAAAAACAAACAAAAAGTCCTACAAATACACACATTATTTAGGTCAAAGAACCTAAATTTTTGAAGAAATGTATAGGATCAACAACCATGTGAAAACATGTTGCAAGTCATTAATAGTAAGAAAAAAGCAAATTAAAATAGCGCTGGGGGTTTTATTCCACACCTAGCAAATGGATAAAGATGATAAAGAATGATCCTTATATAGCCTATATGGGTGTTAGTTGTATCCACAATCACACTAAATAACACATCTCCATCCCCTTCTACTTGACTCTACCTTATTTCATTTCTCTCACTAATTAATCACTTAACTCTAAGCTCCCTCCCTTGGCTCCAGTTTAAAAATATCACACTAAATAAACTGGAAAAATCTCTTTTTCCATTAGCTTAGTAGCTTAAAACTACACACAAAGACTTTTGGGCCACCCTATATGTACACAATCCCCTTATCTTTTAGGCTTAAATAAATGACAAAGTTACTGGCTATGTGATTTCTTAACAATATAACAGAAAATGAAACAAAAACATAAATAATTATTTACAATGTATCACCTAAGAGAACAATCCCAGCCAAAGTCATTTCTAACACTGCTACAGCCTACCTCTTCACTTCTAGGAAAAATAGTCTTACTAGCACTCCCAAGGTATCAGCCAATGTTTCTCAGGATTACATTTTTTCTCCCCTAGTCAAATTTAGTCTCTTAGGAAAGTTCTCTTAGTCCTTCCTCTCTAAACCTTGGACAGTGTCGTAAGTAACTTTCCAGAATAAAAATTAAACTTAGTCTCCTCAGAGAGTCTTCCAAAATAAACTAAACCTGTAACTTTCTGAGTTTAACATGTTCCTTAAAGGCATGGGATAAATACAAAACTTGGTATTATCTTTTATTTAAAGTCATTTACAGAGGAGCTGTGAGAAGCTAGCACCCAAATACAACATTGTTATATTGTGAATTTATGAAAAATAATTGGAGCAAAGTCAGCAAACTGTTCATATCCTTTGAGCATATATGCATACAATAAAACTTAAAACAACAAAACCTTTCACTTAAACTGCCTGTCATCCATTCAAGCTATAGTCTATTGCTTCTCCCTTTCACTTCAACTATCCTAGAAAAGTTTTCTATACTCTCTTCACCCCAACTCCTTACATCCCAGTCTTATAAAATCTGGCTTCCAACCCTACTACCCTGCTGAAATTGCTCTCCCTAAAGTTAGCACAGAGATGATTCCCAGATCTATACCAATTGAAGGTCTCCCTCCAGGACTCCATTGCCATATGCCTGGTAGGCATCTCCACCTGGATATTTCATCAAATAAAAGTTCCAAAATGAACCATATTTTTCTCACTAAATCTACCTTTCTTTCAAATTCCTATTTGATTTGAGAGAAAAGATGTTTTTCTAGTCATCCAGATCTGTAACCTTGGAGTCATCAAGTCTTTTTTTCCCTAGTTCTTCATGTCCAATCAATTGACTGGACCTTCCCAAAAGGTTTTATCTGTGCCCTTCTCTCTACTTACATAGCCACACCCTTGTCTAGGCCATTATAACTTTTCATCCAGCCTACTATATAGTAAATGATCCTCCTACCTCCAGCTTCCCCCCTGCCCAATTCATCCTTCACACACACACACACACACACACACACACACACACACACACACACACACCCCTACCAATGTGATATTTCTAAAGCAGAGGTATGACTGTGTTACTTCCCTGCTCAAAAACCTCCAGGAGTCCCTATTTTTTCTCAGATAACACGTAAAGTTTTAATATGACATTTAAGGGTCTTTATCATTTGTGTCCATGCCACTTTTCTAATCTTATGTCACTGTCCTCTCCACTTTACATTCCCTTACTTATGGTTGTTCTCTGAAATTGATATTTCATCTGATCTCCATGCCTTTCCACAAACTGTCCCCTCTGCCTGTATTATTTGTCTCTCTCTATCTCTCCTTTCTTTCTCTTTCCCCCCTCTTTTCCCCCTTTTTTCTCTCTCTCCTCTGTCTCTATCTCTCTCTTTTTCTCCTTGTCGATTTTTCAAGGCTCAGTCCTGGTACTACTTCCTATGTGAAATCTTTACTGACTTCCTGTTGTTGTTGCTGTTGTTTTTAAATATGGCTTCCCTCTTTGAATTATCTTGTGTGTACTTGCTTGAGTATGTGTTTTATTCACCTTATTAACCACCCAAGAGAGAGTAAGCTCCTTGAGGGTAGACACTGCCTCATTTCTGTTTTTGAATCCCTTGTATCTTATACAATGTCTGACTCATAGCAGGTACCTAATAAATGCTTGCTGAACTGTAAGGCATTGGATTTAATAAAAGTATTTCTAACTCTACTCCATCAACCCGTACGTGTCTATGCTGTGTAGAATGTTGTTAAATGTTCACTGATTGATCTGGGACTCTTTAGACCAATAACTCTGCCTTCAACTACACCACATACAGTTGGCTAAATCAGATTGAAGTCATCCTACTGTCCACATGGGGGAAGGAGGAACTAAATAGTCTAACAGACAATACATCAGATATGGAATCAGAAGGTGTACATTAAAATCCCAGTTCTGCCACTTACCATCTGGGTGTACTTGGAGAAGTTACTTCACTGCTTGGTGCCTCAGTTTCTTCATCTGTTAAATGAGGGAATTGAACTGGATGCTCTCTCATTTCTAATTCTAGATCCATTGGTTGCATTTTTTAGTCTTCAGGAACCCCTTGGGTTTCCCCTGTGGTAATGAAGGGCTTTTTAAATGCTTATAATTGAGGACTCACAAAAGTTCTGCCATGTCCCCTTTAAATGGGAGCCTGGCCTATTATTAAGGCTAATCTTTGTCATCTCCACAACTCAGTCATGGCCTTGCTGCCTTGGCCATACTTTTAACCAGGGGCTGCCTTTCATTTTCTAGAAGAGGATTTCTAGATGTGAGGAAGCTGATGCTTGTTCTGTGAATGTGCCCCTCCAATTCCCATATCTTTCTCCAATATCCAGCTTACCCATGCACCCATGGATCTCTGCTTCTAACTTCCTCCAGTGGGGCAAGCCTAGAAATAAGCAGCTGTCTGAACCAAGTAGAAGGCCAACCAGGCTTTCTATGCATATGTGTTCAGGACCTCAAGCCTTTTGAGATAAAGGAGAATTTCCATTCATCAGATGGAATACTTATCAAGGGCCCCAGGGAATAGCAATAGCTAACTGGGAGAACCAGGGCTGATGGTAAGGGGTGGGGAGAAGAAAGTGAGAGATGTAAAAGTTTCTTGACATCTAATGATCCACTATCTCATTTCAATTTCTATTTGCTAAGAAGAGATATAGTATAATTTCTCTTACATCATTAGTTATTTCATTGCAGCTGGGAATTCCTCTAAAGAAGCTCCCTCTACCAATCCAGGGAAGCACTTTCTCTCTAACCTAGAGCCTCAGAGAAATGCCTAAAGCACTAAAAAGTTACACTATTTTGTCCAGTGTAAAACAGCCCATATATATTAGAAGGAAACTTGAACTCAGGTCTTCCTGGCTGCCTTTAATATCTATGGCCTCAAGTTTCCTGGAATGCACATTAAAGCATTATGGGATATTTTAAATTTCTGACCTAACTACTTAATAAATAGAACTGTTAATTATTTCTTTGGGCCTAATGGTGCTGTGAAAAATTTACTTAGATAGTAAGAGCACCATGAACTGAAAAAGTCTAAGAACCTCTAAATTTAGCTTTGTGCTAAAATATTTTAAGATCTGGATGACCCCCCCCCCAAAAAAAAGTACAAAGTTTGACTGAACAAAATCAAGGAGCATAGAGAAAAGAGCCTCTAGGTTTGAAATCAGATAATCTTGGCTGTCACTTACTACCTCTGTGATCTTAGACAAGTAATTTCTGGGTCTGTTTCTTCCTGTTTAAAATGATGAAGTTAAACTAGATGGAGACAATTGGGTGGCACAGTAGATAGAACTCCTGGCCTAAAGTTAGGCAGATTCATTTTCCTGAGTTCAAATCTGGCCTCAGACACTTACTAACTGGGTAACTCTAGGTAAATCATTGTTTGCCTCAGTTTCCTATCTACAAAATGATATAGAGAAAGAAATTGCAAACCATGTCAGGATTTCTACCAAGAAAACCTCAAATGGGGTCACAGAGAATCAGGCATGACTGAAATGATTGAATAACAACAGACTAGATGGTCTCTATTCAAATCCTATGCTATATGCTGTTAAAGATGCACCTAATAAATTCTAAGAGGAAAATGCCAACTGGCTGCTAAGCCTTGGGGACAAAGATCAGATTTTATATTGATATTCAGGTCCAATCCTGCAGTAGACTAAAAATTATGGGATTTGATTTTTTTTTAATTGAATGAAGCAAAGTAAAAACTGTCTAATAGTTGATTTAGGATGAAACTGACAGTGGAACTGATTGCTATAAAAATTGGGAAAGTGCCAAGAGTAGGTAGTGGGGAGAAGAAGGGTTGAGGGTAGGGGGTGGGGAGGAGAAAGTGAAAGATGTAAAAGTTTCTTGACAACTAATGATTCACAATCTTATTTCAATTTCTATTTGCTAAAAAGAAAAGACATAATATAATTCCTCTTACATCATTGTAAGCCCATGAAAACTGGTTTGACTGGTACCTGGGATGTCCATATACTACAGATCAAGTGAGCCAGAAATCAGGCATTGCCCCCTCCCAAGCCATCTGTTTCCTGTATGACTTAGAATCTCTCATTCTTTATTCTTTTTAAACAACTGATATCAGTGCTCCAGTGCTCACTGCCTTGCCTCACCAATAACTAGGTAGTCTCCCATTAGTGCCATGCTACCTTTTTATCTAAAATTATATACGTTTGGAAGCAGCTAGGTGGGAAAATGGATAGAGCACCAGCCCGGAAATCAGAAGACCGTAAGTTCAAATCTGGTCTTAGACACAACTCGTCCTAGCTATGTGACCCTGGGCAAGTCACTTAACCCCAATTGTCTCAGGAAAAAAAAATATATATATAAGTTTGAGCCCTGCAATTTTAGGCCTAGGACTGCAGAATGCTGCTTGTTTGTATATATCTGAGCAATTAGTCTGAAGTAGAGCTAGAGAGGAAGCAGAGCTGTTCCCCAATGGTACCTGGCTGCCATCCCTATGTGGCAGTATCACTGCCTCCCCCTTTTGCCCTCAATCACCAAAAAAAACTAGTTCTCCCACACTGCTTGGACTTCTGTCTAGGCATAAGCCATCTGAAAAGCAAGCCAGATGTGTCCAAGTGGATGAGGGACTCTGGGTAAAAACAAACAAACTAGCAAAAAAGCCCTAATGGGCCTCTGGCACTGAGTTATCAGGAAACCTTCTTAATAAACAATGTCTACAAAGCAGACCAGATGAAGAGTTCACAGTCCCATGAGATCAAGATCTACTTGAACCTTAGAAGCTAACAATTATAATTATTCAGTCTATCCATAGTCCTTTACAAAAAAGGATTCAGGCTTCAGAAACAAATGGATGATCTTGGACTCATTTTCCCCTTAGATGGAGAGACAATCCTTAACATATGAGTCGGGGGGGGGGGGGGGGAGTAGGGGGAGAGAGAGAAACAACCAGCTTGGGGATCATTAGTCAACAAGCATTTATTTAAGCTTTTACTGTGTGCTGAGCACTTTACTAAGCATTAAAACAGGTGTGTCCCTGCCCTCAAGGAGCTTACTTTCTAATGAAGGAGACATCCATAACTAGACACCTAGAAAGTTTATGCAGACTATAGATACATAGAAAGTCTATGCAGAATAAGAATGGCTTCCTGGAGAAGGGGGGAGGGAGGGGAGCTTGGGTAACTAATTGATACAGGTGAAGAGGGCAGAACATTCCAAACAGTGGATACAGCCTGTGCTAAGGCATGGAACTAGGGATTGTATGCTTGCTTATCTTTGTTTTCAATCTTACCTCAGGCCTCTGCACATAGTAGGAGTTTTTAAGACTTGTCACATTGAAAGAGGTCACATTATAAGTGGTAGGCAGTGTGGTATAATGGGAGATGGAATGGAGTGTTTGAGGAATTGCAAGTAGGCCACTGTAGCTGAAACATGGTATGTATGAAAGGGCAAAAAAAAAAAAAAAAAAAAAAGGAAGGAGTTAGGTTATGAAAAACATTAAATACTAAACAAAGAATGGTATATTCAATCCTGGAAGTAATAGGGAGTTAGTGGATGTTAAATGTTAGTAAAATCACCCTGATAGCTGAGGGGAAAATGGAATGGTTCCACCACAAATGCTTACTAGCTGTGTAACTCTTAACCTCTCATTGATTTGATTTCCCTATCTATAAAATAAGGAGATCAGCCTAGATAGCCTCTAAATCTACGATCCAGTGATCTTCATCCCTCTCCAAGAATCACCAGCATCATTGTTTTTATATAGTATGATCCAGTTTATAAAGGTTGGGGCAATGATTTTCAGTAGAAATCCATAGCAAATGAAGTAGATACTTTGTCCTCCCCTAATAATTTCCTAAATCAGAAAAACTTGAATGAATGGAGAGTCACTCACTTACCGAGAACCCATACCATGATTAACATCTCAGTCCAGGTAAACTGGGTTGTTTTCACCCTGAAGATTTGCTTTGGGTAGTCGATGACTGTGATGTTTGGGAGCGTTGTAATGCCCTCAAATCTGTCCGAGGCATTAAATACCAGCAGGCACAGGAAAATAATGAAGGAAGCAGCATGGGCCACAAATTTCATGAATGGGCTTCGGAGGATTTTTCCAAGCTACCACATGCAAGACAGAAATTTAAAAAAAAAAAAATTCACTTAAGAGAACATGGCTACTTACAGAAGACATTCCATAGAACAAGAAGTAGAGGAAATATATGCTTTCTTTTCTTTATATTCATAGTCCTAATTCAATCTCCTGTAATATAAAAAGAAGTATGAGTTTTTAAAGGCTTGTTGCATTAAATAGAGGTGAATAAATAATAGATACCCAATGTGACATAGGGGATAGAGTGCTGGACTGGGTGTTCCAAAGACCTGCCTTCAAATTCTCCCTCAGAAGCTTAGTGGGTTTATGAATATTATTTCATTTGATTCTCACTATAACACTAGAAGGTTGCTGCTATTACTATTCCTCTTTTATAATTGGGGAAACTAAGGCAGAAAGTGGTTAAGTGACTTAATCATGATTACAACAGCTAATAAGTGTCTGAGGCAGGATTTAAACTCAGATTTTCCTGGCTCTCCAAGCCCACTACCCTTTGCACTATGGTATCCTCAAAGGCCTCTAACAGACAAGGGAGGCCTGCTCAGGGTACATAGGACTCAAGCACCTGTTGTATCAGGTCACAATCTTAGGATGGCCCTGTTTGATTTTTAAAAACTCACTGCCCTTTTTTAAACCCCAAGTCTATCTGTCTGAAAGGACATGAAAGGATGATGTTAACAACAATGATGACAACAGCAACAAAACAACAACGAGACAACAAGAAGAAGGAAGATGATGATCTGGAGTCAGAGGACAGAAAATTGAATCTCATCTCATTTACTGACTATTGGTGTAACATTAGGCAAGTCCCTTTTGCTCTCTGAATCTGTTCCTCCCTGTAAAATGAGATTAGAGTATCAGGACTCTTCCATTCCCGAGTCTATAAGATCCCAGTAGTCATAGTTATCATTTTATAGCATTTTAAAGTTTTCAAAGAGTTTAGCTCCTTTGAGTTACACTACAACCCATAAGATAAAGTAGGTACTGTTATTAACCCCATTTTATAGATGAATAAAATGAGGCTAAGAATAAAGTGACTTGCCTAGGATCACACAGTTAAATATCTACAAGTTGCATTATGTCCATTTTATAGATAAGAACACTGAGGCTCAGGAGGTTCAGTTATTTGCCTATGTTCATGGATGTGTTAAGGACTCTTTTAGTTCAAAACCCTAATTCTATGAAATATTTGCAAATGTATTTCAGGAAAGAGCATGGAATAGCCAATTGACTGCTGTGCCTATTACAACAGAAGATGAGGAGTCAATTTCTTAAAAGTCTAGGAGAAGTACTACCTCTTACCCCATTCTTAGAGTATGATGTTTTCCTAGTTGGTTACCAATGTCAGCTATTCTAGTTTTTAGTGCACTGCTTCCCCACCCCCCAACACACACACACACACACACACACACACACACACACACACAAAGTGCTTAATCAATTCTTATCAACTCACTGCTCCAATATTAAGCAAGTATACATTACAAAGGGATTGAAGAACCCCTACCCCCTACCCTGTAGACTAAAAATAATTTCTAATTCAGTTCTACAACATTTAGTTTGGACTTTTTAGAACTTAGGAAACTAAGATTCAGCTATGGCTACTAAAACCTCCACATCAAATTATAATGAATATATGCATAAAATTTAATCACTGGCTCAATGGTTAAGAAAATACCAGACAATTGTGGCAGAGGCTGGTCTGTTCTCCTCTCACAAGATATTATAATTAGTCATAATAACTAATATTTACATTGTACTTTTGAGTTTGCACAATGCCTTGCAATTATTACTTTGTCCATGATAACTCTGTGGTATAGATACTATTATGGTTCCCTTTTTACAGACAAGGAAACTGAGTCAGAGCGGTGAAGGAACTTGTTTACGATCATACAACTAATATGTATCTGAGGCAAGATTTGAATCCATGAAGCTAGTATACTATCTATTATGATACCTAGCTACTGATCTCTAGCTTAAATTTAGCAAGGAAACAAGCATTTATTAATCACTTCTATGTTCCTGTGCCTAGCTTAGCCATTCTCAAAAAGCTTCTATGAGAAGTGAATACTAAGAAAATAAAGCTATTTTAGGATCAGGATTTAAAAAAAACCAAAAAACCTCTTTATCTTGTCCTTTCCTGATCTTCCCCTTTGCTCCCACCTCTATTATTATTCCACCTCTCTCCTTGAAATTAATTTATATTTGCCTACTTGTGCTCCTGTTGCATTTCTCACCTTCCCCCCCAAGTTCTTTGAGAGCAGGATTTTTAAAAATTTGTGGCACAGTATTGTAGGCATTATAGGTGTTTAATAAAGATCCACTATATTGAATTATCTCAATAAAAGAGCAAACAGTATAACGGGGTGATTTGCAGAACAGTATAATTTATTCTAATGGAGAGTCAAATGGAGAAAATGGAAACAGGTTCATTGGTTTAGACCTTCTAAGGTGTTTTAAAAGCCAGCAAGATCTAATTCCTCATTTTACAGATGAAGAAACTGAGGCACAGAAACACTAAGTAACTTGCCAGGATCACACAGTTAAATTAAGTACCTGAGATGGGCTTGAACTGAGATCTATCCAGGGGTGAACTGGAGCCCTCAAAATGTTCATAAAGCATATCAAATTTAAAGCGAGTTACAGGTACTTTTTTTCTTCCTGGAGCATTAGTAAAACCTTTACCAGAACATCACTCGGTCTTCTTGACTAAAAACCATGTACTCTATGCATTATGCTCGCTCATGAAAATACTTAGATACTTAAGCTTATAATTATATGAAAGATTCTTCCACACCTTCCAAACCATGTCATGATTTATCCTAAAAGGACCATGTGCTATGATTTTTTTTTTCCAAAAGATATTATGAGATGCTGAAGAAGTCATCAGTAATGTTCCCCTGACCTAAGGAAATTCCCCCTCCACCCCCCAAGAAGTAAGAACACTTGCTGTTTTGTTTTTTTTTTCTTTTTGCTGAGGAAATTGGGATTAAGTGACTTGCCCAGGGTCACACAGCTAGGGAATGTTAAGTGTCTTCCTGACTTCAGGGCTGGTGCTCTATCCACTGCACCACCTAGCTGCCCCTTGCTAGGGTTTTTTTTCAAGTAAATTACACATTTTACTTTCTGGGACTTCCCTCTGAATCCCCAAAACCTCATCCTTTATTGGAAAAATAAAGGAAAAGAATTTTATTCTCCATCTGACCTTAATAATTATTGAGACTTATATAAGCAGTGAGATAATGCAATGGATAGAGCCCTAGACCTGGAGTCAGGAAGAGCTGAGTTCAAATTCAGTATCAGACCCTAGCTGTGTGACCCTGGAAATGTCACCTTCCCCATTTGCCAGTCTCCTCAACTGTAAAATGGGGATCATAATAATACCTACCTCCCAAGTTTATTATGAGGATTAAAAGAAATAATATTTATAAAATGTTTTGCAAACTTTAAAGCTACATATAAATATTAGTTGTCATAATCCTCGCCATCAGCATCATCATCATCATCCCCACCTAGGATCACAAAATTAGAACTAGAAGAAGTTTTTACAGGTTACCAGGTCCAACTGACTCATTTTACATATAAGGAAACTGAAGCCAGGGGAAATGGAGTAGCTTGAAGGGTCACACAGCTAGTAAGTTGCTAATGCTGGATTAAAATTTTTCCCAGTTCCAAGTTCACAATTCTATCCATTACCCCATGTTGCTTGTTGAAAGATTTATCCTCCTGAACTCAGTTTAGGAGTTCCCTGTTCCATACACCTCCCCAGGCTCCTCTTCTCTCCCTCAAACTTTCCTGAAGATCTTTCATTAAAGACTGTTCTGTCATCCCCCTATCTTGCATTTGTGCTTTTATGTATCTATGTTATTTTCCCAGAAGATGGAGAATTCTCACACAGATGTTATAATCGGGTCATCTTTGCATCTTCAGACTGGCTTAACAAATCTTTGTTTAGTTTCAATGAATTATACCAGATGAAAAAGAGCTTAAAATGTTTGAGGTTTTGGTCAAAAAATAGAAATGCCATGCAACCTAATAATAGCCCAGTCTTTGAAATAAACTACAGGGGTAGTTGCAAAGCAAGATGAAATTTTAAAAAGAGCACAGAAATACTCTCAGAGGTATGATTTCTTGAGAGCAGAAAGGTGGCTTAGGTTTTACCAAAGGGAAATGAAAGATCAAGAAAGGATGTCTGTTGGGAGAAGTCACTTTCATCTGGGAATGCCATTGACCTATTTGGCCTGAAATATGCACTGATTTTTAATGAAATCAGAGTTTTGGATTTTGTAAAAGAAGAAAAATCAGGCCAGATTCTGACCCCTCTCTGGCAGTCACCACTTACTTACTACCCTCTTGCAGAATCTGCCTGTATGATCAGCATAGTCTCCCTAGGTTTGTTAGAGACCCTTCAGTATGATCAGACTTGGTTATCTCCAGTTTTGGACAAATTTGTTAAGTGTCCATCTGATCTATGGCATTCTTTCTTCTCCTGGTCATTCTCCCAGCCTGATCTTAGACTGAAGTCAGAGCAGCATTAATAGGTATATTTTAAGGGGTCTCATCTTGAACAGTTGGTCTAAAACTTCACTGTCAAACCTTTCCCTAAGCTTTAAAGAATGACTTGAAAGAGAGCAAGGAGAAGGAAAAGAAAGGGGAGGAAATGTTTTTTTGTTTGTTTGTTTGTTTTGTTTTGTTTTTTTTCCCTGAAGCTAAAAACATTTAGTAATATTTGTAAAGATGATACTTCTTTGCACTGGACAGATAACTATGCTGCTATTATTCTTTTGTATTTAATGTTCTGTGGTTCAAGTCCCATATGAATAAAATGACAGCTTTCTGTGATTAAATAAAAGTAGTGGAATTGAAGGTCAACCTCTATAGGTTCAATGATGGTATCTGTGGGACAATTCCAGAACAACAGGGATCATGGGTACCTTATCCTGGTCCCAGCTACTTTTGATTTCTTCCTTTAAGTCTCAATTTATTACTCCCACTATTAACAATAATGGCTAACATTTCTGTAGCAATTTATATATAGATTTGCAAAGCATTTTACAAATATCTCTTTTAGGTTCACAACACCACCAAGAAAAAAAGTGCTGTTACCATTATCATTATTGCTATTATTATTATTAGCATTTTATTACCTTGTTCTCATACAGAATACTGAAATTCTTGGGGCAATTTTAACCTACTAAAGATCAAATTAGCTATTAATTAAGCTTTGATAAGTCTTTAAAGCTTAAAACTGCATTAAAACTTTTGGGACACTTTTTTTTGATGAAATTTGAATAGAAATGGTCTAGGAACAAATTAATACTATCTTTACTATTATTTTTATATATTTATTGTTCTGTGAACTATTGCATGGGAAGATAAAATGACTTTTCTATAATTAAAAATGGTATATTGGGATATAGACTTATTATTTATTCTCAGTATGAGGAGGAATTATAGATGTTGCTGAGTCATTTGACAGTGAATGGGGGATATCCATCAGTTTGGGAATGTCTGAACAAGTGAGGTATGTGAAAGTGATGGAATATTATTGTGTAAGAAATTATGAAGTTTGGGATTTTATATGAACTGATACAAAGTAAAGTGAACAGAACCAGGAAAACAAGATACAAAGTAACAGGAACATTGTAAAGATTGCAAAAATTGTGAAAGATTTAGTAACTCGGTTCAATACAATAATCCATCAAAATTCCTAAGTAGTCAAGATGAAAAACCCTAAGATAAAGAATTGATTGATTCAGAGTGCTGATTAAAACATTTCTCTCTCTCTTCCTTCCTTTCAAAATGGCTAATGCAGAAATTTGTTTTGCATTAGTATACATATCTGTATTAATTTTTGAAAAAGAGAGAGAGAGAATGAATGAGAGTGAATGAGAGAGAGAGACAAAGACAGAGAATGAGACAAAAAGAGAGAAAGAGACAGGCACAAACAGATAGAAACAGAACAAGAGAGAGTGAATGAGAGAGAGAGAAAGAATGAGAATGAGAGAGAAAATGAGAGACAGAGACAGTAAGACAGAGAGAATAAGATAGAGAATGAGACAGAGAGATACACATAGAGAAAAAAGAGGAGAGAAGGAAGAGAAGACAATAGAAAACAAGAGAAGAAAAATTTGGAACAAAAAAAAAATAAAAATATTTCTGTGCTTTAAAAAATAAAGCAGACTCCTAAAAAATACAGTGAACAAGATGGAGAGGATGACAATTATAGGGAGCCTGCTTAATTCTCTCTCAGACACACAGACCAACTCCCTAAGGAATACCTTGAATCAACATCACAAGACATTAAAGTAGGAAATTCAGTACCCTGCTACATGGGGCAATCCAGTAGCCAATGGCCAGGAATGGCAGTCCCAAGGCCACTACCAATACCACCAAACACTTGATAGCGATGGCCTGTTCCCGTAATCCTGAGAGGTTCTCGTACCAGATAGTCAAAA
Source organism: Myrmecobius fasciatus (assembly GCA_023553655.1). Classification (NCBI taxonomy): domain Eukaryota; kingdom Metazoa; phylum Chordata; class Mammalia; order Dasyuromorphia; family Myrmecobiidae; genus Myrmecobius; species Myrmecobius fasciatus. Next base: position 96,062 of record JAJPUD010003686.1, on the reverse strand, counting down.
GCTGCTGTTGACAGTTGGGATGAGCCACAAACTGCAGATAAACAGAAGTAAATACATGTTACAGAGCCATAGTCAGAGCTAGACAAATATTGAATGCACACAGAGCCCAGAGACCCAATTACTTCTTAAGGAGCTAGAAACTTCTCATTAGTGTTGCCCATTTCACTTACATGAACAAAGGATTTAATATTTTAATGCTTCCAGCCCTTTTTGTAGTGGCTAGAAACTGGAAATTGAATAGATGCCCTTCAATTGGAGAATGGCTGAATAAATTATGGTATATGAATGTTATGGAATATTATTGTTCTGTAAGAAATGACCAGCAAGATGATTTCAGAGAGGCCTGGAGAGACTTACATGAACTGATGCTGAGTGAAATGAGCAGAACCAGGAGATCATTATACACGGCAACAACAGTACTATATGACGATCAATTCTGATGGACATGGCTCTCTTCAACAATGAAATGTTTCAAACCACCTCCAATTGTTCACTGAAGAAAGCCATATACACCCAGAGAGAGGGATGCGAAATGTGGACCACAACATAACATTCTCATACTCCTTGATTGATGTTTGCTTACATTGTGTTTCCTTTATCTGATATATCGTTCGTGTAGATAAGATTTTTCTTGCACACCAATGATAAGTTTGGAAATATGTATACATATATTCGATTTGCCAATATTTTAACATAATTAACATGTAGTGGATATCCTGCCATCTAGGGGAGGGGTGGGGAGTTGGGGGGAAAAATTTGTAACGGAAAGCTATGTAAGGGTTATTGTTGAAGAATTACCCACACATATGTTATGCAAATAAAATAAAAATTTTTAAAAAAAAAGTACAAAATTGAAAAAAAAATATTTTAATGCTTCAAGAGTCCATGATGCCATTGGTATGGACATGCCCTCCACCACTGTAGATCTGGACCCCCTCTAAGCCTTAGCACACAGTTTTATGAGTGTATATGACAGAAAGAAAATCATTACTCAGCAGCCAGTTTCACTGGAAATAGAGTCCGTAAATATGCATTCTGGCCCTTGGCTAGTCAACCTATGGAACAGAGTGTAGCTGAACCTATATTTTTTCTCTTTTTAACAACAACAAAAAAAAATTGTGGACTCCCTTCCTCCAACCCCATATGATTATAAGTAGCTATCTGTTAATGGAGAACCATTGATGTAGGGAATATAAGATTCGGTTGTATTTAAGTTTATTGATTTTTAAAAGTATTTGCTTTGGAAAAATCTTAGGTTTATAGTTATAGACAGATTTGGAAGGGATATTAAGAGGCCATCATGTCTTTATAGATGAACAAACTTAAGTCCAGAGAAAGATAAATTGGCTTGCCCAAAGTCACACAAGTAGCAAGTAGAAGAGGTCGAATTTGGACCCAAGTCTGTCACGAGTACTCTTCTCACTGAACCTTACATACTCTGTGACTGCAGGCAAGCCACTTAATTTCTCTGGGTCTCAGTTTCTTCTATAAAATGAGGGGATTGAATTTGATCCATAAAATTTGATCCAAAAAATCTTACTCAGTCCTAAATCCTATTAATCTATAATTCTGAAAAGAAAACAATAAAAATTTTTAAAAGGCAGAAGAACTAACTCTGACTTGGCTAAATATTGATTCTGCTTTAATCAAGACAGAATTAATGGTATTGAATACCCTAAGTAATTTTCCAAAGTAGTGGACCACTTGCAAATAGATAAACATACTTGCCAATGGATATATTTCCACATATGAATTTTACAGCACTAGGAACTTACATTCAACAAAGATAAAAACATAATAGTAATAACTTATTTTTAAAGCATTCTTTCTAAAATTTGCTTAGTGCTTTAAAGTTTATAATGAGCTTTAAGGTTTATAAGCAGCTTTACATGTATTATCTCATTTGAGTCATAACAACTGTATGAGATATGTAATGTTGGTCTTATCCCCATTTTTTAAAAGAGAAGACTGAGATTCAGAAAAGTTAAATGATTCATCCATGGTTACACAGCTAAAAAGAGCCAGAGATAGGGATTGAACCTGGGTCATTCTGCTTCTAAGATATACATTTGGTTCACTCACTATGCCATGCTGTGCCCTGTACACACATATGATTTCAGGCTTATAGTTAGTGAAGATCTGAAATGAATATCACTAAAAGAATAATTGGAAACTGGCTATTTCCTCTTCTAGACTGAAAAGACATCAAAGACAGCTCACAGTATAATGGACAGACTGGAGCCAGGAACACCTGAATTCAAATGTAGCCTCAGGTTTCCTAACTGTGTGACCCTAGGCAAATCATGTAGCTTGTCTGCCTCAGTTTCCTTGCATGAAAATGAGAATAAAAATAGTACCAACTTCCCAGGATTGTTGTGAAAATCAGTTGAGATATTTGTAAAATATTTTGCAAATCTTACAATACCTTATATATGCGATTTGAAAAAATCATTACCAAACCAAAGTTTAATTTTGTAAATCAGAGCTTCTTAATCTTTTTCCACTCATGACCTCTTTTCACTTGAGAAAATTTTACATATACTAGGTATATAAATATATAAAATAGGCATGCAAATCAAACACTTACTAATAATAAATCATAATTTCATGACCCCCACACTCAGTTACATAACCCCATATAGGGTCACAATCCACAGTTTAAGAAGATTTGTTGTAGGTGAGTAAAGGATGACCAAGGCCAAAGAACAGAGGTTCCAGGTTCACCTTAATCCAAGGAACTGGCAGCCTCTTCCTTCTGGCTAGGCTCCAAGACATCTATCTATCCTTCATAAAAGTATTACTCAGGTTCCTTTTCCATTACTACCAAATGTATTTCCCAGGGGATGGCATGAGAGCATCTTTGTTTTAACCTTATTCTGGTTTCTCATCTTTCAATATCACCTACTGTAAGAGGTCAATGTTGTCTTTGAGGGCTGACAAGGTAAAAAGGTTTTCTGCTTTTAATTCAAAACAATAGTAAGTCAGTTGATCATAACATTTATTAAGTGCTTACTGTATGCCAGACACTGTGCTAGTGCTAGGGATACAAAGGCAAAAACTAGTCTCTGTTCTCTCAAAGGACCCAAAAGCTAATGAGAACATTCCAATGTTAATAAGAAGCAAATCTGAAGAAAAATTATTTTAATGTATCTAAGCCATGTACACGTGGTGGTCTTGGTTCCTCTCCTCTTAATTTCTTCTAAACTAACTACACATCTTCCATCCTCGCCATTCAATTTAAACTATCCTCTTTGAAGCTATCAATGAACTCTTGATGATCAAATCTAATGACCTTCCTTTATTTTCCTTGTCCTTCCTTTCCCTGGCTTACCATTCCCTTTCCTCCCTTCCTCTTATGTTTCCTTGCTTCCCTTTACCTTCTCATCTAGTCTCTGGCCTTAAATCTTTTCCTTCTTCTCAATCCATCCCCCATCCTCACAGAAGTGGACTTCCAAAAACTCCGATATAACCATCTCATCCCTTACTCAGTAAATAACAGTGGATCTCTGTTATCTTCAGGATCAAAAATAAAATCTGCTTGACACATAAAATTCCCAATTTACCTTTGCAATCCTCTTCCCAAAAATAATTATTCCTTTCCATATTCTATAGTCCAGACATCCTCAAATACCTGCTATCCTTCAAAAGCAGTGCTATATTTCCTATCTCAGTAACTTGGAACTAACTCTATACCCAGAATATTTCAGCTCTCCATCCCCAACTCTGCAACATGGGAGTTCCTGCTTTCCTTTAACACTCAGATCAAGCAGCACCTTTATGAAGATACCTTTTCTGGTTCCAGCAAAATAATCTGTGACCATTTTTCTTAAGCAGTCAAGGAAGTTTAGAGAATAATAGTTGAATTGTGAGGTATGATTATAGAGAGGAATTGAGAAAAAATAGTTAATGGTGAAGTTTAAATAAAAGCATGAAAGAGATACAGACAGACAGAGACAGAAAGAGACAGGGAAGGGAGGAAAGAAGGAGGGAAAGGGAGAGGGAGAGAGAATGGAGGGGGAGAGGAAGAAGAGGAAAGAGAGAAGGAAAGGAAGAGGGAGGAGAGGGAGAGAAGGAAAAGAAGAAGGGGAGAGGAAGAGGGAGAAGGAGGAAAGGAGGGAAGAAGAGGGACAGAAAGAGAGACAGAAAGAGAGAGGATAAGGAAAAGCTTTCTTGGAAGAACTGCTTAATTTTAAAATAGCGAAAAAAATATTATGACAAAAATGTTAGGAGGAATAAAGTATAAAGGAATTCTTTCTATCTCCACTAGAAAGAGATTGAATGAGCTATAGTAAACAAAGGATTAAAAGGACATCTTTCTTCAGAAAATTGTTTTTACTTTTATCTCACAAATGGATGTGAAGAATTCTTGAGAAGAGAATTGGTATCATGAGACAAGTGGATGGTAGGACTAGGTTATATAAGTGAGAAATCAACAATTGTCCTTCAGCCAAAGGTGACTTTGGCTGTGATTTTTTTTCTTATACCTTGCAGATGTTCTTGTTTTATTATTTGTCTTGTCCTTATGTTATTATTGATTACCTTGTTAAGAAATTGTGTAGCCAATTACTTTAATATGTATTTATCTAAGCAATGATGGGTTTTGATAATAGACAGATAAATAATCACTTAAAGGAAAAGAAATTTCTCCAGTTTACTAAAGAAATAATGTTTAACTTATTATCTATTAAATAAATAATACTTTAAAAACTATGGAAGAGAATGCTAAGCTAGTTGATTAATTAATAAGAGGTATAATTTTAATAATGAATAAGGAAATATTGAAAAATTCTACTGATTTTTTTATATTTCCAAGGAGGTATTTTTAGTGCCCCTGAATTACTCTAGAATTTGGGATCATGAGAATGAATATTTTAAGGAGTCAAGTAACAGGCTGAAGGGAAATTACATATGATTCATAGATATAGATACCAATATCTATATCTGGCCATCTATATCTTATCTACATATACATACACACATATATGTATGCATATTGTCTCCACCATTAACATTTAAATTTTTGGAGAGCAGTGATTGTTGACTTCTGTTTCTACAACTCCCATGTTCAGTATAGTTCTTAACAGAGGGAAAGCATTAATAAATGTTGACTAACTGTCTGAGTTACTTAATCCTACTTATGAAGTTAATACCAAAAGCCAACTTGTAGATTTAAAAGTCTCAAAAGGAAAATCATTTTGTGTTTCCTTTCTTTTTGTTGAGTGTTTCTCTAAACAGTTACCTCAGCTCTAAGATGTACCAGCTAGAGTTACTATTCAAACTAATTCCTGTGTTTAACAGGGAGGAGCAGCAGGATATAAGAACCGAGACCCTAGAATCTAAATTAGAAGATCTGAGTTCAAGATGAAGCTTTGATGCTTGATAGCTGTGTGACTGGTTCCAAGATGATTCACCTGTTTGTTCAGTCTAAGTTTCCTCATTTGTAAAATGAGACTTGAACTTTTTGTATCCTTGAACTCTCAGGATTGGCACCTTAACTACAGGAGCAGTTTTGGTGTATATGACCAATAGATCTATGTCCCTAAGTGCAATATAAACAGAAATGGATTGGTAGTTAGAACTGGATTCAAGTCCTGGCTCAAGCTACTTGTGTGACTTTGAAAAAAATAAGCTTCTCTGAGACTCAATTTCTCTATTTATAAAATAAGGTATTAAAAAAACCACAACCTACTTCACAGACTGGTTATAAGTACTTTATAAAGTGTGAAATATCAGGCAGACTGAATCAAAAGTCAGAATTAAGGTTTCTGAGAGAAATAACAATTTCAGATGTGCAGATGGTGCCACTGTGATGTTAGAAATTGAAGAGTTAAGAAGTCCCTTGATGAGCATGAAAGAGGAAAGTATAAAAGTTGGCTTGAAACCTAACATCAAAAAATTAAAATCTTAGCAATTGGTTCCCATCACTTCCTGGCAAATATAGGGAGAAGAAATGGAAGCAGTAGTAGATTTTATATTCTTGGGCTCAAAATCATTGCAGATGGAGACTGAAGCCATGAAATTAAAAGATGCTTGCTCCTTGGAAGAAAAGGACAAATCTGAATAGCATACTGAAAAGCAGAGATATCACCTTGCCAACAAAGGTCCATATAGTGAAAGCAATGATTTTTCCAGTAATACAAATGGTTGTGAGAGTTGGACTAAAAAGAAAGGTGAATGCCACAGAATTGACGCTTTTAAGTTGTGGAACTGGGGAAGATTTGAGAGTCCCTTGGACATCAAGATCAAATCAGTTGACACCTAAAATTAATTTAGGCTATTCACTGAGGGATCAAATACTAAAGTTGAAGCTTAAATACTTTGATCGAATGAGAAAACAGGACTCATTAAAAAAGATCCCGATACTGGGAAAGATTGAAGGCCAAAGGAAAAGGGGACAGAAGAGGATGAGATGGATAGATAGTGTCATGGAAACATTGAACATGAACTTGGACAGAATTAGAGATAGTGGAGAATAGTAGGACTTGCCATGGTATGGTCTGTGGGAATGACAAAGAATTGGGCAAAGCTAAACAACAATACTTTGTAAAGTATTAAATAATGATCCATTTTCACAGGTTCCATTTAAATTTACAGAGCCATAAAATTAGTTTCACAATTGGAAGAGACCTTGGTAGTCATCTACATAAGTCACATTTGAACAAGAATTCTCACTACAACCTGCCTGACAGATATCTATTTGATCTTTTTTTTTTAAGCTTTTCAATCAATGAAGAGGGACCCATCTTCTTCCAAAGCTGACTCCAATTGCTTCCAAGTGTGTCCCTACTTCAGGCATATATCTGAATCTGAAATCTGTAGTCAATTTCCAGTTTTGCCACATGGAACAAAGCAGAGGCTGAATTCTTCTTCCACACGACAGCCTCCACATTCTTGAATCCCTCTGAATCTTCTCTCCTCCAGTTTGGTGTTAGATCCAGGGAATATGAGTCCAAACAGCTTGACACTTGAAAATATTCTCATTTCAGAAGATTCTGAGAGTGAGATATAGATAGATAATAGAAAGATAGAAAGATAGATAAGAGATAGACATACACACCTATTGTACATCTATGTGTCTGTGCATTTGTGTGTATGTATGTATCTATCTATCTATGTAAATATCTCTCTATATGCCATCAAGGAGTTCCTTACAAGTCTCTGTTTTGAAGATGGGTGCAGGCCAGTCATATTTCATTCCCTTTCTGGCATACATGTGCACACACACATACATACATACATTCCCATATGTTCTGATATATATTTCAATATATATTCTTACATACGTGTATAAATCATATATAATACCCTCCCCCGCCTCTCTCTCTCTCTCTCTCTCTCTCTCTCTCTCTCTCTCTCTCTCTCTCTCTCTCTCTCTCTC